>JALIZF010001883.1:0-600000 GCA_029948255.1 Telmatactis stephensoni
AATTGTAAAGCAATTGTTTGAGATTTCCTTCTGGAATTCAGTAACAATGATCAGATAGTTAATGTTATTTGGGATTGGTTTAGTGTGAAAACCTCCTCATCACATATAATAAGCCAGTTAATTACCTCGAACCTCGGCTTTTAGGCCTACGGCCCTCGGAATGTATATAGCCAAAAGCCTCGGTTCTCGGTAATTAACTCTGACAAAAGCCTCGGTTCTCGTAATTAACTGGCTAATCATATCCATTTTGAAATCACTCACAAATTCGGTAATCTGATTGGTTAAAAAGTGTGCGATTTAAGCATTAATCGCACTATTTTGAATCATTAATAGCATCATTTTGTCTGCCAAGTCATTTGGAACTGCAGGCCTGATAAAAGAGTTTGAATCTTTATTGTGATTTCAAAATGAATATGATTAATAGGTAATAGAACTTCGTGTCGTGCAATTTGGGCCCAAATTGCACTCCACTCAGTTCTATTACCATTATTTATTATATGATTGAGGAGGTTTTCACACTAAAACACTGATCGAAAAATCGAAATTTTGTATGAAAACACTTACAGTTATGCAAGAGATACAAACAAATTTCGATTTTTGATCATGAAAATTCGTATCTCCTTGATTTTTCAACTTATATCCTTCAAACTTCACAGTTTTACTGATTTTGATGTGGTCTTTCCAGCTATGGTCATTGTTTTTTAAGTTTGGGAACTTTTGGAATTACACGAAAAAGCCGTTAATATGAAATGACTGTAGCAATTCACAAAATACCTCATTTACACGTATAAGATTGCAGAATACGTCTTGGTAACAGTCATATTCGGATTCAGCATGAAAAATTAGTTTAGAATAGTTATGTTACCAGCCTCTACCACAAAATGCCCTCTGCACTTTTTGCGATACGATCGACTTTTTCAGTTTTGTGCCTTGTCTAAAAGGCGGGTATAGGTCTGCAGAAGGTCTCGGGTTCAAATCCTAAAGTAATTTCTCAAGAGATATTTTTTTAACCAAAATTGGCTACTAATTAGTGTTTGATTTCGGGGCTCAGTAGAAAATTTCTAAGTCTAACATCCAGATTAAGATTACCTAGGGAAGTATGGGGCGAGGGCAATATCTGTATAATGCCCTTGAATTCATAATGACTAGGGGAATACGCGATATAAAGCCCTACAAGTAACAAAAAAAGCCGACTCAATCATATAATAAAACAGATTAAGGACCTTCGTGGGCTTGTTCACCCGTTAGCGCGTGCTTCTTCGATATAGATCAAAAAATTTAAATTTATTTTTTTGGTTTTTCGTTTTATTCTTTTTCATCGAGACGAATTGTAAATAAATTTGCAAAAAATGTATTACAAGGAATTTTTTGAAAGAAACAAAATAAAGTACAAAAAAGAAAAATTGAAAGCAACAACAAACAAACAAACAAACAAAAGCCTATTAATCTAAGCAATAAAACTGTACAACTTTGGGCGAAAAATTGTTGCGCGTATTACTATCAGCGTGGACAAGTCTGCCATCAGCAAAAGTCTAGGTTGCTGGCGAAAAATGACTTGTAATCTGATGGCTTAAATAACACTTTAAGTTGCACAGTTTTCGTAGTCGAAGACACGCATAGAAAAGAGCCGCATTGGTAGTCAGTTTTGGGGTTTTAACTCCAATATGATTAAGTATTAGCATGTCAATTAGCGTCAAGCTTTGTGCATTACCCAAGAACACAGTTGCATTGTTATTAACAGTTGAGCGTAATTACCTCCCTTTTTTGGTGCATTTGCATTGTGTTTGCTTTCAACCTCACTAGATGAAGATTCCTCTCCCTCAGACGACACTTTTTGGCCATCATCCTTAAGACAATGCTTGTCACAACTTGTTTTACCTTCAAGAGATCATGAAAGTAGAAGCGTTTCTATGAGGTAGCATCAACGTCAGACAGGGCAAGTGAATACTGCGAGCCATGTAAAGGCCTGTTCCCACGGGCGAATTTTTGCTCCAAAAGTTAAAGTTTTACTGCGATTTTTACGGAACCACCAGCGATTTTCCAAATTCACATCGCCACGATATCGCAGCTGTTTTGAACATGTTCAAATTTGACGGCGACTTTAGTGTGATTTACTCAGGAGAAAGACAAAAAAGATGTTGTAGGGGTAACCGCAGGGGAAATTTGTATTTGTTTTCTGATAAACAAAATGTCTGAAAAGCGGCACAATTTCAACAAATATTTCAACAATCATGGTCTGCTGAAGACGAAGACGTTTTGATAGCAAACTGGGGGCGGGAAATATAGATATCTTTACAAAAGAAATTTTTCCAACTTTAAGAGGACAGACAAAATAGGGGGATGTCGCTAGATCCTGTGGCAGTCGAAGTTTCATTTGAGCTAAGTCTTCTAATTATTCCTATGTTTTCCCAACAATATTAGAAGTCTCAGAAAAAATATAGAAACCTGCAAAATGTTTGTGAAATCAATAGGCAAATCAGAAAATATATAATTTGTAGCGTCGTCTATAGACAACACAATAATCCCAGCTCCTTCATTGAATACCTACTTAACCAGCTGGAAACCTTAGCGCGCAAATAACGATGTGATCACTCATTTGTCATTCATTTGTACCATAGATGAATTTGAATAAAGTATTCTTGTTGTTTGTTTTACAGAGAAATATTGCTGACTGGTGCTATCGTTCTTTTTAGTGTATCAAGAGTTATCAATAGCGTCCACTGTCTGTATTGAAGTTTATAAGTTAACCCTTTCCCTACAGAAATAATACAGATTCCTTGTCAGTGAAACTAGTCAATTCATAACTTGAAAATAACAAGTACCTGTACTGCTGTCTTCTTCGGAGGAAGATGAACTGGTAAACATCATTTTCCTCTTACGTTTTTGTCTCTTGTTACCTATGATAAAACAAAACATATGCAATAAGCAATGTGCGCAAACGGGTCACGTTACCATATCTCTCAAGTAAATCAGAATCCGCCCTGGAGTCATAAATAATATAATAATGATGAATAGCTACAAATCCGATAAATGCCGATACCATTGGACAATTGAATGTGGTTACTTTATATTTTATTGACGTGATAAATTAAATCACAGTTTTTATCGCGTGAATATGCTACATGGTCGTTTCAATGGTTTAATATCATTATTGAGCAAAACATTGGCTATATCATCTCCTTAATTCATTAAATTTCAAACAAGTAAGAAATACATAACTAGTAACAGAAATCGAGCTAAGCAGATTTGAGGTTTGTTTTGTCTCAAAGAAAAAGAAAGGACAAGTTCTCTATTTTCCTTACCTCTTTTAACACATTCCCCATTCATCCCTAACATAGGTTTAACACTCTTTTCAAGCATAATCTTACGTTTTCTAGCATTCATAAATTAAAAACGCCAGGGTCTCCTTTTTCAATTCTCCCCCATTCCCATCCCTTTCCCTTTACCGCATATAGGACGCCCTGGGTTCCGAAGGATAATAATAATAATCCACTTATTACGCGCTTATCCATTTCTGCTCTAAGCGCAAAAAAAGAAAGAAGAAAAAAAAAAAAGTCAAGCTATTTCAGTAAGCTATTATATGTATATCAACTTACTCTTAGATTTTTGAATTCCACAGTCTTGATATAAAATTGTATTATCCACATGAATACTGTTCTCTGAATCCTTCAAACAGATCTTTTTCTTTGCAAGCAATTGAGGCTCTTAAAAGATAACACAAAAATTCATATTGGTGGGGGGGGGGGGAGTAAACTGTAAAATCTCAACGAAGTTAAATAAAACAAACACATTAGGAACTAATCGAACTTCATTGAATAATGAAACAAAGCTTATTTTAAGACATTGCTAATTTTTTTGAATTGCATATAAGGAGTGGTTTTCATAAATCCGTGAAATACACTTTATTACACATTAATGTTCATGTTTTCTTTTGTTTTCGGTGTATTACTTTATTACACTTTAGCTATTACACTTTATTTCACGGGTTTACGAAAACCACTCTATCTAGAGTGCATTTCATATGTCTGTGAAATAAGATCAAGTTATTTGTGGCTATTTAGTTGCTATTTAGTTGTTATTTAGTTACTACCATTGAACCAGAACTTTCTTATAATAGCAATACACTGGATGCGTAGAAAGTCTGTTTCAATGAAAGAAACAATGAAGGTTTATTTGAAGTAATAAAGTAATTAAAAGCTATTATGCAAAGTCATTTGTCTCAATTCTCTTGTGTATTTGATGTCTCCAGTGTATTGCTATCATAAGAAAGTTCTGGTTCAATGCTAGTGACTAAATAGCAACTAAATAAGCACAAATAACTTTGATCTTATTTCACCGACATATGAAATGCACTCTAGTCCGGTAGTAAGAGATATTATGAGTAATTCCTTCTTGTATCAAGTATAATATTCTTTATCCCACAGCATAGAAAATACAGCCAATCAAAAAACAGGAAAGCCGCTGTATATTCGGCGGTATTCCATTGATCCTTCCCATGACACATTGCGCCAACTGCTGTATTTTTTGTGGCGTGGGATAAAATAGTTATACAATGGTTTCTTGTGGCATACTGTGGACATCCCACTCGTCACTTGCATTTTAAGGCTCGTGTGTATACTAGAAAATACAAGTGACTCGTGGGATATTCCACGGTATGCCACTCTAAACCATTGTATAGCTACTATATACATATTCCGGTTAGTAAATATACTTGATGACACTTTAATAAAAAAGCAACCCTGTGCAGGAGCTTTCCGGGATTTTAAAGCTAAATCTAGGTTTCTCTCCTCCAACTAACGTACTATATCCATAACTAAATACTAGAAACTAATGCCCTGGGCTAATTAAGGTAAGCTGAAAGTTTTAAAATTAAGAACCCAAAGCCAAACTTAAACAAACAAAAATTGTGTCTCTGACTGACGCAGATGCATTATAGGCCGCCGCCCGATTGGCTCAGTTGGTTGAGCGTCGGTCTCTCGTGCGGGAGGTCGGGGTTCGAATCCCGGCCGGACCAACACTCAGGTCTTAAAATAACTGAGGAGGAAGGTGCTGCCTTGTAACTACATCTGCAAATGGTTAGACCTTCACGTCTTCTCGGATAAGGACGTTAAACCGTAGGCCCCGTCTCAATTTATATATTGAGACGTTCCAGCAATAAGGCCGGCCTGCGGTATTAGCGTTGAAAACTACTGGTGAATGAGGCCTTAAAATCATGTATTACAACCAGTAGTGGAGCTACTTTAGCGGGTGCTGGAATCTAACGAAGAAAAAATAGGCTCATGACTCGTTGGAAGGACAACCATAATAACCTGTGGCGTATAGTTAGCATGCATATTATAATATGAAATTGGACTCTAATTGATATATAATCTGTACCTGTGGATGTCTGTGCAGGTGATCTACTAAGACAGGGATAGATGGAACTCACTTTCATCTCCTCACTTTCATACCCACTGGCGCTATCAGAGACAATATCCTACCAAAAACCAAGCAGTTCATGATTAGGAGTTATCAAGATCCCACTTTAATATATAGGAGGTGATGTGTGGCGCCAGCGAACATCAACGGAAGTCGTGTTTGAAAGACAGCAAACGCTAAATGTTTTTTTAAACAATGTATTGGTTAATTTAGAGGCTCAAAACTTTTTGGGAGTTCAAACTGTTGTCCATCAACCTTATTCATTTTACAGGTCATTTTCAAAAAGTCCAACAATACCGGAATGCTTAAGATACGCTGTAGGTCGCAACTTCACAACACTGATTGCTTATTTGTATCAATCTGGACCTTTTATCAATTTATATTGTTCCTTCTCTTTTTCAATTGGCCACAATAACAACTTTTAAAGTTACAATAATAAGACAAGTCTTTAATTTACCAGATTCTTGACGCGTTCAGATATCAAATCATCCTTTTCTTGCATTCCTCCTCTGAAAGTGGATTCTGAAGAAAAGTACTTAAATTATTACATACAGTACTTGATTTTATGAGAGAGAGAGAGAGAGAGAGAGAGAGAGAGAGAGAGAGAGAATAAGTGAAGAGGTGTTGTCCAACTATGTACTCCCAGTAAAAGGATCCTTCAGGATTCACAGTCTGCACTTCATAGAAATATCTTAAGAAAGTTAAAAGAGAAGGCACGCAACTTCTAATAATGTCCAAAAAGAATTTTAATTCGGTCTTCTTCAGTAAAATAAAATGCAACAACTAAAAGTTATACGTACAAGGTAAAAGGAGGGGATGGTGAATTATCAATTAGACAACAGAAAGCCGCGCGCCCATGGCGTTATAGACGCAAGAGAGAAAATATAAAGAACGATTAACAAACGTAAGAGTGGCACGAGGCGTAGCCGAGTGCGACTCTAGTTTGTTAAGAGTTCTTTATATTTTCTCAAGTGCGTCTATAACGCAATGGGCAGCGGCTTTCTGTTGTCTAATTGATTTATAACAGAGCCTAGAACGTTAGAAACGGAGCCATGCAGCCCATGCGGAAATAGTTCATAGATTTTTCAGCCAATCAGAGCGCGCGTTATATGTGTCGCCATCTTAAAAACGAACGATTTGAAAAAGACGATGACGAAGATTGTACGCGCGCAGTGCAGCCCATGGGCAAATAGTTCATAGCTTTCTGGCCAATCAGAGCGTGCGTAACATTGTAGCTATGTTATAAAGGTATATATATATATATGATATATCGACACTTAGCAGCATGTACATACCAGTTTGCAATTCGTTTGCTGATAGAGAGCAAATGTCAGCCTGATTCCCAGATCCATCATCTTCACTTTCGTTTAGTTCAGCATTCTTGTGGCTACTGCTCGACTTCGTTTCCTTGTTTTGTCGCTTTTGTCTCATAACTTGGCCATAATCTTTTTGCATCTTGCCTGTCTTATCTATGAGTAGTCAATATTAACAAATGCATATTAACAAAATAGAAAGATGCAGTTTTTATAACACCAAGATTGTTGAACAGCTTTTTCTCAATTAAGAGAGACAATGTCCCTAAATATATATTTATCAAAAAAAATTGATTTATGATTGATCACATCAAGTGCTACCAAAACTATATCACCAATTACGAGCTGTATTGCTAACATGGACAAAATTGCCTTTGCGATGAGAAATACAAATGGAACATAATATGTACAAGAATACGCAATATTCAGGTCTTTTCCTTAGTAATGGTTACCAAATAAAAGACTCTTGCAGACACCTCATGCAGTACTTCTCATACAAGTAAAACTACATGTGCATGGGACAGCAAATTAGAAAACATTGTTTGTTTCAGAACACAGGGAATGACATAAACAGTGTACATACCAGCTGTTTCCAAGGAATCTGCAGACAAAGCGTTTTTCTGTTTTTTATTTTTCAACAAATTCTTGTCCTTGTGATGCACTATACTCTCATTCTTGCCACCTTCCTCCTCTTGAATCTTGCCTTCAGAAGAAAAAAAGAAAAAAATAATGGTAGTTTTATTGTATTGACTTTGTGACACAACGAGTGTGATACTTCTGTTGTCTTGAAATGGGGACAACTGTCATCTTATCATTATCGTATCATACTTTGTTTTTATCATACTGTATGAAAATCACAGTCCTAAAACAATTATCACCAAAGTTGAAAATGTCTCGAGAGTAAGATATTGTTGACATGTTTTAATGGAAAGTGTAGCAAGTAAGGCGAAGACTGAAAATATGCATTTTCATATGGAGGGCTGGAGATGCTTCAAGAAAATTGATGGACACTTAGCAGCATGTACATACCAGTTTGCAATTCGTTTGCTGATAGAGAGCAAATGTCAGCCTGATTCCCAGATCCATCATCTTCACTTTCGTTTAGTTCAGCATTCTTGTGGCTACTGCTCGACTTCGTTTCCTTGTTTTGTCGCTTTTGTCTCATAACTTGGCCATAATCTTTTTGCATCTTGCCTGTCTTATCTATGAGTAGTCAATATTAACAAATGCATATTAACAAAATAGAAAGATGCAGTTTTTATAACACCAAGATTGTTGAACAGCTTTTTCTCAATTAAGAGAGACAATGTCCCTAAATATATATTTATCAAAAAAAATTGATTTATGATTGATCACATCAAGTGCTACCAAAACTATATCACCAATTACGAGCTGTATTGCTAACATGGACAAAATTGCCTTTGCGATGAGAAATACAAATGGAACATAATATGTACAAGAATACGCAAATTCAGGTCTTTTCCTTAGTAATGGTTACCAAATAAAAGACTCTTGCAGACACCTCATGCAGTACTTCTCATACAAGTAAAACTACATGTGCATGGGACAGCAAATTAGAAAACATTGTTTGTTTCAGAACACAGGGAATGACATAAACAGTGTACATACCAGCTGTTTCCAAGGAATCTGCAGACAAAGCGTTTTTCTGTTTTTTATTTTTCAACAAATTCTTGTCCTTGTGATGCACTATACTCTCATTCTTGCCACCTTCCTCCTCTTGAATCTTGCCTTCAGAAGAAAAAAAGAAAAAAATAATGGTAGTTTTATTGTATTGACTTTGTGACACAACGAGTGTGATACTTCTGTTGTCTTGAAATGGGGACAACTGTCATCTTATCATTATCGTATCATACTTTGTTTTTATCATACTGTATGAAAATCACAGTCCTAAAACAATTATCACCAAAGTTGAAAATGTCTCGAGAGTAAGATATTGTTGACATGTTTTAATGGAAAGTGTAGCAAGTAAGGCGAAGACTGAAAATATGCATTTTCATATGGAGGGCTGGAGATGCTTCAAGAAAATTGATGGACACTTAGCAGCATGTACATACCAGTTTGCAATTCGTTTGCTGATAGAGAGCAAATGTCAGCCTGATTCCCAGATCCATCATCTTCACTTTCGTTTAGTTCAGCATTCTTGTGGCTACTGCTCGACTTCGTTTCCTTGTTTTGTCGCTTTTGTCTCATAACTTGGCCATAATCTTTTTGCATCTTGCCTGTCTTATCTATGAGTAGTCAATATTAACAAATGCATATTAACAAAATAGAAAGATGCAGTTTTTATAACACCAAGATTGTTGAACAGCTTTTTCTCAATTAAGAGAGACAATGTCCCTAAATATATATTTATCAAAAAAAATTGATTTATGATTGATCACATCAAGTGCTACCAAAACTATATCACCAATTACGAGCTGTATTGCTAACATGGACAAAATTGCCTTTGCGATGAGAAATACAAATGGAACATAATATGTACAAGAATACGCAAATTCAGGTCTTTTCCTTAGTAATGGTTACCAAATAAAAGACTCTTGCAGACACCTCATGCAGTACTTCTCATACAAGTAAAACTACATGTGCATGGGACAGCAAATTAGAAAACATTGTTTGTTTCAGAACACAGGGAATGACATAAACAGTGTACATACCAGCTGTTTCCAAGGAATCTGCAGACAAAGCGTTTTTCTGTTTTTTATTTTTCAACAAATTCTTGTCCTTGTGATGCACTATACTCTCATTCTTGCCACCTTCCTCCTCTTGAATCTTGCCTTCAGAAGAAAAAAAGAAAAAAATAATGGTAGTTTTATTGTATTGACTTTGTGACACAACGAGTGTGATACTTCTGTTGTCTTGAAATGGGGACAACTGTCATCTTATCATTATCGTATCATACTTTGTTTTTATCATACTGTATGAAAATCACAGTCCTAAAACAATTATCACCAAAGTTGAAAATGTCTCGAGAGTAAGATATTGTTGACATGTTTTAATGGAAAGTGTAGCAAGTAAGGCGAAGACTGAAAATATGCATTTTCATATGGAGGGCTGGAGATGCTTCAAGAAAATTGATGGACACTTAGCAGCATGTACATACCAGTTTGCAATTCGTTTGCTGATAGAGAGCAAATGTCAGCCTGATTCCCAGATCCATCATCTTCACTTTCGTTTAGTTCAGCATTCTTGTGGCTACTGCTCGACTTCGTTTCCTTGTTTTGTCGCTTTTGTCTCATAACTTGGCCATAATCTTTTTGCATCTTGCCTGTCTTATCTATGAGTAGTCAATATTAACAAATGCATATTAACAAAATAGAAAGATGCAGTTTTTATAACACCAAGATTGTTGAACAGCTTTTTCTCAATTAAGAGAGACAATGTCCCTAAATATATATTTATCAAAAAAAATTGATTTATGATTGATCACATCAAGTGCTACCAAAACTATATCACCAATTACGAGCTGTATTGCTAACATGGACAAAATTGCCTTTGCGATGAGAAATACAAATGGAACATAATATGTACAAGAATACGCAAATTCAGGTCTTTTCCTTAGTAATGGTTACCAAATAAAAGACTCTTGCAGACACCTCATGCAGTACTTCTCATACAAGTAAAACTACATGTGCATGGGACAGCAAATTAGAAAACATTGTTTGTTTCAGAACACAGGGAATGACATAAACAGTGTACATACCAGCTGTTTCCAAGGAATCTGCAGACAAAGCGTTTTTCTGTTTTTTATTTTTCAACAAATTCTTGTCCTTGTGATGCACTATACTCTCATTCTTGCCACCTTCCTCCTCTTGAATCTTGCCTTCAGAAGAAAAAAAGAAAAAAATAATGGTAGTTTTATTGTATTGACTTTGTGACACAACGAGTGTGATACTTCTGTTGTCTTGAAATGGGGACAACTGTCATCTTATCATTATCGTATCATACTTTGTTTTTATCATACTGTATGAAAATCACAGTCCTAAAACAATTATCACCAAAGTTGAAAATGTCTCGAGAGTAAGATATTGTTGACATGTTTTAATGGAAAGTGTAGCAAGTAAGGCGAAGACTGAAAATATGCATTTTCATATGGAGGGCTGGAGATGCTTCAAGAAAATTGATGGACACTTAGCAGCATGTACATACCAGTTTGCAATTCGTTTGCTGATAGAGAGCAAATGTCAGCCTGATTCCCAGATCCATCATCTTCACTTTCGTTTAGTTCAGCATTCTTGTGGCTACTGCTCGACTTCGTTTCCTTGTTTTGTCGCTTTTGTCTCATAACTTGGCCATAATCTTTTTGCATCTTGCCTGTCTTATCTATGAGTAGTCAATATTAACAAATGCATATTAACAAAATAGAAAGATGCAGTTTTTATAACACCAAGATTGTTGAACAGCTTTTTCTCAATTAAGAGAGACAATGTCCCTAAATATATATTTATCAAAAAAAATTGATTTATGATTGATCACATCAAGTGCTACCAAAACTATATCACCAATTACGAGCTGTATTGCTAACATGGACAAAATTGCCTTTGCGATGAGAAATACAAATGGAACATAATATGTACAAGAATACGCAAATTCAGGTCTTTTCCTTAGTAATGGTTACCAAATAAAAGACTCTTGCAGACACCTCATGCAGTACTTCTCATACAAGTAAAACTACATGTGCATGGGACAGCAAATTAGAAAACATTGTTTGTTTCAGAACACAGGGAATGACATAAACAGTGTACATACCAGCTGTTTCCAAGGAATCTGCAGACAAAGCGTTTTTCTGTTTTTTATTTTTCAACAAATTCTTGTCCTTGTGATGCACTATACTCTCATTCTTGCCACCTTCCTCCTCTTGAATCTTGCCTTCAGAAGAAAAAAAGAAAAAAATAATGGTAGTTTTATTGTATTGACTTTGTGACACAACGAGTGTGATACTTCTGTTGTCTTGAAATGGGGACAACTGTCATCTTATCATTATCGTATCATACTTTGTTTTTATCATACTGTATGAAAATCACAGTCCTAAAACAATTATCACCAAAGTTGAAAATGTCTCGAGAGTAAGATATTGTTGACATGTTTTAATGGAAAGTGTAGCAAGTAAGGCGAAGACTGAAAATATGCATTTTCATATGGAGGGCTGGAGATGCTTCAAGAAAATTGATGGACACTTAGCAGCATGTACATACCAGTTTGCAATTCGTTTGCTGATAGAGAGCAAATGTCAGCCTGATTCCCAGATCCATCATCTTCACTTTCGTTTAGTTCAGCATTCTTGTGGCTACTGCTCGACTTCGTTTCCTTGTTTTGTCGCTTTTGTCTCATAACTTGGCCATAATCTTTTTGCATCTTGCCTGTCTTATCTATGAGTAGTCAATATTAACAAATGCATATTAACAAAATAGAAAGATGCAGTTTTTATAACACCAAGATTGTTGAACAGCTTTTTCTCAATTAAGAGAGACAATGTCCCTAAATATATATTTATCAAAAAAAATTGATTTATGATTGATCACATCAAGTGCTACCAAAACTATATCACCAATTACGAGCTGTATTGCTAACATGGACAAAATTGCCTTTGCGATGAGAAATACAAATGGAACATAATATGTACAAGAATACGCAAATTCAGGTCTTTTCCTTAGTAATGGTTACCAAATAAAAGACTCTTGCAGACACCTCATGCAGTACTTCTCATACAAGTAAAACTACATGTGCATGGGACAGCAAATTAGAAAACATTGTTTGTTTCAGAACACAGGGAATGACATAAACAGTGTACATACCAGCTGTTTCCAAGGAATCTGCAGACAAAGCGTTTTTCTGTTTTTTATTTTTCAACAAATTCTTGTCCTTGTGATGCACTATACTCTCATTCTTGCCACCTTCCTCCTCTTGAATCTTGCCTTCAGAAGAAAAAAAGAAAAAAATAATGGTAGTTTTATTGTATTGACTTTGTGACACAACGAGTGTGATACTTCTGTTGTCTTGAAATGGGGACAACTGTCATCTTATCATTATCGTATCATACTTTGTTTTTATCATACTGTATGAAAATCACAGTCCTAAAACAATTATCACCAAAGTTGAAAATGTCTCGAGAGTAAGATATTGTTGACATGTTTTAATGGAAAGTGTAGCAAGTAAGGCGAAGACTGAAAATATGCATTTTCATATGGAGGGCTGGAGATGCTTCAAGAAAATTGATGGACACTTAGCAGCATGTACATACCAGTTTGCAATTCGTTTGCTGATAGAGAGCAAATGTCAGCCTGATTCCCAGATCCATCATCTTCACTTTCGTTTAGTTCAGCATTCTTGTGGCTACTGCTCGACTTCGTTTCCTTGTTTTGTCGCTTTTGTCTCATAACTTGGCCATAATCTTTTTGCATCTTGCCTGTCTTATCTATGAGTAGTCAATATTAACAAATGCATATTAACAAAATAGAAAGATGCAGTTTTTATAACACCAAGATTGTTGAACAGCTTTTTCTCAATTAAGAGAGACAATGTCCCTAAATATATATTTATCAAAAAAAATTGATTTATGATTGATCACATCAAGTGCTACCAAAACTATATCACCAATTACGAGCTGTATTGCTAACATGGACAAAATTGCCTTTGCGATGAGAAATACAAATGGAACATAATATGTACAAGAATACGCAAATTCAGGTCTTTTCCTTAGTAATGGTTACCAAATAAAAGACTCTTGCAGACACCTCATGCAGTACTTCTCATACAAGTAAAACTACATGTGCATGGGACAGCAAATTAGAAAACATTGTTTGTTTCAGAACACAGGGAATGACATAAACAGTGTACATACCAGCTGTTTCCAAGGAATCTGCAGACAAAGCGTTTTTCTGTTTTTTATTTTTCAACAAATTCTTGTCCTTGTGATGCACTATACTCTCATTCTTGCCACCTTCCTCCTCTTGAATCTTGCCTTCAGAAGAAAAAAAGAAAAAAATAATGGTAGTTTTATTGTATTGACTTTGTGACACAACGAGTGTGATACTTCTGTTGTCTTGAAATGGGGACAACTGTCATCTTATCATTATCGTATCATACTTTGTTTTTATCATACTGTATGAAAATCACAGTCCTAAAACAATTATCACCAAAGTTGAAAATGTCTCGAGAGTAAGATATTGTTGACATGTTTTAATGGAAAGTGTAGCAAGTAAGGCGAAGACTGAAAATATGCATTTTCATATGGAGGGCTGGAGATGCTTCAAGAAAATTGATGGACACTTAGCAGCATGTACATACCAGTTTGCAATTCGTTTGCTGATAGAGAGCAAATGTCAGCCTGATTCCCAGATCCATCATCTTCACTTTCGTTTAGTTCAGCATTCTTGTGGCTACTGCTCGACTTCGTTTCCTTGTTTTGTCGCTTTTGTCTCATAACTTGGCCATAATCTTTTTGCATCTTGCCTGTCTTATCTATGAGTAGTCAATATTAACAAATGCATATTAACAAAATAGAAAGATGCAGTTTTTATAACACCAAGATTGTTGAACAGCTTTTTCTCAATTAAGAGAGACAATGTCCCTAAATATATATTTATCAAAAAAAATTGATTTATGATTGATCACATCAAGTGCTACCAAAACTATATCACCAATTACGAGCTGTATTGCTAACATGGACAAAATTGCCTTTGCGATGAGAAATACAAATGGAACATAATATGTACAAGAATACGCAAATTCAGGTCTTTTCCTTAGTAATGGTTACCAAATAAAAGACTCTTGCAGACACCTCATGCAGTACTTCTCATACAAGTAAAACTACATGTGCATGGGACAGCAAATTAGAAAACATTGTTTGTTTCAGAACACAGGGAATGACATAAACAGTGTACATACCAGCTGTTTCCAAGGAATCTGCAGACAAAGCGTTTTTCTGTTTTTTATTTTTCAACAAATTCTTGTCCTTGTGATGCACTATACTCTCATTCTTGCCACCTTCCTCCTCTTGAATCTTGCCTTCAGAAGAAAAAAAGAAAAAAATAATTGTAGTTTTATTGTAATGACTTTGTGACACAACGAGTGTGATACTTCTGTTGTCTTGAAATGGGGACAACTGTCATCTTATCATTATCGTATCATACTTTGTTTTTATCATACTGTATGAAAATCACAGTCCTAAAACAATTATCACCAAAGTTGAAAATGTCTCGAGAGTAAGATATTGTTGACATGTTTTAATGGAAAGTGTAGCAAGTAAGGCGAAGACTGAAAATATGCATTTTCATATGGAGGGCTGGAGATGCTTCAAGAAAATTGATGGACACTTAGCAGCATGTACATACCAGTTTGCAATTCGTTTGCTGATAGAGAGCAAATGTCAGCCTGATTCCCGGATCCATCATCTTCACTTTCATTTAGTTCAGCATTCTTGTGGCTATTGCTCGACTTCGTTTCCTTGTTTTGTCGCTTTTGTCTCATAACTTGGCCATAAACTTTTTGCATCTTGCCTTTCTTATCTGCAAGTACTCAATATTAACAATTGCACAGAAAGATGCAGCTATAACACCAAGATTGCTGAACAGTTTTTCTCAACTAAGAGAAACAAAGTTCTTCAATCCGAATTATTATATTCATTAATCAATTATTAATCATTTCAAGAGCTATCAAAACTATACACTGATAACCGTCACGAATTTACAAAAACACAGCACTTTTTCTTATTATGTTGAAGAATTTTTTATAGTAACAAGGTGTAACATCCCCATAGTAAAGACAGCAAGCGTAGTAAATGTAGCAAACGTATTATCTGTCGCAAGTGAAGTAAACGTAGTAACTGTCGCTGGCGTAGCAACTGTACAGTAAGTGTAGTAAGTGTAGCAAGCGTAGTAACTGTAGTAAATGCAGTGAGCTAAGTAACTGGAGCCAGTGTAGTAAGCCTAACTGTAGGAAGCGTAGTAACTGCAACAACATATAGTAAACGTAGTAATTATAAGAAGCGTACGTAGTAGACATAGCAACTGTAGTAGATGTAAGTGAGCGTAGTAGCTGTAGCTTGCTACAGTTACTACGAAGTTTACTACACTTACTAAGTTTACTACACTTACTACAGTTACTGCGTTTACTGCAGTTACTAAGATTGCTAGAGTTCCTACGTTTACTGCAGTTACTACTATTGCTATACCCACTACGATTGCTACGGTAACTACGTTTATATACGCTAATTATAAAAAACCTTTTATACGTAATAACAAGTTTCATGTTAGCTTGTATAAATTCGTGACGGAGTTCTCGTCGCCTTACTACCATTATATCACCAACTACGAGATGTCTTGCTAACATGGACAATATTGCTTTTGCTAGTTTGATGAGAAATACAAATGGAACATAATATGTACAAGAATACGCAAATTCAGGTCTTTTCCTTAGTAATGGTTACCAAATAAAAGAATCTTGCCTGTCTTATCTATGAGTAGTCAATATTAACAAATGCATATTAACAAAATAGAAAGATGCAGTTTTTATAACACCAAGATTGTTGAACAGCTTTTTCTCAATTAAGAGAGACAATGTCCCTAAATATATATTTATCAAAAAAAATTGATTTATGATTGATCACATCAAGTGCTACCAAAACTATATCACCAATTACGAGCTGTATTGCTAACATGGACAAAATTGCCTTTGCGATGAGAAATACAAATGGAACATAATATGTACAAGAATACGCAAATTCAGGTCTTTTCCTTAGTAATGGTTACCAAATAAAAGACTCTTGCAGACACCTCATGCAGTACTTCTCATACAAGTAAAACTACATGTGCATGGGACAGCAAATTAGAAAACATTGTTTGTTTCAGAACACAGGGAATGACATAAACAGTGTACATACCAGCTGTTTCCAAGGAATCTGCAGACAAAGCGTTTTTCTGTTTTTTATTTTTCAACAAATTCTTGTCCTTGTGATGCACTATACTCTCATTCTTGCCACCTTCCTCCTCTTGAATCTTGCCTTCAGAAGAAAAAAAGAAAAAAATAATGGTAGTTTTATTGTATTGACTTTGTGACACAACGAGTGTGATACTTCTGTTGTCTTGAAATGGGGACAACTGTCATCTTATCATTATCGTATCATACTTTGTTTTTATCATACTGTATGAAAATCACAGTCCTAAAACAATTATCACCAAAGTTGAAAATGTCTCGAGAGTAAGATATTGTTGACATGTTTTAATGGAAAGTGTAGCAAGTAAGGCGAAGACTGAAAATATGCATTTTCATATGGAGGGCTGGAGATGCTTCAAGAAAATTGATGGACACTTAGCAGCATGTACATACCAGTTTGCAATTCGTTTGCTGATAGAGAGCAAATGTCAGCCTGATTCCCGGATCCATCATCTTTACTTTCATTTAGTTCAGCATTCTTGTGGCTACTGCTCGACTTCGTTTCCTTGTTTTGCCGCTTTTGACTCATGGCTTTACGATTGTCTTTTTGCATCTTCTTTTGGTCGTCTTTAGCAAAAAAGGAGATTTTTTGAGCTCATAGGGCAGAGATGTACACTACACGTAAGATACAGGCTGTGGATTTCAGTTTCACTGAAGCCTCTCCTGCTTTTTGCCTCCCCCATTTTTAATGTGCGCAATACAGCGAAACAGAAATATATAAAATATGCTGCTTCGTTTTGCCAAGTGACACAAGCCACCTTAATCAAAGTTTTATTTTGCATTAGGATGGCAATACCTTTTTGCTGGCGCCAGGGAAGATCTTTAACTCCATAGTCATATCGTAACTCTTCCCCTTCTTCAATATCTCTTAGTGCACAAAGAACAAGGTAAATGTTTGTTCCTCCTCTTATCTTTCGCATCGCGCAATTTGCTCTCTTTGGTGGCTCATCGTTTACCATTTTTCCCAGTCCCTCTGTGAATGTTGCATCAACGCTAAAGATTTTAAAGAATTGAAATTAATTAACATTATACTTTAAAACTGAATATTGTAATTATGTTGTGATCATAGCCTTGACGTGAATCGTAAAATGTTCGCAGGGATAAGATCAATTACACTCTGATTGAACTTGTTTATGTTACTTCTTAACCAATGTTCAATTATATTGTCTTACAACCTGGTCAGTGTAGTCTTTATACTAACACTATTAACTACTATTGGCAATGACATTGACTGTGTTTTCACTTCTTGAGCGGAAGGCATGAAAGAGAGAACAAAATTTACATTAACTTTAAAGTTAATGTAAACTTTGTTCTCTCTTTGATGCCTTTAAGCCTTGACCTAGTAGTTTATACAATATTACCCTGGTGTCGCGGTATCATTGAGATCAGCAAGCAACTTTTCACAAACCTCTGGCAGATCCGACTGCTTTCTATTATGTCACCGGGCTAATATTCAAAAAAAACTCTTACTCTGCCTTACCGGTTTGGGCTGCCTTACTTAAAAATACGTTGAGCTCAAAAACTGAACTAAACTGCTAATTGGCTGAACATGACATGCTTCCTTACGCCAATACTTTTGACAGGGATTATTATTATGAAGAACATATATAATTTGGGAATTGTTATCCAGAGCACAGAGATCAGAATTATATTTGCTTTCCCCTTGTACTTAACTTACCATAAACATTTGGCTCCGTCTTTAAAAAAGAATAGAAAGCTCCCAAGTTCTGGCTTATATGTTTCTTCTCTTAGATACCCTTCATCCTCAGAAACAAGCTCCCCTTTATATTCCAGAAGGAACTCACCCTTTGCAAATTTTTTGGTTGTGAACACGCCTCTCCCTTAGAAAAGAACAAAGTATACAAACTCAGTCATTTTTCTTCGTTTTTAGCTAGGCAGAATAATCAATACAATTGCATTTTTCCCAAGGTACATTTGATTAAGTCCAGTAAGCCTACAATTTGCACCATAACAAAATATCGAAACAGCAAGTGGAATGAGAATGAGGCGTTGGCTAGAACAATCATTCAACTGCATGTATCTTGGAAAGTGGCCATTGAATTTCCTTGATTATTAGCTATTTTTCTATTTTGTTAAATTCTATAGATATCCGAAAATAGTCCCAAAATGAAAGGTGGTATTCTAGATTTTTTAAAACACTTTTTGACTTTTGACTACACCATTACTAAAATACTTGTTCGCTTTTTGAAGCACAATTTGAAATAGTTACTGAAGTAACCAAATGTTATAAATAAATGGTAATTAAAAGGGTAACGTGTTTTTCAAAACGTAAATCGAAATACTGAAAAAAAAGTTTTAGGAAGAAGGGCTTATTACAAGTCCATGTCATGTAAATGGAGTGAGTGTTCAGTATATAAACAATTATTATCAATTTATTTTTATATTCACGGAAATAAACGTATTACCTATGAATTCATTGATATATCTTTCTTCAAAACCTGTTTGATCTTTGCCTTCACTTAAAAATTCTGGAAGTCCTTCCTCCTGAATGACAATAAAAATCAATCAAAGTATATGTTTTGTCAAAACAAAACAAAACAAAACAAAACAAAACAAAACAAAACAAAACAAAACAAAACAAAACAAAACAAAACAAAACAAAACAAAACAAAACAAAACAAAACAAAACAAAACAAAACAAAACAAAACAAAACAAAACAAAACAAAACAAACAAAACAAAACAAAACAAAACAAAACAAAACAAAACAAAACAAAACAAAACAAAACAAAACAAAACAAAACAAAACAAAACAAAACAAAACAAAACAAAACAAAACAAAACAAAACAAAACAAAACAAAACAAAACAAAACAAAACAAAACAAAACAAAACAAAACAAAACAAAACAAAACAAACAAAACAAAACAAAACAAAACAAAACAAAACAAAACAAACAAAACAAAACAAAACAAACAAAACAAAACAAAACAAAACAAAACAAACAAAACAAAACAACTTTGCCATGGGTTTTCATTGTTCCAAAACATACTAAGTAACAACAACAACAACAACAACAACAACAGCAACAACGAATTGCCATAAAATGAAAAGTCGACAGCTAATCATTGGTCCATCAATATCTGTACATGGATAAGATGCCAGCATTATTTACATTTGTCAGGATGCATTTGTCCTTTTGACAGTTTGATTTCCAATTTTGCATGCAACTGTTTTGATTTGAAGTGGCAGGGCTTTGAAACTAGACTTGGAGAGTTAATTACTTTTTAATAAACTCAGGGCCTGATTATATGAACCGGGCTGGCCCGCTTAAGCGAGCTGATTTCTTTTGTTTTCATTTCCCTTAGGGCTACAAAACAAAAGAAGTCAGCCCGCTTAACCGGGCCAGCCCGTTTCATATAATCAGGCCCTCAGTAGGCAATATTACTAATATTCGCAATTTTACACCTTACATCGGCATTCCAAACGTAAGTAAAACTACTTACCGGTTTGGGCTGCCTTCTCCTTCCAGCCATACTGGAGTCTGAAATTAAAAAGGCTATTAGATGAGCTACTGGATTTAAATAATTTCAGACCAAAATTAAAACAAGTTCATCACCACTTGAATCTCTAGTATTAAGCTAGACAGGTACAAGACACGTAACTCATTGGACAACTTTTCTCGTATTGAACCGTATAGCCCTTCTAGTGAGCCAAATCCATAATTTGTAACTCAATTATACTGAAAAAGCTATTATTGCATTCTTTCCACATAGCTTCATACTCGAACTGATATAATAAAGATCAAAATTAGGTTCTCTTTGAGTTATCTCCGAGTTATATTTAAACGACATGAAAGCTCAGAATAGCAAGAGAAACACGAACAAAACCATAGTAACTTGGACGAGAATTTTCGACGCTTGGCGAGCAGAAAGACAATTAATAACAAATGCCAATGGAAGAAATTCCCAAAGAAGAACTAACAAAAGAGAAAAATGGCTAGAGAGGCGTTTTTTGTCTATTTTGAAAGTAGTACTCTATCTCGGACAAAAAAAGATGATATGGCATGGGATCTCGTCAGAATTATAGATCCTGTTTAAGACAATTTTGGGTAAAATGCATACCCTGTTTGAGACAGCGCCAAAAACCATACCCTATCCAGCGGTAGACATCCGTATAGCAAATATATAGGAGTACCCCGTTTTCTCCCCCCTCCCCCCCCCCTCCCTCCCCCCCCCCTTCGAGAGCTGTGAGAGAGCTTTCACTACGCTCTCGTGTTCTCCCAGCATCACGCGTGTTTTGATCAGGCTATCAAACACGGGAAACCGTTATTTATTCCTTAAATCAGTTACACATTGTGATAAAGCAGTCTCTCTCAGCAAGGCTTCTCTTAAAAGGAAATGGTATAAACGGAACACTTTGCATTGCAAGTTGTCCTCGCAAACTGTCTTTTCTTGTTCAATTTGGACTTTCGCTTTCTTATCGTACAATCAATCAAGAATCATTATTCAAGCACAAAGCGTGTCAATGCCAAACCATGCTTTTGGGGACCAAAATCGTATCTATAGTCACTTCAGCTATATTACCGCATCTCGAAAAATATTTCTATTATATTTTTCCCTTCCTTTATTCTTGATGATTGGATTTCTGTCTATTTTTTTCTGGTATAGATTTGGTTTAAATGGTATCTATAAGCACTTTCATGTCACGTCAACCTTGTCTGCCATATTATTTAAGCTCGAGGTGTATCAATGGCCACTCTTGTGGGGACTCAATAAGTTTTTTTTAGTTATATTTCTAAATGCGTAATTTGGTCACCATTGTAATGAAAATCGAAGTAACATTGGAGCTACAACGTTTTACCGAAGTGTGATCTGAACACTTGAGAACCTTTCAATGTCGAAAACCTTTGCATATTTTAGAGGTCCCCATTTCTCCGGATTTTTTTTGAGCCGAAAAGAGCCTTTTGAAAGGCCGGATGAATTTTACGCAAAAGATCAACTAGGAGACCCGGCATTAATTGTTTCATTAGTTTATTGGTCTCGTCTATCATGCATGATAACTGAACATGAAACTATGATGAGGACCCTTTGCATGAAAAAAGAATTTGGCGGGAAATCAGGTTTTCAAATCACGTGGGGACAGTAAAAATCAGGAGTTTGTAACCAAAACAAATTAACCATTGCATTCGATCCCAACGTATATGCACTTGCTTCAATAAGTGAGGCTTTCTCGCACTATTTAAAATAATTCTCAATTATTGCAATCTGCTGCATTGTCATAACGCAGTCTTGAACAAGATTTTGTGTTCTTCAGTGATGTACTGTTTAATGTTTTCTTTCTACTAAATTTCCCGCCAATCTATCATGCACTTGTGAATCCAGTGATGTCTTTATTCTTTCTGTTACAGTAATACGGCCAAATGAACTCGTTGATTCATTTCTTACATTCGTCATTTAGTTCCCATTGTAATGATAGTATTTTTGCATTTCAACTAAAAAATTTGGAAGATTCACCAAGCCGTAGGTGTAGAGGTTAGGTCATGTTCTAAGCCTGCCCGAACAAAATGCACATCCAAGAAATTCTGCACTCCCCATTCAGTAAAATGAGATGTAATTTTCCTAAAGGACTCCATGCTGCCGACTTCTCTACGAAAGTTGATTATGGCAAAAACAACAACGTACAGTCGTTGACACTGCGCAACAAATATGTATCGTGTTAAGACCTTCTGGGGACTACATTAATAACCTTGCCTTCGATCGAAACGTGAATTGAAAACAGTGCGCCCCTCTCAGAAAGGCTTTTCTTCCAAAAAAAAAAGACACAAATGGTACATGACTTTTCAAGTTGTCCTCGCCAACTGTCTTTTTTGTGGCAATGAAACACAAAAAATGAACCTTTGTTCAATTTGGACTTTTGCTTTCTTATCGTACAATCAATCAAGAATCATTATTCAAGCACAAAGTGTGTCAATGCCAAACCATGCTTTTGGGGACCAAAATCGTATCTTATTAGATTTTGCCCTTCCTTTATTCTTGCTGATTGGATTTCTGTCTCTTTTTTTTTTTTTTTTTTGTCAAGGTATTCGATCGAAATGAATTTGCTCGATCTTAGCAAAACTTGAGATCAGCTTTTTGTCGTTACTGTAACAGCATTGAACTGACATTTGAGTTATAAATTTGCCGAGTGTAGTTAGAACATATGTGGAGGACATTAGCTGATCAATATGATGGAAAATAGCACGATAGTGTACAGTGAGAGTTAACTACTAAGGAACATGTATAATGGCTTATACCTTACCGATTAAAAGTTGTACTCTGGCATCGCTAGTCAGTATACCACACCCAGCTTTCTAATGAAACTGAATGTCTCCAGGAACATGCTTTTCTATTTATTCAAGAAGGTAATGTTGCCATGTCAATGAATCACCGATCAATCAATAAGAAATCCATTGTATTTCTAATTTGGTTTAGATGGTATCTTTAGGCAGTTTTGCTGCGCAGTGCGGCCTCTGAAAAGAAAGCTGTCCTTTCATCTTTCATGTCACATTCACGTCAACTTTGTCTGCCATATTATTCAAGCACGAGGTGTATCAATGACCACTCTTGTGGGGACTCAATACGTTTTTCTTAGTTATATTTCTAAATGCGTAATTTGGTCACCATTGTAATAAAAATCGAAGTAACATTGGAGCTACAACTTTTTACCGAAGTGTGATCTGAACACTTGAGAACCTTTATATGTCGAAAACCTTTGCATATTTTAGAGGTCCCCATTTCTCCGGATTTTTTTGAGCCGAAAAAGGCCTTTTGAAAGGCCGGATGTATTTTACGCAAACAATCAACTAGGAGACCCGGCATTAATTATTTCATTAGTTTATTGGTCTTGTCTATCATGCATGATAAGCGAACATGAAATTATGATGAGGACCCTTTGCATGAAAAAAGAATTTGGCGGGAAATCAGGTTTTCAAATCACGTGGGGACGGTAAAAATCAGGAGTTTGTAACCAAAACAAATTAACCATTGCATTCGATCGCAACGTATATGCACTTGCTTCAATAAGTGAGGCTTTCTCGCACTATTTAAAATAATTCTCAATTATTGCAATTTGCCATATTATTCAAGCTCGAGGTGTATCAATGACCACTCTTGTGGGGACTCAATACGTTTTTCTTAGTTATATTTCTAAATGCGTAATTTGGTCACCATTGTAATAAAAATCGAAGTAACATTGGAGCTACAACTTTTTACCGAGGTGTGATCTGAACACTTGAGAACCTTTCAATGTCGAAAACCTTTGCATATTTTAGAGGTCCCCATTTCTCCCGGGATTTTTTTGAGCCGAAAAAGGCCTTTTGAAAGGCCGGATGTATTTTACGCAAACGATCAACTAGGAGACCCGGCATTAATTATTTCATTAGTTTATTGGTCTTGTCTATCATGCATGATAATCGAACATGAAATTATGATGGGGACCCTTTGCATGAAAAAAGAATTTGGCGGGAAATCAGGTTTTCAAATCACGTGGGGACGGTAAAAATCAGGAGTTTGTAACCAAAACAAATTAACCATTGCATTCGATCGCAACGTATATGCACTTGCTTCAATAAGTGAGGCTTTCTCGCACGATTCAAAATAATTTTCAATTATTGCAATTTGCCATATTATTCAAGCACGAGGTGTATCAATGACCACTCTTGTGGGGACTCAATACGTTTTTCTTAGTTATATTTCTAAATGCGTAATTTGGTCACCATTGTAATAAAAATCGAAGTAACATTGGAGCTACAACTTTTTACCGAAGTGTGATCTGAACACTTGAGAACCTTTCAATGTCGAAAACCTTTGCATATTTTAGAGGTCCCCATTTCTCCGGATTTTTTTGAGCCGAAAAAGGCCTTTTGAAAGGCTGGATGTATTTTACTCAAAAGATCAACTAGGAGACCCGGCATTAATTATTTCATTAGTTTATTGGTCTTGTCTATCATGCATGATAAGCGAACATGAAATTATGATGGGGACCCTTTGCATGAAAAAAGAATTTGGCGGGAAATCAGGTTTTCAAATCACGTGGGGACAGTAAAAATCAGGAGTTTGTAACCAAAACAAATTAACCATTGCATTCGATCCCAACGTATATGCACTTGCTTCAATAAGTGAGGCTTTCTCGCACTATTTAAAATAATTCTCAATTATTGCAATCTGCTGCATTGTCATAACGCAGTCTTGAACAAGATTTTGTGTTCTTCAGTGATGTACTGTTTAATGTTTTCTTTCTATTAAATTTCCCGCCAATCTATCATGCACTTGTGAATCCAGTGATGTCTTTATTCTTTCTGTTACAGTAATACGGCCAAATGAACTCGTTGATTCATTTCTTACATTCGTCATTTAGTTCCCATTGTAATGATAGTATTTTTGCATTTCAATTAAAAATTTGGAAGATTCACCAAGCCGTAGCAATTAAGAATAAGGAAAATAAAAGGCGCATAATATTGTGACCTCAAAGGCTTCTTCAAGATCGGATACCGCTAAAATACATAATAATATTTCTTGGGTGACTGGGGGAGCCCGGTTAGGCGTATGCTTGGCTATCTTCTCTATACCTTTGAGGGTGACACCAATTTCGAAAGATTGCCTCGCACACTAGAAAAATGATAACTGCAGTACACGTGGAGTGTGATCAATCCAGTGGTAATATGAAGCATTATCTAAACCGTAAAGTTAAACATGTACAAGATTAAGTTACGAATTAAACATTTTAAGTAACTTAGAATAAACCAATTACGGATTTGAGGGATGTAGCGTTGCTTGAAACCAAAAAAAAAAAACAAAAAAAAAACGAAAACAAAAACAAAAACAAAAAACAAAATAAGAAGACTAGAAGCTTGTCTATAAAGAAAAACGTATTTCACGTATTTCGTGCACCACTAGCGTGGTCTTTGATACACCTGCCATATCGAAAAATCCTTAATTAAGCAACAGACAAAGTTGACGCCAATGTGACAAAGTAGAACAATGATGAAAGGACAGCTTTCTTTTCAGAGGCACCGCAGCATAACTGCTTTATGTAGATACCATCTAAACCAAATTAAAAATAAATTTGTGGGCACAACAGCGGTGAGTACAATTTAATTGATCATTGTGACAGAAAGAACAAGGGCAGCACTGGATTTAGCAGTAATAAAATGGCGGGAATTGAAATTTATACAAAGAAAACATTTAGGTGGCCCGTACCTATTGATTTTTGTGGGGCATTTGTTTCAATTGCGTCTTTTTACATCAAAACCTTGCCGATTTCTGAGAAATATGCAACCATAATTCCAATTTCATTATTAAAGATACAGAATATCTCATGAACATATCTACAGCAATAAAACTGTACCTTATTCTAATATGGTTGCGTTCGTTTGAGTTATTGTAGGACTTTATAACCCTTCAAACATCAAGAATTTGATAAGAAGAGTAAGATTTTAGTGAGAGGGCATTTTATTGAATAGTAATACCATTTTAGAAGTCTTAGTTCGGTAGTCTCTTGCTTTGTTTACATAACGTAACTATGGACGCCTGTTGGATTGATCGGTCAAACATTGAGTTTTATTGATTTATTGTTTATAAATTAACACTACTTATACTTAACTCTGAAAAGAAAGGTTTTGTATATTTTGAATGATTTGTATAGGAAATAATATGGTTTCGGGCTCGTGCAATTTTGAACTCTTTGAAAACTCACTCGTGCATATTTATTCTAAATTGCGCGAGTAAACCATATTATTTCCATTTAATTAAGTTGAAAAATCAGGTTAGCGCGCGCCCAGTGTTCGAAAGTGCCCTGACGATGTCGTCACCAAGCGCGCACTCAAGGAAAAAAATTCAAAACTTTTCACCCGAAACTTGGGCACTTTTTGACATTTTTCTTGCATATTTTCATAGACATAGACATAGACATAAACATAGACATAGATTTTATTAGGCACCTGAATGACGTTTTTAGAGTTACAATTGAGAAATTAAATTTTGTATAAAGGTGCCAGCTATCTACAATAACCTTAAATGGCTAGCCTAGGTAGATAGCTGGTTATAGACATTGTAATGAAATTTCATAGGGTCAGAAAAGAAAAAAATACATATAGATAGAAAAAGAAAGAATTACATATAGATAAATATATCGATAAAAATATAGCAATACTGATTTATGGTAACAACGAAACGAATTATGTAATGAATAAATATTATTATTAAATATATGGAAAAATATAGGATTAAATAACTGATGGATTATATGTGGATAAATGATTTTGAGATAGTAATATAACTACATTATGAAAACGAGTATATAACAAAGATAAGTGATCTAGTGAATCACACGGAGTAAGAATTTATTATTTGTTCTCGCATACAATCTTTGAATTTTTCTCTCTTCATTTTTTTAAAAAGACTCGTCAATTTCATTCCAATTTTTACACCTGAAAATTTAATGTTAAATTTGCCATAATTAGTTCTAATTTTTGGCAACGAGTACGTAGTTTTGGAAGCTAGTCTTGTATTGTAAGTATGTCGTTGGTTAACAAGGTTAAAGAACGAACTAAAGGAATTAGGCAAATTATTAGTGTGATAGTCATACATGAACAGTGCAGTGTTAAACAGAATTAAATCAGCAAGCTTAAGTATTTTTAGTTTAATGAATATAGGGTTAGTATGAGCGTTATATTCAGCAAATGACACAATGCGCAAGCATTTCTTTTGCAAAATAAAAAGTGGGTTAATAGTTGATTCCTAGATATGTCCCCTATTTTCGACAATTTTGGAAACAAATCTCACTAAAAGTGCTTTATCAATTGTTTCTTTGATGAATAGCAGCACTGCTCTTAGCCAATGAGCTGATCGAGAAATTTTTGCATTTATATTATTATGTATAGGTAATAGCATGGTTTTAGTGATATTTGGGATAAATACCACGAGTAATGTTTTGTTAAACAAAATTTCACGAGCCGTAGGTGAGTGAAATTTGGGACAATTTTGAAATATCACGAGAGGTACTTATCCCAAATATCACGTACAAAACATGCTATTATTTGTTACGTTAATAATATAACCTAAGAAATTTCTGAAATTTTGATCAGTGAAAAACAACCGCGAAGTTGAATCGATAGTTACACTCAACTACTTCAAAAAGTGAAAATATAGCTTTCGAGCCTTTGGTGATAAAAGAAAAGCTAATCAAGAAAAGTAGTATAAAAAGAAATCATCCAAAGTCAAGATTATATCGAGAAAGTAAAATATATAAACCAGTAATTTTGTTTTCGATTTTGGTTTGAATGACTTCAATGAAATCAATGAAAAACAGACTCGCGAACACATTGTCATTTGTAACTAAAAACGGTGTAGTTTGAAAAAAGATGACAAAAACGGCCTTATTTTGACAAACTTTACTTCACGTGTCGCTATGCTTAATCATTTATCGTCTTTTCAGCAGAAAAAAGGAAAAGAAAAAAAGAACTCTTCATATCCAACAAAACCCCGTTTCCCTTTCATTTTTTAGCTTTTTGGCTTGTTTAATTTATTAAATTCACCATGCAAAAATATACAATACAGTAACATACATTACAGCGATGCCAATTACTGTGGTACCAAAAACTATTCAACATGAATATAAAATTCTAAAATTGGTATTAAAATATAAATATGCATGTATACAAACTAATAAAATCATTTAGAAGCAACAAGTAATGCCGAAGTTCAAATTGCGTGTCGCATTACATTTACAACAAATTGTCTTGTATGTTCTAGGATTGTCAACATCATACGTTAAACTTAAAGCTGTTGTATAATAATTCAGCATTACTTTCTTAAACTCCTTTAGGTTGTCCATTCTCAGTTGTAAACTATCTGCTAATTCGTTCCAAATCCTTGTGGTTCTTACAATAAATGAACGTTGATATGTTGTTGTTTTACATTTTGGCGTCCAATACTTAGTAATGTTCCCATCAAATCATCAAATCACTTCCTTTTAGCGGGAAAAAGCTTCTCCATGTGGCCGCCATGTTCTCTTAGCCTTTTTGGCAAAGAAAGAAAACAGTTGCTATGGAAACTGTAATTTGTACATGTGAAATTACAAAATTAAGCTGAAACACCAGTGCTCTCAGCCAATCAAATTGCAGAGATTTCCTATGTTATATTACTACAAACATAATAATATACATGCAAAAATTTCTCGATTTTGAATGGCTAAGAGCAGTGCTGTTTCGAGGAAAAAATTTAGTGCAGAAAAAAGGAAATTTAGTATCACTCGTGGCATTTATCCCAAATATCACTACAAACCATGCTATTACCTATACAAAACTATCTAAATGTTCACTCAATAATTTGGTGTCTTCATAATTTATGCCGATTTTCAAAAATTTCTCAACTTTAAACATTCTACGCGATGTGCTCGATTTTCACAAGCAAAACTATAAACAACAACTTGACAACTGTCAGTGAAACTCTTCTTGGTAATTTCCAACTCTACCCTTCAATCATACACAAGTCTTTTGATCTATGGAATGAGGCTTTATTCGCAATCACTTAAATTCGAGTGGGTTAGTAATATTTTGATTTCACGCGAAGAACCATACCCACTGAGCCCGGTACGATAAGTCAGTTTTATGTCTCCGTTGAGAAGGACAAAATCGCCTCTCACGGGATCCCTCACGGGATCCAACGAAAGACAGCCGAACAGGATACCGAGCATTTGACTTATGATGCGTGAATTGTTTTAGTCAACCGAACAATAGGCAAAAGCTTGATACGTTGATAAACTCAGAGAAAAACCAAGATTCTGTTTATTGGTAAGTCCATCATTAGTCTATAATTTGTTAAGGCCCGGTAATACAAGCAACAAAATCGTGCAACTTGTAGCGCAATCATTTTTGCGTTGTAGAGTTGTAGAGCAAATGTTGAATAAGGTTAAAAGTGCTTCCTAATTCGTGCAATTGAAAATTTGTTTCGCCCGAGCAACATTTGCACTACAACTTGCAACACTTTTCTTAAATTTTACATACAATTCAAAATTCGGTGCAGAGCATGTTTCACAGTTGTTTGACATTTTAGCATATGTTTCATAGTTGTTTGACATTTGAAATTCCACAAACACATCAAAGTTTTGCGCAACACGCCAGGACAACACGCCGGGACAACACAGCGGTTAAATAACAAAGTTCTCTGAAATTATCTTTTGTATTGAATGAAGTTCTGTCTTACATAGTCGCAATTTAGTCAATCAGCAGTCGTGCAATTTACGTAGGTATGTTCGGGACATTAAACAATTTGTAGTTTTGGGTATTTTGATGCCTTGCAGTGCGAACACAAGAAGTCCAAAGTTCTAATTTTTGGCAGAAGCATTTTTTATTGTGATTTTGGTTGTCCGAACAAGTTTTGTCAGTCTAATGCGAAGGGGCCTTGAATGTGACTGAAGCAAGCTAAAAAGGGGCTAAGTTTATGTATTGCAAATGTTAGAAAGCTCAAAAGGACCACCACGCCACTAGAGCTTTGGAAAGCCAATTAAGTTGATTGACATATTCCTTCGACCAGACCGGGATTCGGAGATAGCCGAAAACCTCAAAATCATTTTTAAACGCTAAAGAACGGACCATTAGATTTTTGAGGGGGAAGGGCGCAATTTTTGCTGTGTACAATTTTTTGTTGTTGTTCTTTGTAGCGGTGAAGGAATTTTTTTTCCACATGATTTGCTTCCAGGGTTTTTTTTTCGAGAGTTATTTTTTTTTTACAAATTTTTAGATTTTAGATTTTTTAGGCATTCTGATGTTAACAGTGACAGCACCACAAATGTACACCGGCCTAAGCTTCATTTCTTGTTTTTTATAGTAGATATCGTTCTGAAAATATGTTTAAACATATAGGTGTTCCTTTATATATGGTACAGTTCCACAGAAAACCAGACTTATGCTTTTTATAAGCTTTGAAAAAATGGAGAAATGACTTAATGGGACCGCAACAGGGCCGTAGCAGGGCAAATTCGTTTGGGAGCACCTGAACGACAAAACCAAAGGGTGCCCAGAAGGGTGTTTTTGTTGCTTTATAATTCTTTTTCTTATATTCATGAATATTTACTTATTTTGTGTGCGCCTGTATGTATCGGGGGGTGGGGGGGGGGGAACTCCAATCGTAAATGGACGGGGATTCTCGTTGTACCTTTTAGGGGTCAAAATCTGCAATCTGGTACCTTTTAGGGTGTCTCAGACTTAAGTGGACTACCAGAGACATAGCTGGTACCTTTTAGGGACTGTTTTGGGGTAAGAAACCGTTCATTATTTATGTGGGGGGTGGGGGGAAATTTTTTGTCTGAATCAAAAGTATTATCCCTGGCCCACCCCCTGAAGTATTAAATTTACCTTTTGATCCACCCCAAATGGGATTCATTTCAGAGGCAGCCCCCCACACATACACACATGCATACCATTTTGTCCAGAGTCGCAAATTATACAGTGTTTATGGAACAAAACCAGTATAGTGTGTGGACCAGTGTCCTACTTTGCGGCCACTTCTTGTTGATCTTGATTGATATAATAAATGTTCACTTTCGTTTTCGAATTCGCTTTCACTTTCGGTGTCTTCACTGCTAGTGTCACTTTCTGCACACCTTCCTTTCAGGCAGCTGTCTTCAAATTGATTAAATTAGGCATTACCCTAGACAGTTTCACTGTTGAAAATCTTTGTTTTCCAGAAGGCTACACGATTACGTGCACAAGAGCACATGCACTTTGCGAAGAGGAAATAAGTAAAGATAGCCTTGCAAAGATTAATAAGAGAAGTGCCATTGAACATTTAGAGATAATGAAGGGTCAAGGACTATTTGCTCTGAATGCATATGAACAGTATTGACAATACTATTGAAAGACTTCAAATGTTGTAGAAATATTACTGAAGTAGTATTTCTACAACATTTGAAGTCTTTCAATAGTACTGTCAATAAGACTGTTTGTCTTGTTAAACTATAACAAAAACTAGAGAAATTAACAAAACTAGAAATCAAGGATTAGATAAAAAATGTTGCTTTTTATATATACTACAATGGTCATTGTTATCAATGCAATTATATTCAAAACACATTTTTTTATCCGATAAACACACAATTCACTTTATACTTTTATACATTCATGTATGTTCTTTACAAAAAAAACATGGCCCACCCTCAACTCAAATAAATTTTATTCCAACCCACCCCCTGTCATTGCAAAATATAGACATGGCCCCCCTATGATTTTATCCCCCAATCCCCCCATATAAATAATGACCGGTCCCTAAATAAACTACCTAAAATAGGCATGAAAGGGACTATTTGACTTTCATTCTTTATTATTGTTTTTGAATTGGTACATTTAGGGTTAGAAATGAATTTTTGCCACTCCCACTCAGGTACCTTTTAGGGGTCATTTTCAAAATTTCCGACGAGCATCTCCGTCCTCTTATATATAGGAGTTCCCCCCTGGGGTATGTATATATACATCACGTACCTTTCAGTACGAGGAAATGGCGATGAAAATCTGTTGTAGATAGTAATGGCATGCAAGGGATGCTTTGTAATTAGATGCAATTCGTAAGGTAATGATTCTAGTTTAATTTTGGCGAGCGCAAGGCGCGATCCACTCGCTAAAAGACTTATATTAGTTTGTAGCTAGAGATATACACTTATTTCAAAAATCGTTGTCGCAAGTAAAGCGTCAAGCCAAGACCGAAATGAATGCTGGTTTTATGATGATGTATTCAAATCACACTTGTTATTAACAGACGAAAGTACAATATAGCAAGAAGCACGTGGAAATGACCATTTTTAGTAATTTGTTTTATACTGAGAAACGTATCAAGGAATTGGTTGCCATCTAACTAAGTTAGACTTTTGTTAGACATTTACATAACACAAAAGAATCATTCAGCCCTAGAAGGCTGAAAATTTGGGTCTGGCTTCAAACGGCTATTTATCATAAAAATAGGGAAACGTTCGGCGGGAAATTTGAATTTTTCAACGAGTGTTAATTAAAACAGACACAGGGTTTCGGTCGTTGTTCGTTGCAGTTAAAATTTTTCCCTGAATGGGTGGTAGTGAGTGGAATATGCCACAACTACGAACAACCCTGGAGGGTGGGGTAGAGTTTTCGGATTTATATTCACGCCATTTATTACCTATGAACAGGGCTTCCTGTGGTCTACCCAGCTCCCTCTAGTAGCGCCCTAAACTAATGTTGTAAATGATAAATAAGTTTGATTGATGAATATTTATATGAAAACGGCCTAAACAGTTTACAATCAGTTACGTGATTTTGATACATATGTGAACAATGTAAGTGGGGTCGTTTGCAGGACGTTCATAATTATGAATCAAACTCGATTGTAAAGCTAGCAAAACTGCTTTATTAAACAGGGAAGTGAATTAGCATTGTAGTAATCAGACTTGCCAGTATTTGTGGAACAGGGCGAATTCGAATATAATAATTTTACACTGAGTCAAGCCATAGAAAGCTTACTGACAGCTACTAAAGTTATTATATGCATGGTATACCCATTTTAATACTAGCTGTATCCATGATGTTTGATTGAAAGAATCTGTGCTCGGGCTCTTTGGGAAGTTAAAGTTCTCACTTCTTCTCTAGGATGATTGACAAGGTTATAGAATACCCGTCCACTCTTCACTCACACTTCGGTACCGTGGTCCGCAGTCCGCAGTCCGCAGACACGATGTATTTCTTATTACCCAAAAGGCATTGCGAACACTACGGGACTGCGAACCGCGGTAGCAAGCTCTCTCACATATCGCCGTTCTTTAAAAGCACAATGTATTTCTCATTACCCAAAAGGAATAGCGATCACTGTGGGACTGCGGACCGCGGTAGCAGACCCTTTCACATATTGCGCCGTTTTCAAAAGACACGATGTATTTCTCATTGCCCAAAAATAATAGCGATCACTGTGGGACTGCGGACCGTAGTAGCAAGGTAATGCAAGGTGCTTAAAAGTGGACGGGTATTCTATAATTGCTCCCTAGCAATACGAGGGAATGCAAACATGCCTGTTTTGGTTTATTACTTTTTTATGAATGACAGCTCTTTCCTTGTTTGAGTAGTTGAGCTTTGTTTATCAATTGCTCAATAATTAGCAAGTAATGCTTGCTTTATAATTAGAGCTTATATGTTCTGGTCTATTCAGTTCTTCAAAATGGCACGAAACCACTTAGCTTTTGCCATGGTGCCTCGAGAAATTCTAGAACGTTATTTTCATCCTGATAACGCAGCCCAACGGTAAGTTGCTGTCTTTTCTATAGATTAATCGATATTATTGTTATGGAAATTAATTCTCATAATTGCTATATTTCAGTGCTAGAGATCAACAGTTGCTTCATGAATTCAAGGTGCTCCAAAGACAGCAAAGAATACCTCATGATCATGAGAGAAGGCAAGGACAGGAAAGAAGACCGAGAGGAGAAGAAGAGGAGAGAAGAATGAGGAGGGAAGGAGGAGGCAGATGTGCGGGAGGTTAAAGAGAAAAGGAGGAACATGTGTTATGCATGTTTTGCTCAGTGATGATTCGAAATCGTAGTCTCATATCTATATATGATATATTTATTGTATTAGCGATTGCGATTTTATATTCTGAGAGCATATGTTTATAAACTTATTTCGAATCTAAATCTTTTGTTCGCTTAACTTGTGTAATCTTTTGTTCGCTTGCCGCTTGTGCGGCTACATTAAAGACAGACGCAAAAAAGACATATGCATGGCAATTATTGCCACAAATTATCTGATATGGTAATACAAATGAATACAACAACAACTGCAGTTCACTTAGGACTGCTGCACTGGCATCATTCATTGAATAAATAGTGAACAAATTATGAGATACCTATCTTTGCATATTAAATTCTTTATCTATCATATCATCCAAGCCAGCAATTTAATTTCCGGTAAAACACCATTTCACCAACAGATGTATTGCAAGTACCGTGGGAATGCTAACAAAGCTACCTATAGTTCTTGGCAAATAATTCTTCAAAACATTGAGACTGACTGAATTGAGGAACATGACATGATGTTCAATTAAATCATAATTGAAGAATATAGCTTATATAATCATGTAACTGTATGAAAATCTGTATGAAAATCAATAAGCATTTATTTTTTCAAATTGTCTTTTTTAGCTGTTTGTTGGTTTATTTCCATTACCACTTGCAAAGGGGTACCTGCTCCCCCTAGCGAGGTACGCCTGTTACCAGTCTAACAAATTAAAGGCAATGCATTTGGTTTTAGATCGTTGTCCAAGACGAACAAACACATATGTATATCTGCAGCAACTTGCGTGGTTTTTAGACTACCACATGTAAATTGTAAATAATTTGAACTTGCTTTGTTTCTCTTTCAATTTACTAAGGACTGTCTTAATCGAAAGAAAAACAAAATTCGCAGCAGACAGCATGCACCAGTACAACAAGTCCATATTGCAAGGTACATAGATTTGTGAAATTCCAATACGTAAAATATTTCTCTTAAAACTGGCAGCAAATCAAGCTGTCCGAAGAAGAACTGGAACATTAAATTAAATTAAAAATTAAAACAAGTGTGATTTGAAACATCATCATAAAACCAGTATTCATTTCGGTCTTGGCTTAACGCTTGAAGCTTGACTTGCGACAACGATTTTTGAAATAAGTGTACATGTCCAGGTGTTGCGAGCGCGAAGTGCGAGCCGCTCAACAGAGATCTTTCACCAAATTTGCTGCTTGCATGAATTTTTTCTGGCACTTTTGTTGCGCACGATTATATATTTTTCTTCGTTTTAGGCTTTGCTCGAATTTTTTTGGTTAATGCCAGCCACCCCCAACCCCCACCCCTCAAAAATCTAATGGCCCGTCCCTAAATCTAGACATGTTGTATTTTGTACGTCAAAATATGGTGTTATGCTAATCAGTTTCATGCCAATCCGTAACTAAAGGCAGACCCGGAGAAAACTCCAAATACTGAGCTATAACTAACGAAATCTACCAAATCTCAATGAATTTTATTGTTATTCCTCTTACTTCATATGAAAAATCCAAATCATTGCTTGGTCATGGGCAAAAAGATTAATCATAATAATAAATAATATATAAATAAAAATATCTAAAAAATGCCACGATTAACGATTGTCACTGATCAGGAAAACGCAACGAGTGAGTAGTTGATCAGTATAGGTTCTGCGTCTCAACAAAGACTTCAACAGTTTTCTAAGCACTGAGTAAATTTTCATTGAGTTGAGTATTTTCATTTTTCTCTCATCCTAAGCAACAAAAGTCAGTGATTAACGCACTACCGTGCTTTGATTTACAAATGCACTTTTGAATCGTTTTCCCACTTTGTATGGCTAATATCAGTCTGTAGAAAATGCCTATATTATCCGAATTGAAATGATGGTAGAGCGTTTTCACTCGAATTGCGTTGTTGCGATTTTTGTTTCGTTCTGATTGCAATAAGTTAATAATTGCCATGCTTTGGTGTAACATAATGAAGCTAAGTAAACGAAATGAAATATACTTTTGAATCTGATTACCACTTTGCATGCTTTATGCCATATTATCGAGCAGTATCGCGCCGATTCTCCTATCACTTTGATCTACAGAGAGACGGCGTTATTTTCCGGTAATGCCGTCTCAAAATTAGCGCTCGTGATTGGCCCAAACATTGAGGACTGCATCGAAGTGGCTTTCTTCAAAATCACAAAAACCTACTGAAAATCAATTCAAAAATTGAGCAGCAAATATAAAACAACTTTTTTGATAATATCCGTGATAAAATGACCGAAAAAAAAAGACATGTTTTGATAAAAAATAGCCGCTAAGTTGAATTACAGCTACAAACTACTATTGCGAAAAGTAAACTGAACTGGAATCTGTTGGTCTAAGCTACCTGTAGATAAAATAACTACACAAAAAATCACGAAAAGAAGTAAAAAGAAATCATCCTAAGTAAAAATATCATGTCTGATATAAGTAAAATCGGTAATTTCGTTTCCGTTTTCGTTTTCGTTTAAGTCACAGTACGTAAAAGTGAATTTTCAGCAAAGCAAACAAATTGTCCTTTATGAAGACAAAAACGGTACTGTCTAAACAAAGATGAAACAAATAACTTTTCAAATAAAATAAACAGGGAATACACAAGTGTGGACTACCTTTTTAATACCTTTCAATAAGTTTTCAGCATCATTCCTTTAAGGTGCGGTAATACGAGCAACAAAATCACTCAACTTGTCTCGCAACATTGCTGCGAAACGAGTTGAAGAGAGATGCTGCCCGTTTTTCCACCCGAAAACAAACTTGTCTCGCAACAAAATAGTTAATTTGCTGCAAGTTGAAAAAGTCTGTTGCAGCAAGTAGACTGTCGAAATTTTGCAACAAAATTTCATGTTGCGCGTATTACCACCCTTAAGTCAACTTGTCTCGCAGCAAACTGCGAAATGGCTTCCTTCGTGTTCGTGATTGATCCAATCAGAAGTCAGGATTCACTCAACTTGCAGCAAACTATTTTGTTGCGAGACAAGTTTGTTTTCGGGTGGAAAAACGCGCAGCATCGCTCTTCAACTCGTTTCTCAGCAATGTTGCGAGACAAGTTGAGTGAGTTTGTTTCTCGTATTACCGTAGCTTTAGGTTGAAGCTATATTTTGACAAACTTTCACTTTCACATGTCGGTCAGCTCGATCGTTTTTCGCCAGTTTTCAAGAAAAAGCAAAAACAAATCTTCAAAAGCATCATGACCCGTACTTCGTTCATTTTGTGAGCTTTTGGACTTGTTTCATAATCAAATCACCTCTTTTAAGCGTGAGAAAGATTCCCGGATCTGGCCGCCATTTCCTTTTTGGCTTTCTTCTTGCAAAGAAAGAAAGAAGTTGTCATGGAAACTGTAATTCCTACAACTGTGCAGGTAAAGAGAATCGCGCGTTCAATCAAACAAAAACGATAACTTTTCTCTTTTTTCTTTGCAGAAAATAGTTAGAATCGCGATACAAAACTAAGTTTAGTTTATATGTCTAGTGTTTGAACTGAATTGATAGTACGTAAAACATTTTCTCTCTTCTCCATACTTTTTTCTTTCCTGTAGACTTATATGGTAGCTGGATGGCGTTGCAAGCACACGCTCCCTTGTTCGAAGAAATCCCATTTCCAGCATCAAGCCTTGAGTATTTGTGCATAAGTGACTTCTCCATCGATATGACAACCTATCTGGATCCAGACACTCTCAGCACCAGCCCTGAGGAGCTGTGCAAATACCTGCCCCGTAAAAGTAACGAAGAAAAAACAGTACAAGTAGTTAAAGATTGTACATTCTCCAATGTAGTTGTAAAGTCAGAACCCAAAGATAGCTCACAAAAATCGATCATGTCGTTTGATAAACCACCAGAAGTACAAAAAGACGGTGACCAGAAGAAACTGCCATCTTCCCAGCTCAAAGCGCCATCTTCGCAATCCTCGCGAAAGCGGCGCAGCTCCAACAAGCGAATGAGTGACAAGAACAGCGAAGAATACCAATTAAAGCGAGAGAGATCTGGACCTGGATCTCTGGATCCAGACGCTCTCAGCATCAGCCTTGAGGAACTGTACATAGCCATACCCCGTAAAAGTAACGAAGAAAAAACAGTACAAGTAGTTAAAGATTGTACATTCTCCAATGTAGTTGTAAAGTCAGAACCCAAAGATAGCTCACAAAAATCGATCATGTCGTTTGATAAACCACCAGAAGTACAAAAAGACGGTGACCAGAAGAAACTGCCATCTTTCCAGTTCAAAGCTCCATCTTCGCAATCCTCGCGAAAGCACAGCTCCAACAAGCGAATGCGTGACAAGCACAGCGAAGAGTACCGATTAAGGCGAGAGAGATCTGGACCTGGATCTCTGGATCCAGACGCTTTCAGCACCAGCCTTGAGGAACTGTGCAAAGACATACCCCGTAAAAGTAACGAAGAAAAAACAGTACAAGTAGTTAAAGATTGTACATTCTCCAATGTAGTTGTAAAGTCAGAACCCAAAGATAGCTCACAAAAATCGATCATGTCGTTTGATAAACCACCAGAAGTACAAAAAGACGGTGACCAGAAGAAACTGCCATCTTCCCAGCTCAAAGCGCCATCTTCGCAATCCTCGCGAAAGCGGCGCAGCTCCAACAAGCGAATGAGTGACAAGAACAGCGAAGAATACCAATTAAAGCGAGAGAGATCTGGACCTGGATCTCTGGATCCAGACGCTCTCAGCATCAGCCTTGAGGAACTGTACATAGCCATACCCCGTAAAAGTAACGAAGAAAAAACAGTACAAGTAGTTAAAGATTGTACATTCTCCAATGTAGTTGTAAAGTCAGAACCCAAAGATAGCTCACAAAAATCGATCATGTCGTTTGATAAACCACCAGAAGTACAAAAAGACGGTGACCAGAAGAAACTGCCATCTTTCCAGTTCAAAGCTCCATCTTCGCAATCCTCGCGAAAGCACAGCTCCAACAAGCGAATGCGTGACAAGCACAGCGAAGAGTACCGATTAAGGCGAGAGAGATCTGGACCTGGATCTCTGGATCCAGACGCTTTCAGCACCAGCCTTGAGGAACTGTGCAAAGACATACCCCGTAAAAGTAACGAAGAAAAAACAGTACAAGTAGTTAAAGATTGTACATTCTCCAATGTAGTTGTAAAGTCAGAACCCAAAGATAGCTCACAAAAATCGATCATGTCGTTTGATAAACCACCAGAAGTACAAAAAGACGGTGACCAGAAGAAACTGTCATCTTCCCAGCTCAAAGCGCCATCTTCGCAATCCTCGCGAAAGCGGCGCAGCTCCAACAAGCGAATGAGTGACAAGCACAGCGAAGAATACCAATTAAAGCGAGAGAGATCTGGACCTGGATCTCTGGATCCAGACGCTCTCAGCATCAGCCTTGAGGAACTGTACATAGCCATACCCCGTAAAAGTAACGAAGAAAAAACAGTACAAGTAGTTAAAGATTGTACATTCTCCAATGTAGTTGTAAAGTCAGAACCCAAAGATAGCTCACAAAAACGGATCATGTCGTTTGGTAAACCACCAGAAGTACAAAAAGACGGTGACCACAAGAAACTGCCATCTTCCCAGCTCAAAGCTTCATCTTCGCAATCCTCGCGAAAGCACAGCTCTAACAAGCGAATGCGTGACAAGCACAGCGAAGAATACCAATTAAAGCGAGAGAGATCTGGACCTGGATCTCTGGATCCAGACGCTCTCAGCACCAGCCCTGAGGAACTGTACAAAGCCATGCCCTGTAAAAGTAACGAAGAAAAAACAGTACAAGTAGTTAAAGATTGTACATTCTCCAATGTAGTTGTAAAGTCAGAACCCAAAGATAACTCACAAAAACGGATCATGTCGTTTGATAAACCACCAGAAGTACAAAAAGACGGTGACCAGAAGAAACTGCCATCTTCCCAGCTCAAAGCTCCATCTTCGCAATCCTCGCGAAAGCGGCGCAGCTCCAACAAGCGAATGAGTGACAAGCAGAGCGAAGAATACCGATTAAGGCGAGAGAGATCTGGACCTGGATCTCTTGATCCAGATGCTCTCAGCACCAGCCCTGAGGAACTGTACATAGCCATACCCCGTAAAAGTAACGAAGAATAAACAGTACAAGTAGTTAAAGATTGTACATTCTCCAATGTAGTTGTAAAGTCAGAACCCAAAGATAGCTCACAAAAACGGATCATGTCGTTTGGTAAACCACCAGAAGTACAAAAAGACGGTGACCACAAGAAACTGCCATCTTCCCAGCTCAAAGCTTCATCTTCGCAATCCTCGCGAAAGCACAGCTCTAACAAGCGAATGCGTGACAAGCACAGCGAAGAATACCAATTAAAGCGAGAGAGATCTGGACCTGGATCTCTGGATCCAGACGCTCTCAGCACCAGCCCTGAGGAACTGTACAAAGCCATGCCCTGTAAAAGTAACGAAGAAAAAAACAGTACAAGTAGTTAAAGATTGTACATTCTCCAATGTAGTTGTAAAGTCAGAACCCAAAGATAACTCACAAAAACGGATCATGTCGTTTGATAAACCACCAGAAGTACAAAAAGACGGTGACCAGAAGAAACTGCCATCTTCCCAGCTCAAAGCTCCATCTTCGCAATCCTCCCGAAAGCGGCGCAGCTCCAACAAGCGAATGAGTGACAAGCAGAGCGAAGAATACCGATTAAGGCGAGAGAGATCTGGACCTGGATCTCTGGATCCAGACGCTCTCAGCACCAGCCCTGAGGAACTGTGCAAAGACATACCCCGTAAAAGTAACGAAGAAACGCTCCGCAATCAAAAGCGGCGCAGCTCCTACAAGCGAATACGTGACAAGCACAGTGAAGAATACCGATTACTGCGAGAGAAAAACAACATTGCTGTCCGCAAATCCCGGTCCAAGACCAAGGAAAAGGTTGAGAAGATAATGGTAAAAGGCAAGGAGCTCAGAGAGGAGAACGATCGTCTTCGTGCAGAAGTTGATCATCTCACTAAGGATCTCAACACTCTTCGTCGTCTTTTCCCTGATACTTGTATCTTCAAGGATCAGACTCTGATCAAGCAAACGTTTCTTGAGACACTGATGAAAATCGAGGAGCTCACAGAGGAGAACGATCGTCTTCGTGCAAGAGTTGATCATCTCAATAAGGAGCTCGACGCTTTTTGTGGTCTCTCTCAGTAAACCTTCTATCTTCAAGGATCAGGATCTGGCCAGAGCTATTATGGCTTAAGGATTGGTATCTACAGTTGGTCATTCTTCATGAACATGATCACAAAAATCACACACACACACACACACAAAACAAACAAACAAAAGAACAAACTGTGGACTGTGTCGTCAAAACATATAGCTGAAAAGCTGATTTTAGTCACTCTAACTTGTAACAATCGGGTTAGTATGTATAATAAATCCTCTTCAGTAACTAATTTCATGTCACGCTGGTTAGTTCTAGTTTATATTATTCGTATCACTAGCAGTTAAAACCACTTTGATATTTGAACATGATTTCTTTATGAGTAGAACTAACTTGAAGTTGACATTCGAATGGCTTTAAGTTAGTTGATGTCATTTTTCTAGCGCCGAAATCGTTCGAACCGTTTGAATATTACCCGATTACAGTAATCGGAGTATTGGGAGTCATCCCGCACTCTGCGAAGAAGCCATGTGATTGGTCGGATAGATATGCAATCGTTAGTCTTAATCTTTCAATGAGATGATAGATTATATATTCTTAAAATGAGATATGAGCTCCATTATTTTTTAAATGGGATATGGATATTTACTCTTAAATAAGGTCTGGGATTATTTATCATTAATTGCTGGCAAGAAACACAAGAATATCAAGAGGTTTACATGCAGCTACGTTGCATTTATGTAAATTGAATAAGTGGCTTCTAAGGAATCGGAGTGAGTACTTTAGATAGGCAGTGTAACCAAGGTAGTTCTATGTTGCCAAGGTAGCCATTGTAGCGTATAAAGTTATATCTATCCAACGTGGTAGCCCGAAGGTAGTCATGCAGTGTATAGAGTTCTATGCAGCCCATGTAGCCATGGCATGCACAAATCAAGCGAATATGTCAAATTTAAAGACGGTAATGTAGTGAAAATAATTCGCAAAAACAGATTTCTGTCAGCATTACCTTTTCAAAGAAAGAAGAAAAGTCTTTTTGATACATTTTGGAGCTGATTAGAAATTATAACGTAAGTTATAACCCCGCCCCTAGGGGCAACCTCTGGGCATTTGACTTAGACACATGTCCGCTTAGTCGGGCATTTGAACAAAAATGAAGCCCGACCGGTCGGGGATTTGACGATTTTTCTGTACTCGCTAAAAATGGAGCTGGAGGTGAGTTTCCCAAAACCGACATAAACCAATCAAGCTACATCAAACCATAGTTAATAGGGGAATGGTTAGGAAGCCTTTTGTTACATTTCTTTGTTCTAGTCTGGATGTTGAACTGGTCTTGACCGTGCACAAAGTTTGTTTAAATTCATTAGAAAATGGCTATATGAATGAACCGAAATGTTGTCTATTGGATTATTTATTGAAATATTCTAATATAATTAATTTTGAACTAGAATACATCGAACAAGCAGCGGAAAAGAAACATTTGGGTTCAGTTGCTCAACCATGGCAATTAAGGCGAAACAATGAAAATATAAAAGATTTGTGCACGGTCACGGTTGAAAAAAATGAACAAAGACATATAACAAAAGGCTTCCTAACCAGTCCCCTCTATTAACTATGATCAAACTGAGATCGTTCCTAAACAGCTTAATGTTTAGAAGCATATCTCCAGACTGAGGAGGTACAAGTTAAAATTATAAACTCAAAACCTAATAAGTCAACTCTTGGAATTCCCCGAAATTGATCAAAATGGCCTGCAACCGAATTTCCGAACCCTATAATATTTCATTTATACTTACTCCGATCCAGTCCACGGGGGACTCCCTTATATAAGAAGACGGGGATGCTCGTCGTACCTTTTGTAGGGATCAAAATCAGCAGTTTTGGTACTTTTTATGGTGTTAATAAGCAGATGCTCATAAGTCGGTAAGCTTTTTGGTGCGAAAGTCCACAAAAACGCCAAACTTGATGGGAATTTATTATAAACACTTTGTGGATCAAATTAACAGAACAAAAAGCAGCGGAAATCTGACGAAATCCTGTTCTGATTTTATCGCTTTTGGTACCTTTCAGGGGTCATTTTTAATATCTCCGATGAGCGTCTCCGTCCTTTCTCAGTCGGAGTATCCCCCGGGACTCCAGTATATTTTTCCTCGAATGACACAAAGGTGGAAACTCCACTTAACCAGAAAATTATCGTCCAATATCCACACTATCAACATTTACGCAAATATTGGAAAAACTGATTGCATACAAGTGACCACGAATGACCACGAGTGACGAACGAAAAAATGTTTAAGAAAGAAAATAATCAAATAAATATTCATAGAAACGTTAAAAAAGTAACAAAATCGATTATCTAATAGAAACAAAAATACTAAAACTTCTGGGTGTGATCTTAAGGTGGTCAATGCACTGTGAATACATCACTAAGGGAGCATCTAAACGGTTATATCGATCTGTTATATATTCTGCATCAACTGCTCAAGGCTGGTTATAGTACCAAATATCTAATTGAAGTTTATTGCAGCCTTATCAGTCATGGAGTATATGCTGTCCCCGTTTGGGCCATCGTACCCCAGTGATGAAATCGAATCTGTCTTGAAGAAGTCAACGTCCTTTCTTTATATCAGAGAAGAGTAAATATTTGCACTAAATTTGTTTAGAAAAATAAGAATGTCAGCTGAATTAAGGCCATTTTGAATCAACCACGGATATAATTTAAGATCTGGAAATGCTACTGTAATCCAGTTAACACTAAAGCCGCGGCTACACGAGCGATTTTTTGCCTGCATAGGCGACGCAATTTTCTGAAATGATCGGCGCGCGATGGTGGCTACACGAAGCGACAAAAGCTGACGATAAATGTTGGCGATGAAATCCAAAACTATGAATAATCAATATAATAATCTGGAAAAATTGAAGAACAAGTGGTGAATATATTACCTAAATGTACGAAGTACGAAGAAAAAGTCGCGGAATGGCTGCACGAAAGAGAAAGTCCGCGACTTTGTCGCGAAAAATTCAACTCTTTGAATTTCTCACGACATTTTTTTGGCGATTTTTTAAGTGTCGCGTCGCTTGTTCAAGGGTGGCTACACGCGCGATTTTCACCTTTCGCCGATCATTTCAGAAAATCGCGTCGCCTGTGGAAGCAAAAAATCGTTCGTGTGGCCGCGGCTTAAGACACAGAAACTAAGCCAGTTGTGACTTCGAAGATTCTACTCTACTCTACTCTACTCTACTCTACTCTACTCTACTCTACTCTACTCTACTCTACTCTACTCTACTCTACTCTACTCTACTCTACTCTACTCTACTCTACTCTACTCTACTCTACTCTACTCTACTCTACTCTACTCTACTCTACTCTACTCTACTCTACTCTACTCTACTCTACTCTACTCTACTCTACTCTACTCTACTCTACTCTACTCTACTCTACTCTACTCTACTCTACTCTACTCTACTCTACTCTACTCTACTCTACTCTACTCTACTCTACTCTACTCTACTCTACTCTACTACTCTATAATAGCATGACTGCCTCGGATTCTATTGTTCCGAGAGGAGCATTTAATGGCTAAATGCCCCCTCACTGCTACTAATATAATCGAACCTCATGCATAAGCATTAGGTACGATTAGTAACTAATCGTACCTAATGCATAAAACATGAGGTACGATTGGTAACTAATCGTACCTCATGTTTATGCAAGAGGTCCAGCTATGGATACGTCCCTGAGAAATTTCTTGAGGACACATCCGCAGCTAGCAGTACTTGAATTATGCAAATTACCTTCAAGTCACCTTTCAGTGTAGTCTAAACCATGTGGGATGGATTACAATACTATTGAGCATGCTTGTCACATTTGGAATGGACTGAAATAATCTTGCGCATGCGTGGCACGACAATGTTATCACACAACTTTTTTTATTTAAATAATAGCTGCTCTGCCATACTTGTGCTGCGAATACGTTACTCAAAACTCTCTTTTTATACTAAAATGCAGTAGAGTGCAAACACTAAAAGCATAAAATATTAGATCTATTTGGTGAATATAAATAACTAGTCAGACAAGTGCAGTTGTAATGAGGCATTGTTTTCTTTGTGTTTGGTCTTTCTTGCACTAGTTTTGTACTGTTCTGGTTGAGTGATAGTGTCTAAATAGAGTTCCCTAGAGTAATAACAGCACTTTTAATTTATTCGTTTGTAACTTGTTACATGGTCCAAATCGTTCTAGTTTTCCCATATACTTCCTCGGCAACCATACTATTACAAAGTAATAGCATGGCTATGAGGTTGATTAGTGATTAAATGTCCCTTCAGCCTCGGGAGGTTTAGTAAAAGTCCCTCGGCCTACGGCCTCGGGACTTCCACTAAACCTCCCTCGGCTTCGGGTACATTTAACCACTAATCAACCTCATAGCCATGCTATTACTTATTAACATAATTCTTTGTGCATACCGTATTTACTCGAATAAGCGCCTCGGCGCTTATTTAATTTTTCATGTCTAAAACGGGGCGCTTATTCGGTGGAGGCGCTTATTCGAGGGAGGCGCTTATTCAGCGGGAGGAAACGCGTACACAACTGTCAAAGTATGCTTTCCTTTTAATATCGATAATATCAATGTTATTATACTACTACAACAGTACTGGTACTAGTGCTTTATTGAGGTAAACATGGCGAATTATTTGACGATCGCGGAAGCCTTAAACGTCCTTATCACATTCAATCCACACTTTAACAAGTCAGTAATGACTTCTAATAACAGCTTTACCTTATTTTTGAACTTAGCGCCCAAAATTGTACTCGAAAGTACGGGGTTCTGGTCCTTTCTTCACTTTTGGCCTGAGTTTGACCCGTGATATTTCTCCATCTGCACTGCCTTCGATTAAAGTAATTATCCACAACACTCTAGCGGTAGGTAGACTGCTTACATATCAGGATTTGGGTACTTGAACATAATTTCGAAGAATTAATGAGATTGCTAATGAAATGTTCCAGAATAAAATTCCCACATTCAACATGCAAAAAAATTTTAAACCAAAAATACACGCATGCGCAGACAAATTCTCTATATGCTAGTTGCAGCGTAAATGAATAAATCAAAATATAATTATTCACCGATCCCATGCACCTTTTCGGTCTCAGGTTCTATGTTCTGTGTTTTTAGACCTGACAATGTTAACATATCAAACTCATTGCATACATTTTGGAACATTTGTCAAAGTCGGTCCCAGCCTTCTGATTTGCTCTCTTGCTATGCGCAGTGAAATTCAATACTTAAATACAATGGGTGAAAGCGTGATACAAAATGGCGGATGTAAAGCCGAAGAGAACCCGAAAAGTTACAAAGCGATTTATTGACGAAATTTGCGAAGCCCAACCAAAAAAAGTTAAAAATTCAAGAACCAGAGATAACACTCTTTATGAAGTTGAGATTAAAGAAGTGGATAAAGCTGGAAAAAGAGTGAAAATACACTTCAAAGGTTATAGTGATAAGTATGACGAGTGGAGACCATACAGTGAAAGCTGTTTGCCAATTATACGTTTCGAACGAAAGACTCAGCCTACTGATTCATCCCTCGAGGAGCGTATGCAGTGTTTTCACGAACTACTTTACAGAGAAGTCAAGAGAAAGCTATATTCCGGTCGTAAAGACGACCCAGAAGTACGAATTGAAGTTGCTGTAGATCAGGATGTGTTTTATCAAGGGATTGGAAATGTCGATGCGAAGAAGATATGGAGAAGAAATAAATTAGTTTATTTTATTCAATCAAATGAAACACTGGATCTGTATATTGGCTGTAAGTGGAATGAAAGGATTTTCAATCAGAATGGAGACTATGCATATGTTGTACCTGGAACTGTAACATTTTGGTTGTCAAAGAGAAACCCCATAGTTGAATTTAAACTAATAGGTGAAAAATACATAAAGTCAGAAATAGAGGATGGTTATCAAGTTGTGTTTAATTTTGTTCGTGGCGATGGCAACAGACGTGGATATGTAAACAGCAATCATTGCATATAAGGTCATCATGTTTATTGAATTTACAATATATTTTTTTAACACAGTCTATATATTTTTACTATATTTTTCTTCAGCACTATATTTTTAGGCTTATAATGAATAACTAGACTAGACATCCATGAAGACATGACTTATTAGGCCATATTGATACATGTTGGGATAGTCTGAAGAGTGCTGTCACTGCTATTCAGTTTACAAGAACCAAAGAGATTTACATATTTTTATTCTAATATGATAAGATTAGAAATAGGAGCTATTTTACATACTACAGCTTGGCTTCCATTTCCCATTGACTTTAACAAGATGAGCACAAAAAGTAAGACAATTGCAATGTTTACATTTAGCAGTACATGTTTTGAGAGTATGACCAGATTGTGAACAATTGCTACATTTGTGTATCTCTTTCTCTCTTGAACACCCAGCAGCTTCTAGAAACTGGATTCTATACTTCTTTAACATGAGCTGTTTTAAAGCAAAAATTCCCCTGTGATTGGATGCTCTAAAGTAATTTTTGGATGCTGTGTCATTATACTTTTCCATGCCCTGCTGATTGAAGACTGCAACATTTTTGTACAGTTTCAGGAACTCAGGAACATGAAAAAACAGAGCATGCATGTAAGGTGTCACATCCTTAGCTTGATACAAAGATAAAAACATCTCAAACCAGTTTTTTAGCTTGTTTTTGAAACTGGCTATTGATTCCTCTGTGTCATAGCTTAATTTTAAGTCCCCAACAATTTCCATAAAGCCCTCCCATAACTGATGTAATTTTTCTACATTGCTGTCACCTGGTAAAAGAGTTGAGAAATCTATATTTTGTAGAACAGTGAGTTTTTCTGGACCAGTCAAATCTCTGTAGTCAAGCTTTTTCGTATCTTTGTTGATTTTAAATTCAAAAGATATATGAACACTCTTAAGAAAAGATTCATATTTTGCCATGTGTCTGTATTTTTCTCTTGAAAAGCCATTGGAAAAAGTTGCCTTCTCGCAAGCATCCTTTCTTCGAAGTTCCCTGATTAAAAGCCCAATTAAGTTATCTGATATACGAAGAAATAAATGTAATGTATCAATTATGACATGGTCAAGGGGAATAAATGAAAATAATGGAGCATGTTTACAGTTGAATTTCCTTGAATTGGATAAATTACTGATTTCATCTAGTGTTCTGGCACCTTTGTCAGTGTCAGAAAGTGACCAAATCTTAGTAATATCATACCTTTCATTGCGAGGACATGTGCACCATATGCAAGCATAGTCCTGGTTGGCAGCTCCAAGCCCACAAACACATGCCAAACATTTCCAATCCCCACCCAAAAAGTATTCAATGTCATAAGTTTTGTTATCCACCTTAATTTTTTTTAGGTTAGCCATTTCTGTAACCAAATCAGATAGACTTTCTTTAAGACCCTCATAGGTCTCATTAGTTTTGAGAATTGCTAGTAAATAATTACCTTTTTCACTTACTGCAATATTTTTTTCATTTAAGATGGTATAAGTAAAATTTACAAGTTTGAGTCTTTTACCAATGTTAGTGCCATCACCACTAAGTTTTATCTTTATTTTAGCATCATAGTTCAATTGTCCTTGTTTTTGTAGCCTTTCTAACTGTTCTTTCAAACTATCTTTAAAGGAAATTTGTATTCCTTCTGCCTCTCCAGGTGTATTCTTTAAATTCCAATTTAGATTTAGTTTTTGTATGCCCTGTGTGATTTTATATTTATTAGGAATATCACTAGATTTCATAGATAGCTCATGCCATGCTTCATCTGAAATGTAGAATTTGTCTTTTATGTAAATCCACATATTTATGTTATCAATATCTTCATCTGTTAATGTTTTTTCATTGTTATTCAGCAATGGCAATTCTCCATCTTCGATTAAAGAAATTGTTTCATACTTTTCAGAATCCTCATTATAAATTTCAACTTTTGTGGCAATAAAATTGTACAAACCCATAAATGACAGTGTTGTTTGGCAATCTTGCTTTATTTTATTTAAAACCCTGGCCTTGTGTTGTCTTGAATAATCGGTAAATTTTTTCTTTTTGCTTGGACCTCTGTTCCCTTTTTTTTGTAATCTTGCCACAGTTCTTGCCAGCGTTTTGAATTTTTTCCTGTAGAATCCCCTACTTTTCTCAGAATTTTTCAAAACTTGATCAAGCTTTTCTTCAATTTTCATTCTTTTGGCTTGCTCTTCTGCAATATCCACTTCAAGCTTCCTTTTCTCTCCTTGAAGTACTTTTTTCTGTTCTAAGACTTCAGTGGTGTCAAATTCATTGTAATATACTCGAAAATTGTACTTCTTTCCATTCCACATATTGATTAATCGCGCTATTCCATTGCCACCACAGTTTCTGGCTGCTTTCTTAAATGCACTGGAGAGCTGGGAGATTTTCTTCTTGAAAACATTTTTAATTCGATTATTGACGATTACTCCTTTTATCCCAGATTTACTCAATATTTTTTCTACGATTCTAGTAATGGCAGAGTCTGCATCCTCGCCAAGTTGCTTTTCGTGCTCTTTGGACAGGACGTAAATAAGATAGCTGAAATTATAATATTTCTAGTTTAGCAGGCTGACTTTTATTTTTAAAGGAATTTGTAAAAAAATAAAAAAATAAATAAAATAAATAACTAAGCATAAATAGAATATATATACACTTACTTGTTGATTTCAAACGAACAATATGGTAATCCATTGCCTTTTGCGCCGTTCGAATCTTCTTTAAAATCATTTGCAGCCGTTCCTTCTACCACGAGAAAAAGGATTATACACGAGAGAATCGCTCCGTTAACTCCAAGTGCCATTATACGTATTTAGTTTTAGAGAAATCTGCATGTATTATATACCAAAACGCGCCAAATTTGTTGATCTATTTGAATATCGCGGTAACGTAGCCTTACGGACATGCGTATTAAAGTATAAAGCCATTGAAGTCATGCTATGGGCTAAAGATAGTAAGAATTACTGTCACGACAACTCCAATTTCGAACAGAAACATCAAATTATACGCAAGATATATTTAATGCATCGTCTGGAAACATAACAAAATAGAAATTATATATACCAAAGATGTATGAACTGCCGGTAACATAAAGATTCATAGTAACAATAAAACAGAGATAGCGAAAACGCTCAGAGATATAGGTATTTTTGTACGGTAGCGAATGCGTGACATTCGCTATTTGAAACCTTAGAGGCAAATGTTAACAGTGAATTTGATATGATTTGTGACATTTTAACTTCTTCTTTTTTTCACTCGTGGTCATTCGTAGCCACTTGTGGTCACTCCGCAGTGTGTAGTTTTAGAAAAGGGGTATCACATTTCCAATTCCACCATCTTTCTCCAGTCAAATTCTTTTATTTCTATCATCTCTTTGGTTACAGGGGGCACCTCACGGGCACCTTTATTTGGACTCCCCGTTGGATACGCCTCTGTTAGTAGTCATGGAGACATCAATGAATTGCAATGATTTCTTGAGGTTACTAGAAGTAAAATTATTATGGGGTTTACCTTAGATAAAATGAATTCGAAGGTTCTAATAGATATTAAATACAATAGCTGATCAGTGAATTCTGTATTGTAATGGTGTTATGTCAAGAGTGCTCAACAACCCACTTTCCTCAATTTACATAAATTGATGTCTAGATCACTTGATAAGTGTTCCCACGCAAATTACAGTTAATTATTAACAAACCTGGGGGAAAAATATCCGCTCCGCAGTGCCAGCCAGACACAATTTCATAAACCGTTTCCCAGTCAGCCGTCAGTGTTTAAACATGGTTTCCCAGCCAGGATGCGGTATGAAAATGGTTTCCCAGCCAGGATTCGGTATGAAAATGGTTTTCCAGACAGTTAGCGCTCCAGTATGGATTTTTTTGCCAGCTAGCTCATCAGAGTCTTGTTTTTGCCAGCTAGTAAAAATATATACCTCTAATTGCAAGAACGTTGTCATTGTAGAAGACAAAAAAAGGATCTCCCTTGAGGGCTCTTCTTTTGTCTTTTCTAACTAATCCTTGATACACTAAATCACAAAATGCCTTTTTTTATGACAATGTTCTTGCAGTTAGGTGCGCGTACTTAGGAAGGGATAAATACCTCGAAGCTCGGCTTTTAGCCATATACATCCCGAGGGCCGTAGGCCCGAGGAATGTATATGGATAAAAGCCGAGCTTCGAGGTATTTATCTGCCTTATCATATGATTGAGGAGGTTTTCACACAAAAGCAATTCAAAAAGACAATCACTAATGAGATCATTGTTACCGAATTCCCAGAAGGAAACCTTAAATAATTATTTTTCAATTCTATTAACTATGATTCAGAGAAACACTAACGAACTTCATGATAACTCACAAAAGATTTTTTTGATGAGAAGATTCCATCAGTTAGCTCAGTAGTATAGTGGTTAAAAGCGGGTATAGGAGTGAAGAAAGTCTCGGGTTCGAATGTCTGTCATTTATCAAAGACTTTTTTTCCACCAAAAATCGCTACTTAGTATATTTCTAAGAAAATTTCTAAGTCTTGATGCATGTCCACACATAAATCATCTAAGGAAGTATGGAACGAAATTATAAATTCAAGTGATGTATCTATATAAGTAGAGGTTTGGTATAAACTTTACAGCAAAAATTCAACGCTATAAAACTCTTAAAACTCTTAAACTCCATAAGAGTAATAAAAATATTTTAAAAAGTTAAGACGACGTTTCGACGTTACATAACTTCATTATCAAGTCAAAAAAGGAAAAATGAATACGAATATAAATATAAGATGAACAATGGAATAAAATTAATGAGCTTTTTCTAAGGTAAACATTAACCCAAAGGAAATGTCAAGTCAATTCATAGCAATTAAGTGAATAGTTTAGCACGAATCGAATCTGATTGCGTGTTTAAGCTAGGTTTAATGTTTTTTTTATGAATAGCATTTCATAGACCAAGCAGTCCCTTTTGTTGTTACATTTTTTGAGGACTTTGAAAAGATGATCAATTGGGAATGTATTGTCCTTGCCATGCTGTGATGATAAGTGTCTACCAATAGCAGAGTTCTTGTGTTCAGCGACTTGTTGATGTAGGTGTCGGGGGGTATACCCGACATAACTTGCATCGCACAAGTCACACTTGAAGAGATATACAACGCGCTGATTGTTTACTATTGAAGGTTTTGACTCTTTAGCTGACAGGATTTGATCCAGCTTCTTACTTGTGAAAACTGGTTTGACATTGGTGCCAGTCTTACAGTTTAAAGAAAACAGTTCCTTACGAGCTCTGTCAGCTGATGCTTGATCTTTAAATGGAATCTTTAAATAAACGGGTGGTGATTTTTCTTCTTCGGTACTTGAAGTTTCTTTGCCTTGCATTTGGTCTTGCGAAAATCTCTGAATGGTTGATTCAACGATGATGGTGGGATAGCCCAGTTTAGAAAACATACGACGAAGCTTTGCACATTCAGTAGAAAATGCTTCAGTGGATGAAGATAGGCGATATGCACGATCGACCATCGTATTTACAAGACATTTCTTATAGCGGTTGTCTACATGACTCTGGAAGTGGAGGAGTAGTCCAGTGTCAGTAGGTTTCCTGTAAACTTGAGTTTCAAGCTTATTACCGATTCGGGTGATAAGCATGCCGAGGAACGGAATGGAATTGTTATTTTCAAGTTCCATTGTAAAGGCCACATTTTTATGAACGTTGTTGAGCAGTTGAAGAAATTCTGTAGCTGTTACAATATTGGGCATTATAACCAGAGTATCATCAACATAACGTCGGTACAACTGTGGAATCTTGTTTTCCTGTTCTAACTGGCTTTCTATGGAGCACATGAAGACATTGGCTAGCAAGGGCCCAAGTGGGGAGCCCATTGCGACGCCATCTATTTGTTCAAATAACTCACCATTGAATTGAAATAATTGATGAGTAGTGGCGATTTGAAGCAGCTCGACGAGTTGATGTTTTCTAAGTTGTAAGTTGTAGGTCTTGTTGAACCAGTTATCATTGAAGGCTTTATCTGCCAATATATTGATGGTCTCTTCAAGGGGTACATTGGTAAATAATGCAGTGACGTCATATGAGATAAGCACATCGTCAGGCTCAAGGTCGATCTCTCGAATTTCTTGTGCAAAACCAAAAATATCATTGATACAATATTTATTGGTAGAGAGTGAATGCAAGAAATTTTTCAGAGGAATTTTTTTCGATACTATTTGTGACGCTATAATTCAATGTACTCGAATGCTGGGAATTTTCCTCGTACGTGATCACATGGCTATGAATGTACGTTGACAGAAGTAAGTCAGATGAACAATACAATACAATACAATACAATAACTTTATTATTGGTACTTTGGTATTTTCATACATGAGTATAGTCCAATATATAATTAAATAAAACAACAACAAAGAATAACATATTTCTAAATATATATAAGTCTATCATCTAACTCCAGGTCTGATTCAAATCTATACTTGTTGAGTTTGACATCATTACTTGAAATTAGGGGACTTGTCAGAAATTAGCAGGGGGGAGAGGGGGGTGGAAACAGAGGGGGGGCCACAACTTTTTGAGCCTCAGAAAAGGGAGGGGTCATGAAAAATGAGCCGTTAAAAGGGGGAGGGTCATGCAAATATATGCCCGTGATCATGTAGAGGTTCACCCACAGAAGAAAAAGGAAGTTCTTTATTTGGCAAAAAACAAAAAGAGAAAAAAAAGAACAACGGTTTACGGAACGTTATGGATATAAACTGTGAAGTACTATAGCAAGAATTTAACAAACATCTAGTTTTCTAGTTTAGAGATGATGAGTGAGAAGAGAAAAATGGAAAAGAATAACAAGAATTTGAAAGAGAACACTATGTCTTATGAGGAATTTGACTGGATGGAAATGCTGAATAGTGGAACACTAGCGAAAGAACGTGTATGTGTTCTGGACAAATACATCAATAAACATAATTTGCTTGCAGTGAAAGGTAAAAACAAGCCACAGAAAGTCAATGCTATTATGGATCACCTACGGTCATTTGCTGAGAGCACACAAACAAACAAACAATGCTCCCTCAGTGTGGAAGAGGTGGATGATCATGATGAATGTGAGGTAGATGAAGGGGATGAGGCATTACCCACTTGTTCTATAGTGATGAAGACTTTGTATTGGGAAAAATAGGAGAGTCGAGTGATCAGTCGGACTCTTAATGCTGTCATCGAAAATGTATGTATGTAGCATGACAAAGAACAGATTAGGAATATATTTTGAGTTTTCATAATACTGACTCACCCTCGTGTATTGCAAGAACTAGATTTTATCATTCATACAAGAGGGGGAGGGTCATGATATTTTAGGCCAAGCTCAAGGGGAGGGTTAGCAAATTTCACTCCCATTGCAGGGATGGGTCACCTAATTTCCGAACCCAAATTTAAAATTCCCCCCCCCCTCCCCCTGCTAATTTCTGACAAGTCCCTTAGTTGTATTTGTATATATAAATCATTCAGTTTCCTAGCGAAGAAGGCCGAATGGCCGAAACGTACGAATAAACAGATATTTAAAGTTACAAGTTGCGTGGATTGTTTTTTCATATTCTACTTATATATATATAAGTGACGTCCATAAGCGAGATCTGACACGACAAGACTTAGTTGACAACACCAACATACGAAATCACGTCACCGATTTTAACTGTCTATAAGTCTTTGAAGCTTTGTGCATAGCATCCTTACAGCCAACCTTAAACCAACAAGCAACGGACTCCGCAAGAACATTGTTACTATTTGGTAACAAATAGACATCTTTTGAAAGGTTATACAATTGTAACATGTTCGTCACACAATACTCTACTCTGTATAATAACCGTTTGTAAATTTTTAATTTCTTTTCGTCCTGATGATAACAGCAGAGCACTGTCGAAACGCTTCAACAAATAAATCGTTTTCATTCTACCTGTATCTTTGTGATGATATATATCACAAAAAAAAAACATACGAAAGCTAGAGAAATTTGAAGAGAAAATCATCGATTTGAATTATTCGGTCGCCTTTAATTCTATATGTATCAAAGAAGGTCTGCTACCAAACTACACCAATATATATATATATATAGAGAGAGAGAGAGAGAGAGAGAGAGAGAGAGAGAGAGAGAGAGAGAGAGAGAGAGAGAGAGAATAAGTGAAGAGGTGTTCTGTCCAACGATGCATTCCCAGTAAAAGGATCCTTGAGGATTCACAGTCTGCACTTCATAGAAATATCTTGAATTTAGTTGAAAGAGAAGGCAGGCAACTTCTAATGTCCTATAAAAATTTAATAAACGTTTCGACCTTCGGTCTTCTTCAGTAAAAGTAAAATTAAATAAGGTAAAATAAAACTATTAAAAAATATGTACAAGGTAAAAGAAGGGGATGGTGAATGGCACAAAATGCAAGGTCTATTTATACTATTTAAGTCATTAATATTCAAGTTCAAAAAACAACGTGGGAATGAACCACTTATTTTGCAAAGGGAGCTAAAATTAAAATTAAAAATTAACTCTATTTTTGGACCTAAACTCCTGCCTTTTATTAAGGCCATAAGGGCGTAACGTATGGAGTTGAGCTGTCCAATAAGCTTCTCTAGTGAGAAGCTTTTTATCTACATCTATAATAGAGTTAATTTTCTCAATCGCAATGAATTGGAAATCAGTTAAAGAATGTGCGCTATTGTTAAAATGTATCGCAGTTTCACAAGTCTTTTTATTATTTAACATAGCAGACTTGTGATTGCGGAACCTAATTTTAAGTTCATTAGAAGTTGATCCTACATATTGTAGTTTACATTTTGTACAAGATACTAAATAGATGACATTTGAAATTTGACTCCATGAATTTACGGAATACATCAATTCTCTATATCCCACAATCAAATTTACTGTTGAGTACTCCAAGCATACTTTGAATGTTCTTGATTTAACTTTGCATCTCAAAGAAGGTTATATTCACACTGATGTTTATGCCAAACCCACGGATAGTCATCTCTATTTGCCTTTTTCAAGTTCACACCCTCTTCACTGTAAGAAATCGATTCCTTATGGGGTGGCCCTTAGGTTAAATAGAAATTGCTCATCCGCGGACTCTTTGAATGCGCGTTGTGTTGAGTACAAGAGATACTTAACCCACCAAGGTTACGCTTCGGAGCTCGTTGATGAGCAATTTCGAAAAGCACGAACCAAGAAGCGCCAAGATATTTTAAAACCTACTAAAAAGAACAAAAAGAAAGTCTTTCCATTGGTAATGGACTATAATCCCAGGCTACCAGATATCTCTAAAATTGTTAAGAAGCATTCACATTTACTAAATACGGCCTCTGTGAAAGAAATTTTTCCACCTAGGTCAATAATGCCAGCTTATAGAAGAACAAAAAACTTAAAAGAAATTTTAGCACCTTCTAAGTTGAAGTCTGAAAAGAGCTCTAATAAGCCGGGATGCTTTAAGTGTTCAAAGAAATGCGACCTGTGCAAAAACTATCTTGTAGAAACTCCAACGTTTCAGAGTTTTTCCACAGGTCGCATTTATAAAATTCAAAGAATTCCATTGGCTGTACTTCTAAAAATGTCATTTATTTAGCTTCATGTACAAAATGCAAACTACAATATGTGGGTTCTACTTCGAAATGAGTTAAAAGTCAGATTTCGTAATCACAAGTCTTCTATGCGGAATAATAAAAAGACTTGTGAAACTGCGATACATTTTAACAATAGCGCACATTCTTTAACTGATTTCCAATTCGTTGCGATTGAGAAAATTAACTCTATTATAGATGTAGATAAAAAGCTTCTCACTAGAGAAGCTTATTGGACAGCTCAACTCCATACGTTACGCCCTTATGGCCTTAATAAAAGGCAGGAGTTTAGGTCCAAAAATAGAGTTAATTTTTAATTTTAATTTTAGCTCCCTTTGCAAAATAAGTGGTTCATTCCCACGTTGTTTTTTGAACTTGAATATTAATGACTTAAATAGTATAAATAGACCTTGCATTTTGTGCCATTCACCATCCCCTTCTTTTACCTTGTACATATTTTTTTAATAGTTTTATTTTACCTTATTTAATTTTACTTTTACTGAAGAAGACCGAAGGTCGAAACGTCTTTATTAAAGCTTTTTTGGACATTAGAAGTTGCCTGCCTTCTCTTTCAACTAAATTCAAGATATTTCTATGAAGTGCAGACTGTGAATCCTCAAGGATCCTTTTACTGGGAATGCATCGTTGGACAGAACACCTCTTCACTTATTCTCTCTATATATAGATAGATATATATTTAAAATATTAAAATATTAACAGTAACTGTAAGTAATACAATAACAATTATATTCATTTTGTATTTGTAACTAATTTAACTAACCTATAGCATTCTAGTAGTTCGTATATATATTGACTACTTATTTTTATTATATTTTCATCCTTCATATTTATTATAAATTTAAATAAATTTTGGTAATCAAACGACTCAAATATTGAGTTTGTTCCTAATATTTTGTTCATGAATTGTTTTCTAATTTCAATAAAATTATTGTTGGAACATTTGGAAAAATAGTGAAGTTCATCGCCAATTTCTCCAATTTCACAAATACGTCACATTTCCTTTTATCCCTTTCAATATTCAAATGTCTCCCTTTTTCAATTGGGAAGCTATGGGCAGACATTCTAAACTTTGAAACGGATGATCCTACTTTAAAATCTTTGATCATATCTAAATATTCCTCAAAATGAGGTTTGTATTTACTTAAAAATAATTCTACTTTTGATTTAATTTCCCCTGATCTTATTCTCTCTGTTTCTTTTTCCCAGTCACTCATGTAAATTGTCTCAAAACTCCATGCTGTTATGATGTAAATGATGGGAGAGCAGACTAGCTGGTGTTTCGAGACCGTTTATTAGTTGATGTTACACTGACACCGCGCGCTTACATTCTTACGTCACAGTTCTAATTAGTTAATTATGATTTATGAATAACACAGGGAACCCATAATTCACAACACTCTCCCGGGCGGCCAAACTGCCTGAGCGCAAGATACAGACATTTTACAGTTCTCGTTTGAAAGGTTATGCTTAGTCAGTATGTTCATTAACTTCATCTTCAACTTGCTGCTTTATTCTTTCTGAAGCCTTTTGCGCGGCAGCTCTCTTGCATAGGTTTCAACTTGCTCGGTCTTGTTGCTCATAGGCTGTTTTTCAAGAACTTCAGATAATTCCAGCGGGTATAGCTTTTCGATCGGTCGTACAAACTCGTTCCCCTTGCTCATGCGTAAAGTGGTGGCTCTAACTCGGCCGTCTTTTCCGGGAAGAAGACTTTTCACCACTGCGAGTTTCCATTTGTTTCTTGGAAGATTGTCATGCACTAGCACCACGTCTCCAGCTTTCATTTCTGTTGGACTTTTGTCCCCTTTGGACTTGTGGAACTCTCTTAGGCCCGTCAGATACTCTTTGCGCCAGCGTGCCCAGAAGGACTTCATTAGTGTTTCGTGATATTTCGCGCGTCTCCTCAGGGACTTGGCGGTTTCGAAGCCTGATGGTACATACTCGGTGTCATGCGGATCTTCTTTTGATTCTTCCTCTGGCAAGTTTAGCAGACGCTGGCCACACAGGAAATGCGATGGTGTGAGGGGAGTTCCATCTTGGATGTCTGAGTACGTGTAGGTTAGTGGACGACTGTTGAGGACGGCTTCTACTTCAGCGATAACTGTATTGAGCTCAAATATATTTAATGATGATTTGCCAATGCTCTTCTTTAGGCATCTTTTCATGAGTCCGATAAGTCTTTCATAAAACCCTCCCCACCAGGGTGCTCTTTCGGCGATGAATTGCCAGGTGATTCGTTTTTTGGCGAGGAACTCTTGTGACATGCCTGCGTTGCACGGCGGATGATTGGTAATCTCCTCAGAGCCTGACTTGAAATTTTTCGCATTGTCCGAGATAATGATCTCAGGAACTCCACGCCGACTGATAAACCTTTTGAAGGCTCGTATAAACGCCTCTGCTGATAGATCCTCTACTACTTCGAGATGTAAAGCTCTCACGGAGGCACAGGTAAACAGACTTATGTAGACTTTCGTCGGCGCTAATTTCCTTCCAGTGTCCCTTACATACAGAGGTCCTGCGTAGTCGACGCCAGTTACTGTGAATGGGCGACCTTCTAGAACACGGGTTTCTGGTAGTGGTGGACTGATTTTAGAGTGATAAGGACGACCTTCGTGTTTTCTGCACGTTACACACTTTGATAGTATATGTCTGATGCGTTGTCTTCCTTGAGGTATCCAATACTTTTGTCTGATCTGAGTCAACGTGTCTCTCACACCACCATGCAAAACAGTTGCGTGTGCCTCACGAACAATGAGCTCTGTCAAGTAAGTGTCTTTAGGTACAAGAATGGGAAATTTTGTTCGCTTTGCCAGGGCGGCATACTCTAATCTACCACAACATCGAATGAGTCCGTCCTCATCTAGATACAAGCCCAGTTGATCAATGATTGCTGGGCGCTTGGTTTTAGGCGGATTACCCAGAAGGTATGGCATTTCAGAGCGATTTGAATGTTGTTGGACCGCTTTTATAATTGTTTTCTCGGCTTGAACTAGATCTTTGGATGTTAGGGCTCTGCCTATGTTGGTTTTACGACATCTCGCAATGAAGCGAAGGACAAGTGCCATGATCCTCACAGCCCGATTCAGGCTACTGTACCTTGTGAGGTCAATAGCCGAGAGATTTAGAGAGATTTCGCTTGTTTTGGCCATTAGTTGTAAGTACCTGTTTGTGCACGTTTCCTCTTTGGTTTGGGCTGGCCAGTTATCTTCTGATGCTGACAGCCACGAAGGACCATTGAGCCAAAGGTTTTGTTTCTGGTTTAGCGTTTTTACGGAGATTCCGCGTGTAAGAAGGTCTGCGGGATTGGATGATGTTGGACAATATTTCCATATGTGGCGTTCCGCCTGTGTCATTTCCTTTATCTTCCTGACTCGAGTCTCGATGTATTGTTGTAGACGTTTATCTGACGACAGCCACGATAATACTATTTGGGAGTCGCTCCACAGCACAACTTGGGATATGGCTACCGCAAGAGTTTTCTCGATGTATTTGCATAACTTTGCCGCCAAAAGCGCTGCTTGCAATTCTAGTCTTGGCAATGTTTGTGTCCTGATAGGGGCCACTTTGCTTTTAGCAATTACAAACGCTGTTTGTGGGCCAATTCTCATATAGGCGACTGCTCCATAGGCTTGTTGACTGCTGTCGCAGAATATGTGTAGCTGTATCTGTTTGTAGTTCCTTGGTAGTGGGACATATCGTCTTGAAATGCAAAGGGAGGTTAGATCTTTCGTTTCTTCAAACCATTTTAACCATTTCTCTCATGATCCTGGCTCTTATGGTGAACGGTTCTACTGTCTCCAAAGGATCGAACAACTTTGATGCGATGCTCAGCACTGATCTTTTCGTGGTTCTCTTGATGTCTTTTATTGTGTTCAGTAGGTTCTCGAGTGATAAAGAGAGGGTATCTGACACAGACGTCCATAGTAGACCAAGTCCCTTCACCGTACAAGCCGCGTTAGTCTTTTCCTCTCGCGTCTTCGAAGTTAAGTGTGATGAATTTGTCGTCTATTGGCGACGGTTCATGCCGGCTTCAGAAAGATACCGTTTCTTGATCGGTAGTAATACTCGATGGCCTGTGTCTCGTCGCTCGTCCCTGTAACTACATTATCCATGTACATTGAGTCTTTCAAGTTCAAGGCTATTTTGTCAATTGCCTTTTTGTCGAGATGATATCTAATGGTCGCGCTTAACAACAAGGTTGAAGGGGCAGCTCCGAACAGCACTCGGCGAAGTCTGTATTCTTTCAGGTTGTCCATATTGTATGCTGGTTTGCTGGTGTCTTTGAACTACAGGAAGCGGATGGCGTCTCTATCTGTTGTGTTAACTCAATTTTTAGAAAGGCCTTCTTGATGTCTGCTGTAAAGGCTATTTCGTGGAGACGAAATCTCAGAAGGATACCCACCAGCTCTCGCATGAGGTTGGGGCCATTGTAACAGACAGTCGTTCAAGCTCAGCGAGTTTGAGAATTTGGCGGACGCGTCATAAACTACCGTCATTTTGGTTGTTGCGCTGTCTGTAACTTAAATACCGGGCAGTGCGGGATGTAATGCACGATTCCTTCATGTATTCTTGGGTTGAAGACTGTCTCGATAAATCCTTGTCGAACTTGATCCTCGATGTAGTTGGCGTAGTACTTGGACGAGGGTGGAGTCTCTCCTTATTAGGCTGTGACGGAGGCTGTTCAGTCTTCTTTTGGTTGTTTCAACAGTTGCTTGGCAACTCGTATTTGTTATCCTTGCAGGGAAGTGGGACGACGTATCTCCCAGATTCATGGTTGAATTTTGATGTTTTCGTTGAAATTCCTTCAGTATGTCGACCTTCTGCGTCGTCGTCCACTGCGTCTATGTCGTTGATTTCCTAGAATTTAGGGAGTATGGCATCCAGAGGATTCTTCGACAGGCGTGGTTTCTATTCTGTTACAAACTGAAGTGTGAAGGTGGACCATCGTTACCCTGTGTGACGAGATCCCGAAAAGTAACCAGCCAATCCTGCTGCAAACTGCTACGGTGATGATTCCTCCGTCCCAGTATTTTGCACTTCGCCTGTTATCAGGTAGCCGTAAAGGTCGTTTCCTATGATGATGTCTACGCACGCTGGTCTTTGTTCGGCGGAGGATCGGCTAGTTGGAGTCCCTTTAGCTCCTTATGGTTGAAACAGCCGCGTTTCATTTGGTTTGATAGTGGAGGACATATGATGGAGGTGACTAACGCTTTTAGTAATACTTTCTTGGTGTGTTTGTATTTGGAATTTTACAACGTGGCATTCCATTCTGCAGCTTCTACCCGTCCCAAACGTTGTCACGTCTCGTAGTTCTTTTCCAAGTGACGGAAGTTTTAACCTATCTTTAAGATTCTTGGTGATGAAGGTTCTTTGCGATCCCGAGTCGAACAAAACTCTAGCCTGGCGCTCGTCCCCCTTCGACCCGATGACCGTAACAAGTGCAGACTGCATAAGTATGTTTGCGTCTGGGTGTGGTGCTTGGGTGGTTCCCATGTGCGTTTGTTGCTCTGGTACGTTTTTCGTTGCTTCGATTTCCCTTTGAAGGTTCATTTCTGCGTTTGACTGCGATGTGTTCGCCGGGTCACACAGCGAGGTATGGTGTTTCTTCTTGCAGCTCAAACCTCATCCGCTAGAGTAACATTGCCTGGTGATATGGTTAGCACCAGGGCAGTTGAAGCAGCGTCGATGCATGCGTAGGAAGGCAACTCTGTCGCCGACAGTATTCATTTTGTCACATTGTTCATGCCGGTGTTTACTGTCACAGTATATGCAGGGCTTTCCCTCTGAAATGCTGCTTGTTCTTTGCTTTCTACGGTTAATACCGGAGAGTAAAGCACCCGCTGTTGGTACGGGTTTGTCGTTTGAGGTTGAAAGTGTTTCAGGTGTGGAGTTCATGCGACCTTTCTCGCGTGTTTCTAGTTCCTGCCTTAGCGCGTCTCTCAAGTCATCGAGACAGCTAACTGCTTTTAGGTTAGTCCTAAATATTACCCGGCGAATCTCTTCTGGTAGCTTTTTCAACAGTATTGGGATCAATAGACTCCCATAGAGACCCGTTTTGGTTCCGAGCGCTGCTAGGCCTCGTATGTAATTTTCACAAGTGTCAAAGAAGGCTCTTAGTTTCTTCACCTCACCCGTTGTGGGAGGGATTTCCGATAGCGCGTCCATGTAATAGTTGATTAAGGTTTGCTTCTGACCGTAGCGTTGCTGTAGGATTTTTACAGCTCTTGTGTAATTTCCGTTCGACAACGGTAATCTCGCGATTGTTCGGGCCGCTTCGCCCTTCAGAAGACCGTTCAAGTAATTCATTTTGTCGACGTTACTCAATTCGGGATTTTTATCTATGGCGGAAGTAAACCCATCCCAGAAAGAGAGCCAGTCCAGTAAATCACCACTAAACAGCTTCAACGTAAGTTTCGGCAGCTTAATGGCTACTCTGTGATTTTGAAATTGCTCTTTAACAAAACTAGAATGGAACGAGCTCACCCGTGTTTGATGTTTGAATCCCGTTGTGTTTCCATTAAGCTTCGTGATTTTTGATCGCAGCTCAGCTATCTTGTCTTTACAGAAGATCATGTCTGCGACCTCCGTTTCCATCGCTTCTTGATCGGCGCAGTCTTGAAGAATGAAATCGTCTAAGCGCTCTAGTTCTTCTTTGCAGATCTATCGCAGATCGACTCCAACTCATCGAGATCTGGCTGTTCGGCTTCCATGATTGCGTTCGCTTTGTTGATGTTCCGCGTGCAGTGGCCTCTGATGGCAGTTCGCACGCCTTTGTTTGTTTTTAATCGGATATCTGCCTCCGATGGGTCCCGGGTTTCGGCACCGGTGTCTCAAAACTCCAGGCTGATGCAGCAAATAGTGGGAGAGCAAACAAGCTCGGGTTTCGAGAGTTTTATTGGTTGATGTTACATGTGCTGGGCCGCGCGACTCCTTCCTTACGTCATAATTCTAATTAGTTAATCAAAGATTACACAGTCGGGTAACCCTCAATTCACAACAGAAATCCCCGAACCTTTTAATTAAGAAAAGTACTAAATTGTCTGGTAAATGATTTGTCATGAATTTCCATTAAATTAGATTGACCTAATTTTACTAAATAGGATAAAGTAGTATGCCAAGAGAAATGTCCACTATCATTCAAATCTTTAGAAATGACAAAAACGTGCCTTGCAAGAGTCTGCATCTAAAAAGTAAAAACCAAAGAAACCGAAATATCTCGCTCTCAAAAAAAATTGAAGCAAGTATGTATCTTTTTGATATTTTTGTTGGAGAAGGTGCCAACAAGATTACCAACTGGAAAACTTCCCAAATTGTTATGACACTGCACCTAGATTTTCGTTATTGTGCAAACGTTGCCAAAGTCAATCTGCATGTTTGCCCTAGTCAGTACCAAATCAAATGTTATGCCTGGGAACTATATAATTATAACAGTGATCAAATGGCTAAGAATGTATCAACACAATTGGAGGCCTCCAAACCAAGACGAGGGCGCTTTTGATGGTAGGCTTTGCAAAATTTGCCGTCTCACCTACTCAATCATCGCTGTTGTTGACAGATTTCTTGCGCAAAACAGAATTTCACAAAGTTCTCAAAAACCTCATTGTCTGTCTAATACTTAACTGCGTAAAGATAAAAATACATTCACGCATATTACACCGGCCATGATATGTTGAGTTCCAGCCAAGACTCTTTTAACATCCTGATATACCCTCTGATAGAGCAATTCATAGAGGATATTACATGGGCGCGCGGAGATCCGAACTTTTATCTCCGCGTGTTGAGGCTCACTCTGAAGCGCTATTTCAACACGAAGAAGATAAAATTCGTATCTCCAAGTGCTCCGTAAAATGTTCTGTTTATTATATGAAATCCTCATTGCAAATTGAAAGATTTCTGGGTTTGTCATTGCGATCGTTTATCATATGCTAAACGAAAGGAGATTGTATGCATTTGTATTTTGGCGTCTCTTATGAGCCAAATCAATTCAATCAATCAATATTTTAACTTTGGATTTTTTATAATATCACTACTGAGCTTGATAAAATGTTGAATAAGACAGCAAAAAGACTTCGTTTTATTCTTTTATTAAACTATTCTTTGGAAAAAAGCCATTACATAAGATACAAGATACTCCAATTTTACAATTACAATCTAAAGAATGTAAACTTAAGATAGTACTACGTAAGGCCGTATTGTTAAAACAGCCAGAATTAAAATTGCTGTAATTACTAACTGCAGAAAAGATAAAACAAGCTTTGTATTTAAATAGAGAGTTAGGGAAAAAATCTAACGGCATACCTCTTAAAAGGAATCACGAGGAAAATTCATGCTCTAAGTATTACTCCTGACTTTCATCGCTTTCAATCCTTTATACGCTTCCACTTTTTACTGTGAATTGTGCTTTCTCGTTTACCAGGAGAATTGTTCTGCTGCAAATTAACATTTATGTTAAGTGTTCCTCCAGCTATTGTTCCTGTAATATAAAGTGAACCAAGGCCTGCTGAGGGCATTTGAAGTCCTTCAGGGCGGCCAAGACACTGATATTCTTCTGACAGCTCTGTTGTTGTACTTGTGGAGCTTCGTGATGTAGAGTCATTTCGACCTCGGCATGACAAAATACCGGATATTTTTTCTTGCTGGTTGTCCGATAATGATGAGTAATTGTTTACAGAATTAACATTTCGATGTCCCGTTATCTGCATTATCTGTGTAGGAGGAATTTCGTTGTCGTTCAATTTTTGAACGAGGTGTTTACGAGCACTGTGGTTGGTCAGTCGCTTACTTTCTAATCCAAGATGAGCTTCTTTTGCCAGTAAACTGTTGAGTTTATTAACTCCTATGGGCTGCGATTTGAACCAAGGCCTTACTGATAGGCTAGACGGAAGATTATTTACTGCCAGGTAAAATGGGGAATCATCTGTTTTCATGCTTTCTGGACGTTTGCTTGCATAAATTTTGTAAACACGCACTGGATCTCTGTCAGCCTCTAGTTCAGGAGTTGAGTACATTAGAAGGTAAAGGGGGACTCTGCTCGCAGGGTACCCCAACGAAGCTCTCTCTGTTCTTTTCCGCCTCGAAGGCCAAAATGTATGGTTGTCTTCAGCCACAAAGTATTTATTATAGCTTGAGGGCAGTGAATCCCTAGGCATTTGGCTGCGTACAATTGTTCAATTTCGTCATCTGTCATTACATCCGATTTCCTTGGCTCATTTCCCGATCCCTTGGCTTTTAGTTCTTTTTGTTTTGCTTTGAGGGTAGCCATTGTAGCGTTGAACTGAACGTCTCTAAAAATGGTGAAGCCGTAGTTGTGGCTATTCAGATATCGCTGAATGCTAGACAGAAAACCTCTGAGACTTGTCGGTTCATACTCTGAGCCATCTTTCTTTCGAACGCCATAAATGAACTTTGAAAGAAGGTCGTTGAGGACTGTAGCTGGAAGTTCATAAATGGACTTTGAATCAAGCAAACCTGGATTGGCTGTTTGAATGAAGGTCTTTAATAAGTCAACATCGTATACAGTTTTTCTCTTTGTGTTTACATTCTCCTGGTCTTCTATAAACTCTGTCAACTGTTCATCATTAACATCGACAAACCTTGTGAAGTTTTCAGACTCCTTTTCCATCTTGTTTTTCGTACTTTTTGACACTTGTTTGAGTCAACAACAAACGTACACACGACGACGACACGACCACAGGGCCCCCTAATTAAACAGATTTTTTTTTAAATAAAAGCAATAAAAAGTATACCTAAATCGTCTTTGTTTAGTCTTGTTATTTGCGCGCGCATGTGTGATATTCTACTTGGGCTTCCTGTGGAAAGAGCGCGTGCTTGAAGTTTTTATATTAGTGTTGTCAAGGCAAATGGCGCACAAAAAGACATTAACGGTTCATTGCTAGCTTGTTAGGCGCCTTACAATATTTTCCTGTGACTGTCACAGGAAGTTTACACAGGATACTCACGAAGCCTGCGCACGGTGTAGCATCACAGGAAGCCCAAAAAGAATTCCGTGTATGCGCGCGCGCAAATAAAAAACACCAAAACGATTTAAATTCTTTTCCTTTTACTACTACATTTATTTTAAAGTTTATGAATAATTAGGGGGCCCTGTGACACGACGACACGTATGTAAGACCGCGCGAAAATACTGAAAGCTGATTGGTCCAAAATGATATCACACGTGTTGATAAAAATGATATCACCACTGGGGAGAGTGGGGATATCATTTATATCATTTTGCTATCATTCGTTATACCACTTTATTATTCAATTTTCATACACTGTACAAATTCTGATTTTCTGATTGGTCAGTTTGTACCACGTGACGCGTTGTTATGACGTGACAAACGTCATTATGCAATAACTTCCGTGAAATAATCATAGACAAATCACGGCAATACATCATAGTTGGAAAGACAAAATGTTCCTGGTGATAAATTTGAGGATTTTTCGAAAAAGAGATCAACGAGCATACTTAAAACTGCTTAGCGTGCCTGTTTTGAAGGTAAACTCAATTTCATTGAAGTTTTTGGAGCTTACGGAGATCAACATTTCAACGGCTTAACGGCTTAAACTGAACAGAGTTCGCCGGCTTTCCAAATTCATCTTAATATATACTGTTTTTTTAGACTGGTTATCCAAAACCTATCTCATAGAAAGTTTAGAAAGTCTATCGCCACAAGTTTTCTCAGATGGGGTAAAGAAATTTTATCAAGAATCGAAGAAAACGCCAAACGAGTACTTCAGCCTTCGGCTCGTCGAAAACCACTTCTTCCCGGCTTCTTGTCGGCGGCACCAAAGTTTAGCAGCGTTTCAACCGTAAGTCGCCAGTTTAAACCTACATCCATAACTCCAGCGATAATTTTCTAGACCTTTCACTTACAGAGTTCTAGGAATCAGTGTTGAATCACTTTTAACGATCCAAAAAAAGTCTGAGTTCTTTGTTTATATGCCTGGACGATTTCAATTTTACCGAGCAAGTTGTAAACATGGATTCTGAGAACTCGTTTATTATCTTAATAATAATAATAACTGTTTTATTTAGGTGTCCTAGTCTTCTAGCGCTCGCGCATTAATTGGGGGACACTATACTCTCATACTCACTACCTCTACCTTGAATATTTTGCAAATAATCACTCGACTCACCAGTTCGTTTTTGATGGAGGGAGGAAAACCGGAGGACCCGGAGAAAAACCCTCGTACATATCTTTAATCTAAAGTTCTTGTATCACGATACTTTTCTCCTAGTTTTCTTCTGAAAGGTTTACTTTGTATTGTTAAAATTACCAAATGCTATTAAACAAATTTTGAATTAAGTCTTACTATTTTGAGTGACTTGAGTTATTTCTAGTGAAGTCGACTGACAGTTTTAGCCTGCTTCTGCAGTGTATTCAAATTGAATAATAAAAAGGTTAACGCACTCTTTGCTTGTGAATTATCGGGATTTATCTTCACGAGTTTGCTAACAATGAACGAGAAATTTTATTAAATACTATTCACTCGCTGCGTGCGTTAACCTCTAAATATTTCATATAATAAAAACAGTTATTGGACGTGTTCATATCTAGATTTGAAGTCACTTTGGCTAGTTTAATAGCGTTTGTTCAAAGGTGTTCGGTGTTTCATCGGTGTTTTATACCCAATTATGAACGTGGTTTTGAAACTTTTGAAATTAGGTGTGTGGCATTGATATAAAAGGTTTTCCTGATCAAGCTAAAATGTAAATTAACAAAAATCTGTCAGCTACGAGGGGCGTTACACAGCCAGCCAGCCAGCCAGTCAGCCAGTCAGTCAGTCAGACTACTGAATCGATTTTGAATCACATTCTTAAATTCGATTTATATATTTACATCAATTGATCTACAGTGAAGTGATCGAAGAAGCAACTGGCATGGAATAAGGGAGACAGCTGAATACCTGCAAGAGCCCACAAAGTTTCAGTAACCTTTTCCAATTATATTCAAACTGATCCAGAATTCAAAACATTCGTGGAATTGATAAACAAAGAGGGTAACCGGTCGTTCCGCCCGATAGTCGTTCCGCCCGAAGTCACTCCGCCCGAAGTTTAGGTCACTCCGCCCGATATCTAAGTCGATACGCCCGATGATAGTTTATTTGTAAATACTGTGTTACTGTGTTACTATGGAGTAGTTGAAAGTGACATTGTTGTATATGATCTTTATATAATTCAAATAAAAAGAAATGACCAGAAACGATCGAGTCTTATATTGAGTTTATTCTTGTCAATCAGCACCTGTCGAATGATAATGGTCAACGTTTATATCTGTTAAGGATAAGGGTCAATGTATAGTTCATAGAAGGGATCAATGTTTCAATCTGTAAGACATTTCAAAATACTGTTTTTATTTGACTAGCTAATCAAAATCATCACCAAAACATGTGGTTACAATACGAAAGGTTTGTTTACAGTCAATCACGGTCACCAAGTCGTTCCGCCCGAACGTTTTTCGCTTCTAATTACACTCAAAATATCTATTAAGGATTGGGATCAATGTTCCTATTTGAAAGATACTTTAAAGTAATGTTCTTATTTATCATTTGAATGAAAATCATGATCAAAACAAGTGGTTAAATTACAACTTAGATTTGTTTATACTCAACTCGTTGGCGTTGTCAAGTCGTTCCGCCCGAAAGTGTTTTGCTTCTAATAACACTCAAAATATCTGTTAAGGATTGGGATCAATTTTCCTCTTTGAAAGATACTTTAAAATAATGTTCTTATTTATCATTTGGGTTAAAATGATGATCAAAACAAGTGGTGAAATTACAATTTAGATTTGTTTACACTCAACTTGTTGGCGTTGTCAAGTCGTTCCGCCCGAAAGTGTTTTGCACTCATAGTGGAAATATCTGTTATGTTTCTATTTATTTGTTTATGCCCGTAATATATCAATTCAAAAGCTTTTTATTTTCAATTTAAAACACACCTTCAAAATGCAAAGGTAAGGCAAAACAAATATTATAGCTTTTTAATGGTAAGTTTGATGAGTGAGCTGCTGTGGCAATTAAGTTCCGCCTAGCGGGAGACCAATGTGGTTAATTGTTCGAGAAAAATGAAGGCCCGAAGACCCACGAGACCTCGACTTCGAACTGCGTACAGATTGTCTACCCAAGGACTTTCTACAAGCTGACCTCACAGTTAAATGCCAACGACATTTCATCTTCGCCACTTCAGAACAGCTTGTGACGCTGAGCAGAGCACGTACGTGGTATATGGATGGTACCTTTAAGCTCGTCAGGGAACCGTTCAAGCAGTTGCTGTCAATCAACGCATTCGTCAGATCGGGGGACTGCGCCAAACAAGTTCCTCTTGTATTTGTGGTAATGTCCGGACGCAAGAAGAGAGATTACAAAAAGGTAATGATACTAATGATACTAATTTATCTTTTTTGGTTTCCTAAATTACAGACAGTGAACATAAGTATGATAAAAAATTGATATATTTCTTTCATATTCAAAGTCTAATATTCTTGCCTCTTTTCCTCAGGTACTGCAGAAGATCGCAGAAATGTTGCCATGCACACCTGCAGTCCAAAAGGTTGTTCTCGACTTTGAAAAGGCGATGTGGTCGGCAGTAAAGGCTGTTTTACCGGACGTACAGATGAAGGGTTGCGTGTTTCATGGCTAGTTTGATAGCGTTTGTTCAAAGGTGTTCGGTGTTTCATCGGTGTTTACCCAATTATGAATGTGGTTTTGAAACTTTTGAAATTAGGTGTGTGGCATTCATAAAAGGTTAACAAAAATCTGTCAGCTACGAGGGGCGTTACACAGCCAGCCAGCCAGTCAGTCAGTCAGACTACTGAATCGATTTTGAATCACATTCTTAAATTCGATTTATATATTTACATCAATTGATCTACAGTGAAGTGATCGAAGAAGCAACTGGCATGGAATAAGGGAGACAGCGGAATACCTGCAAGAGCCCACAAAGTAAAAGTTTCAGTAACCTTGATCCAGAATTCAAAACTGTAGTGTCGGGTTCCCTGTGTTATAACCGCAAGGTTTTCTGGGATTGACTTTGTCAAATAAATGGCGCCCTGTTTGAACAGTCACTTGTCGTGTTGTTCTGATTTCGTAGTCTAATATACTACATTTTTTGGCGACGAGGATCGAGAAATTGCAACCTACGGCGAGATTGGACCATTTGACCGGGAGAGTGATTCATGGGAATTATATATAGAGAGGCTAGACTTCTATTTTGAAGCGAACAACATCAAAACGACCGAGGATGATTTGAAACGACGCCGAGCTATTCTGTTGAGTTCCGTTGGGAAGAAGACGTACAAACTCATCTGTGACCTTCTGGCACCTGCAAAACCGGGTACTAAATCGTACACCGAATTGTGCACCTTGGTCAAAGATCATTTCGAGCCGAAACCGAGCGAGAGCGTTCAACGACACAAGTTCCACAACAGATTTCGCCAAACCGGCGAAGGCACATCAGATTTCGTGGCTGCTTTACGCAACCTCGCCGAGCACTGTAATTTTGGATCCAGTTTGGAAACAATGCTGAGAGACCGTCTGGTTTCTGGTATAAATAACGAGAAAATTCAACGGAGACTTCTGTCGGAAGTGGATCTAACATTCAAAAAAGCGTACGAGACCGCTGTGTCCATGGAAACAGCCGCACAACACATGGTCGATTTACAAGCTACGAATCCAGCCTCTGTGAATAAAGTCCGTCCAGTTTACACACAGTCGAGAGAAAATCGTGAGTCTAAACCGAGCAACACATCTTCTCAAGAATGTTTTCGTTGTGGAAAACAACACAGTCCGGATAAATGTTATTTTAAAGAGAAAAATTGTCATTATTGTAAACAAAGAGGGCACATCATAGCGAGATGCCCCCAAAAAGCACAAAATAAGCCATCAGAGAAACCAGCGACTAGCGCTAGTCAAAATGTCAACAGATCCAAACCTCGAGTGCATGTTCTGGATGAAAAAGAGGAGGATGAAGAGGAAAATTCAGATGATTTATATCCCATGTTTGCGATTCTTGACAGTAACAGCAAAAATCCTTATATGGTGGATGTGAAGATAAATGGTTTACAAGTTAAAATGGAGTTGGATACTGGGGCGTCATACACAGTTATTGGAGAAGATGTTCTGCAACAGATAAACAACATTCAGAATGAGCCCCTAACCCTGGAAAAGTCTAAAGTCACATTACAGTCCTACACTGGAGATATCATTCCTATCCTTGGTAAACTGTCTGTAAATGTTCACTATAAAGAATTCACTGGAAACTTACCTGTGATGGTAGTGAAAGGAGAAGCCCCCTGTCTTCTGGGCAGAGACTGGCTAAAACACATCAAGTTAGCCTGGTCTGAAATTTTCCATCTGAATGCAGCTGATCAAGAATTAACATCTCTGTTAAACCAACATGCCTCAGTGTTTGAAGAAGGCCTGGGCACAGTTCAAGGTGTCAAAGCTAAAATCTATTTAGTTCCTGAAGCAAAGCCAAAATACTTCAAACCCCGTCCAGTGGCCTATGCCCTTCGTGCTAAAGTGGACGCAGAGTTAGACCGTTTGCTGAAAGAGGGTACCATCCGTCCTGTGGAGTTCTCTGAATGGGCCACGCCCATTGTTCCAATCGTCAAAACTGATGGCACAATACGCATTTGTGGCGACTTTAAAGTCACTCTGAATCAAGTCAGCAAACTTGATAACTATCCCATTCCAAAAACAGAAGATCTGCTAGCTCAGCTTGGAGGTGGAGTTCACTTCACAAAACTGGACCTGAGCCAAGCCTACCAGCAACTCGAGTTAGATGAAGATTCAAAAAAGTACACCACTATCAACACCCACAAGGGATTGTTTGAGTATAACCGACTCTGTTATGGCATTGCCTCTGCCCCAGGCATCTTCCAGCGCACTATGGAAAACCTTCTACAAGGTATTGCTAATGTGGTGGTCCGTATTGATGATATTCTGATTGCTGGAAAAACAACTGAGGAACATTTTCAAAGTCTGCGAGAAGTCTTATCACGTCTAGAGAAAGCTGGTATCCGACTGAAAAAACAAAAGTGTATCTTTCAAGCTTCTGAAGTCACCTATTTGGGTCATCGCATCAATCAGCAAGGGATTCAACCCATAAAGGAGAAAATTAAAGCCATTCAAGATTCACCCCGTCCAACAAACCTGAAGGAACTGCAAGCCTTTTTAGGTATGCTTAACTATTATTCTTGTTACATTCCCAATGTAACAAACATCCTAGTCCAACTGCACAAGTTGTTAGCAAAAGATGCTCCATGGGAATGGAATCAGGAACAGGAGCAAGCTTGGGACCAAGCAAAGTCAGCTCTGAATTCATCACAGCTTCTGGTGCACTATAGTCTAGAAAAAGAGTTGACCCTAGCCTGTGATGCTTCACCATATGGTCTTGGTTGTGTTCTTTCACATATTATGGAAGATGGCAGTGAACGCCCTATTTCCTATGCATCCCGCACATTAACTCCAGCAGAAAAGAACTATTCACAACTGGATAAAGAGTCTGCAGCACTGATGTTTGGGGTCAGGAAGTTCCATACTTACTTATATGGAAGACATTTTAAAGCCTATACAGATCACAAGCCCCTTCTAGGTCTATTCAAGAGTGAAAAAGCTATTCCACACATGGCTTCACCCAGAATTCAACGATGGGCCTTGTTTTTGTCTGGGTATTCTTATGACCTGCTATACCGAGAAGGCTCCAAAAATGGCAATGCTGATTGTCTAAGCCGCCTTCCTGTTCAAGAGGAAGTGAAACATGTTCCTATACCGGGGGACATTATGCTAGTAATGGAACATTTAGATAACACCCCAGTGAAAGTGAAAGATATTGCCAGATGGACTTCCTTGGACCCAATTCTGAGCAAGGTACTTAATCAGGTAAACCTCGGATGGCCAAATCAGGAACTGAAAGAGGAACTGCACCCCTATTATGCTCGGAAGTTAGAGCTCAGCACACAAGATGGTTGTATCTTGTGGGGTTCAAGAGTGATTATACCTGTACAAGGACAAGCAAAGCTGTTAGCAGAGCTACACACAGGACATCCAGGTATGGTACGCATGAAATTGTTAGCTCGTAGTTATTTTTGGTGGCCGGGTCTGGATGCAGACATTGAAAGTAAAGTAAGGAACTGTGGAGGGTGTCAATTACAAGCAACACTTCCTGCTGCTGCACCCCTTCACCCATGGGAGTGGCCGTCAAGGCCGTGGTCACGCATTCACATTGACCATGCAGGGCCTTTCCTTGGCCATATGTTTTTGATAATAGTAGATGCGTACAGCAAATGGTTAGAAGCCTTCAAGTGTAATTCATCTACCACCGCTGTCACTATACAGAAGTTACGTGAATGTTTTGCACGACAAGGATTGCCTGATGTAGTAGTTTCAGACAATGGTACAGCTTTTACAAGTGAAGAGTTTGCCTTGTTCATGTCTGAAAATGGAATCAAGCATATTACTTCAGCACCCAAACATCCAGCTTCAAATGGATTAGCTGAAAGGTATGTCCGTAGTTTCAAAGAGGCAATGAAAAAGATGGAAAAGAGTGAAGAACCTCTGAATACCAAACTAAGCAGATTCTTGTTGGCTCAACATACAACACCTCAAGCTACAACTGGTAAGTCACCAAGTGAACTGCTGATGAACAAGAAATTGAAGACAAGACTGGACCTTTTCAACCCTTTAAGTCAGGACATCACCCGTGCTCGAGTGGAAGAGAAGCAAAAGGTGCAAAAAGACCACCACGATAACCACGCCCATCAAAGAGAATTTCAGGTCAGTGATACAGTATTTGTTAAGAATTTCTCATATAGTCCCAAGTGGGTGAGTGGAACCATTTTGAACAAGTCAGGACCAGTGTCTTACCTGATACAACTCAGTGATGGTGGAGTCTGCAGACGTCATTTAGACCACATTCGCCTAAGGTCTACCAGTCCCCATCCAACCGACATTACGTTCTCCAGCATTCCACTGATCTCAGCCCCAGCAACCCAACCATCGGAGGCTCCCACGATTGAATGTCCTACGGATACCGACCAAGCTCCAATACAGCCTAAAGAACCTGAACGGAAAGAACAAGAAGACGACTCCAGCGTCCTGAGGAGGTCAACAAGGACTCACAACAAACCAAGCTATTTAAAGGACTATACCACTTAACTTTATGAACACATTTGTGAAGACATTGAACAGTAGCCATATATGGTTATTATGATGTTATATTGACTTTGTTTCTGTTGCCTGATTTACAGGCTTGTTTATAACTTGGGGGGGGGACGGATGTAGTGTCGGGTTCCCTGTGTTATAACCGCAAGGTTTTCTGGGATTGACTTTGTCAAATAAACGGCGCCCTGTTTGAACAGTCACTTGTCGTGTTGTTCTGATTTCGTAGTCTAATATACTACAAAAACATTCGTGGAATTGATAAACAGAGAGTACCGACAGGAACACTGAACATTTCATTTCTGTACAGGAACTTGCCAATCATTTTAGCTTTACAAATTTTCTAGCTCAATACTAGTTTCAAATAAAGCGTCGGACGGCGTAGTAGCTAATGTTGTTGTTTATTTAAGTGAATTTAGCAACACGATTTATTGTCTCTTTCATACGGTAACATATATACTACAGCGCCTAGAACAGACCTGTATAAGCACTATATAAGAATATATTATTATTATTATTATTATTATTATTATTATTATTATTATTATTATTATTATTATTATTATTATTATTATTATTATTATTATTATTATTATTATTATAGGGAGTGTGCTTAGTCTCTAAGCCCCAGGTCTTGGGGTCGAGGCTAAGCAGTATCTTACACCTGTAGTGTGAATAAAACCTCCACTCAGGTTGTCTATCTATAGAAATTCCTTATTATTATTATTATTATTATTATTATTATAATAATAATAATAATAATAATAAGCAGTTTATTGAAACATCTGTTTGCCTTAAACCTAATACAAAGATTGGGCGCCTGGAAGCGTGACCAATATCTGCTAATCCCTAAAAAAAAAAAAAATTAGATAAGAATTTTTAACTTGATCCTAAATATATATCAATATGTAAATCCTAATGTCTAAAAAAAAAAAATATATATATATATATATTTCTTTGTATTCCTTATAATTTTCTGAATTCCTAACTATATATGACATCTAGGTAATTCATGAGAGAAAATAAACTAGATAAGTTTAAAAATCCTAATAATTATATGTATCGATATGTATATCTTAATGTCTAAATGTATCTTTGTTTTCCTTATAAATTGTTCTAAATTTCTAAATGTATATCTGATGCCTTCAGATTTCCTATGCCTAATGTAAAAGAAAAAGCCCTAGATAAGTGATCTAAAATCCTATATATCAATATATATATCTTAATATCTAATTATATCTCTTTATCTTGCTCATAAAATTGTTTAAAAAACCTCAATATATAATATCTATATATAAAAAAACCCTAGCTAAGAAATTCAAAATCTTAAATAATCATATGTATAACTTTTATGTTCATCTTAAAGTTTATCTTTGCCTTTAATTCTTATAAAATTGTTCAGTGTTCATCAAGGATTTTGAAACTCCTTGCAATGTTCAGAGTGCTTGAAAGCATTGCCTTCTGCATCTGTTTCAGGACCAAATCACACATCTCCTACCAATCACTTGATTGACTTCCTCACATCTTTTGAATAACCCCCAAGTACATCCATGATGTTGTTGTGCCGAGAAACTTTATATCCTGGATATTGCAGCTTGAGTTCCCATCTGAGTGGACAATACTTTCACATTTTCTCCATCTTCATCTGTCGATTTTCCATCCACAGACAGCTCATCTCATTCAGGATTACTTCTTTCTTTACTTTATCAATGACTTGCGCATCAATGCGATTTGCTTGAACTTCTACTCTGCTCGGCAAACAGAGATAACATCCCACAAACTGTTGCCTTCTTCATTCTTGTATACTGGCTTTAGGCCGATTCTTTTATACTACGCATACTCCTCTCTTGGTAGTAAATCGTAATTACTTAGAATCTTGAAGAAGAGAATTCTAAGCACGCTGTTGTGTCTTTCTAGGTATTTGGTTTGAACGATAGCACTGCACCCTGCCAACAAATGCATGACACTCTCTTGGCCCTTGCCACACATACGACAAGTGTAGTCTTGATGATTAGTTGTTTTAATCTTCTTCCCAGTATACAGCTTTGTGGGTAAAAGCTGTTGATACAGGTCTTGAACACCAGTTATCATATGGGTCAGTGCAGTTCTCCAATATTGTTCATCCACTCAGAGCACTTTTTATCTAGGTCTTCATCCTTCCACCTGCTTACCAGTAGCTTTCCCTCCCACTTTTGGTCTTCTACTTCTGTCGACTTTAACTTGCTAATCACTGATTTCTTCAAGGCTTCTTTGACCTGCTTCCTTGGGATTTCATCCCCTTCCTTAAAGCACAATGACTGAGGATACGTTAGATTTAATTCAAGATCAAGTTCTCTAGCAAACGTTATCAGCATCTTTTGCAAAGGACTGATGTCCTCGCTCACTTGCCTTCTTGTTGAACATGCGGACAATTTTTTTATTATTTGATCAGAATTTTCAAATATCTTTAATGCTGCTTTGATCTTAATCAGTATATATTCCTGTTCAACTGACCTTAAGCCTCTTCCACAAATGCTGCTTGGCTAGTAAAGGGTTGCATTTGAACTTGTTGGATGTCACCCTCCATTCACTACAATGATCTTCTTCACTTCTTGATCTGTTTGTCTAAGCTCTGCCAGAGCCATGTTTGAGTCCACATCAAATACGTTAATGTAGACAGAGCAAATTCATTTGTGGACTTGACTTTGTTCCAATCCGAGAGGGGACTAGACCAGATTACAGATACTCGTTGGATGTATTTCTTGGCAGCAATATTCAATGCCATCGTGTCTTCCTGTTTTAGGCTCTCTAATACACCCAAGAACTTGTACTGCTCTCCTTCCTTTAGACTTGCAATTGCCGTTGAGCCCTCCAGGTTTACTTTAGCTCCATCGCAGACTTGCTTTCCACCTTTGACATTCACCACTGAACACTTCTTTGGGTTTAAATCAAGGCCAATGTCTTTCAGCGATTCTTGAGTTGACATCAGTACCTTGTTTAGCTTGGTCTCAGACTGTGCAAACACTTTAAGGTCGTCGATGTACAACAGGTCTGTTACTTTTATAGCAGTAATTGGCTTACTTAACTTGTATCCCTCTGTTGCTCGTAGCATCCACGCCACAGGGTTCAGACATAAGGTGAATAGTCTGGGACATAAGGAATCCCCCTGGGGGAGACCCCTCTTAAAGTGGATTGGTTCAGATGTCTCCATTCCATTCTTCGTTCTAGCGATAATCTTGGTGTTCCAGGACGAGCATAGGGTCTTGATAGTGTCTCTGATCCAGTAGGGGAACTTATGCAATCTCATAGCATTGCATAGCCATCCATGATCTACTGAATCGTAGGCTTTCTTCACGTCGATCCAGGCCATGCTGATGTTTCGTCTACCTCGCACACAGTCCTGTAAAACCATTCTATCTATTAAAAGGTTCTCCATGGTTCCACTGCAACCTGATTTTGCCCCCCTTTGCTGGCTTTCCATAAGGTTGTACTTTGTTAGATGGTCGTTCATTGGAGCCATTAAACACGCCGTATACCACTTATAAATAGTGTTTAAGCACGTGATTGGTCTTTGATTCTCGCTGTTGAACTCTCCTGGTTTGGGCATGAGTGTAGTTTTGCCCTCTGAAAACCACAGCGGATATACCTCCTTGGCAGAGATTGCTTTGAAGCACCCTATTACCTTCTCGTGAAGAATGTGCGTATACTTCCACCAGTAGTTGGCGATTCTATCAGGACCAGGGGCACTCCAGTTCCTTTTCTTACGCATGACTTTAACTCCTAGTTCTGTTGTCAATTCCCATTTCTGGTTGATATCAGGATTTGGGACACTCATATCCATGGCTCTCTCTATTTCTTTTAACCATTGGCGGTTACTATTTCCGGTACCACTCTTCTCCCACAAAGATTTCCAAAACGTGCTTGCTTCTGTGATATTATCAAATATATCGCCAGTGTTCTTTTCCTCGGTCAAAACACACTTCTGATACTTGGGTTTTTCATTCTCACCATCCTTCTTAACCATTTCGTCTAGCAACGAATAGACTCCACTTGGATCACTTTCAAATCTCTTATTGAGCGCTCTTGACTCCTCGACTTTTTTCCTTCTTTCAATTGATCTTTTCAACTTCCTCAGCTCACACTTCTTTCTTTCCATATAGCTGACCAGCGAAGAAGCAGAGAGACTTCCACATTCTTGCTGAAGTAAATTTCGGTTCTTTCTTCCTTTCTTTGTGATCTTTCTGTTTAACTGCAATCTTTCCAACTCCGCTTGTGCAATTGAGATTTTCTTTCGTAATTCTCCAGCTTGACGGACGAACTCTTCTTCTGCCTTGTTGGATACTTTTCGCTTAACCTGTTGAGTTCCATTCCTTTGTTTTTTCCATCCTTTAATGAGCAATAACGCTGAAACGACCGAATACAGGATACAGTTTATTATCCAGAGTGTCCAAAAAGGATCCAGTGTTAGATTACTTTGTCCCAGGTGTTGATTGACAAGTTTTGCGATTACTATATTGATGTTTGCTATGTCTGTTTTGGTTGGTCTTTGTTTGATTCTAGAGTCCAGTTGGCGGTTCGCAAAATCTCCAGGGGTTTCCACTACTGCATTGTAGATCATTGACGCTTTAAACAATAGCTCTTTTACTTCAGCGCTGATGTTTTCATCTTCCTGTCCCTCGGGAGCTTCTCTACTGGAGTTAATATTCAAATTCGGGTCAATGTTTTGATAAATTTCACTTGGAGTTGAAATATGAATATTCATAGTATCCTCCAATTCTGGAATATTTTCGGCTTCCTCTGATTCTTGCTCTCTCTCGGATTCCTCAGATTCTTGATCTCTTTGGCCCACTGTCGAAGTAATAGTTTCTTTAGTTTATTATTATTATTATTATTATTATTATTATTATTATTATTATTATTATTATTATTATTATTATTATTATTATTATTATTATTATTATTATATCTTACACCTGTAGTGTGAATAAAACCTCCACTCAGGTTGTCTATCTATAGAAATTCCTTATTATTATTATTATTATTATGATGTAGTTAAATAAGCCTTTCTAGAGGCCATTTCTCCCTCACTTGGAGAGGGTGAAACTATCAAAACACTTGCTAGTCTCAAGAAATAACACCTTGTTAAAAATTATTATTATTATTATTATTATTATTGTTATTATTATTATTATTATTATTATTATTATTATTATTATTATTATTATTATTATTATTATTATTATCTTTATTCACAATTCTAGTGCGTTTTTCTTACAATCATTCTAAGCTTACCGAGTCCAATCCATGGACCTAAGGAAAGTACGAATTACAAATACAATCAGCTGATCATTAAAGTTTTCCTAATGATATGAGCAGTTCCTAGCAGGACAGTCTCCTGTAGCTCACTGATTTCAATGCTCCCCTGCAACTGCTTGACATAATACTCTAGTCGTTTGTTAACTAAGCCTAGAGCACCAATAACTATAGGTATGGTTTTAGTTTCCATACCCCACATCTTTCTAATTTCTATTTCAAGATCTTTGTACTTTGAAATCTTTTCTAACTGTTTTAAAGACACGTTTCGTTCTGATGGCATTGATACATCTATTAACAAGCACTGATTTTTCACTTTGTCTTTAACTATAATGTCTGGCCTGTTGGCCGGTCTTATCAGTGTGAACTTGCATGTCCCATAAAATTGTTGCTCTTTCGTTGTCCACTACTTTCTCCGTTTCATGTTCGTACCATCTCTTGCCAGAATTAGCGCCGTAGTGTTTGCAAAGCTTCCAATGAACATACGTACCAACTCTGTTATGCCTTTCGACGAATTCTTTCTTTGCGAGAACAGGGCAGCCTGCTACAATGTGGTCGATGGTTTCGTCATACTGACCACACATTCTACATTTGATGTCTATATCTTGTCCTAGGATCTTCCTCTCGTAGTACCTTGTGGATATATAGCGCTTGATCTTGTGCAGCTACGATGAGTCCCTCTGTCTCTGACTTTAGTCCCGTACCTTTTAGCCAGTTGTGCGTTCTTTGTTTGTCGACATCTGCTTGGTTGACTTGCTTTGGGTATTGGCCATGAAGGGGCTTAGATTCCCACCTGTCGACTTGCTTCTTTTGTAGATGGTCTTTGAACGCGGTCTTTATCATCCTTGCTCTTTCAGTGTTGGGATTTTCTTTTTCTTTCGATGCGCGTGCAGTTTCTGGCACAACAATTTCTTTGCTTTCAGACTTAAACTTTTGACTTTCTTTGTGTATTGAGTACATCTTTTTGTTGTTTTCGTGTTTATATACTAGACGCAGAAGGCAGTCTTGGTGGTCTTTAAGATACGCATCTAGACCAATAGTTGACAATTTGTATGAGTTTTCGATCTGAATGAGTCCTCTGCCTCCTTCTCTCCTCTTTACGTACAATCTATCAATGTCCGCTTTAGGGTGGTGCATGCGGTTCATCGTAAGATATTTCCTTGTCTTGACGTCTAGTCTTTTGATCTCGCTTAACTTCCAGTTTATGATGTTGAAACTGTAGGATACCATAGGCACTGCCAGTGTGTTAATAGCCTGGATCTTGTTGGCTCCATTCAGCTCACTCTGAAGTACCAATCTGACTCTTCTGTAGTACTCTTTTCTCACCTTTCCTTTCATCTTGGAATGCTGTATTCCATCGCTTTCATCGATACCCAGCATGTATACAATTTGTCTGCGCATGTCTGTGTTTTGGACTTGAAATTCATTTGCATATCGAATGCAAGAAATTTTATGTTGACACGGAACATTTGGCTGGCTATCTCGTTCTTCAAAATTATGTTCAACTACCGAAATACTAAGACAACTGAAGCATGAGCAGTCTACCTACCGCTAGTGCGCTGTGGATAATTATCCAAACTGAAGGCACCCCAGATGGGAAAATATCGCGCGTCAAAGTCAGTAGAAAGTTGTGAGAAGAACCAGAACTCCGCACTTTCGAGTAATATTGTGGGCGCTAAATTTATATGTAAGGTACGTTAAGCAGTGGAAGCCATTAACAACAAGTTACTGTGTACATTAGACCCGATAAGGGTATTTTAGACTCCATCGATCGTTTAATAATTAGCCATGTTTACTGGAATGTCGTACTTTTTCGCTCAAAATTCTTGCAATTCACTTTCAAAATTTTACATCTTAGACTGCGCCCCCCAGCAAATTTATTTTGTAATTCGCTTTTTCCACGTTTCTTTCTTGCAAAACTGAGCTTTTTTAGTCCAAACTCGTGGTCCCTACATGTGATCTAAAGCATTTTTGTGAACGTGTTTCCAAGCACGTTGTTTGCATGCAAATTTCAGCGATGAATTTATTGCTCTTTTATAAAGTATAAAACGCTGCTTCATACGGCACAAACTGTATGCCTCACCATGTATAAAAAGAGGTCATTAACTTCTAGATAAATGTTGCAGATTATAAAATATAGGCTACCGAATTTAGTCAATTTTAACAAGGCTTGAACCCGGCTGTAAACATTGCTTGAAATCACATGGAGGGACCAGGAGTTTCCAGCAAGAAAGCTCTGTTTTACAAGAACGAAACATGGAAAAAGCGTATTATTAAATAATTTTGCTGGGGGGCGCTGTCAAAGATGTAAAATTTTCAGAATGAATTGCAAGAATTTTGCGCGAAAAAGTACGAGATTCCAGTAAACATGGCTAATTATTCAACAATCAATGAAGTCCAGAGAACTCGTATTGGATCCAATTCACACAGTACCATGTTGGTAATGACATCCATTACTAAATTTACCTTATACACGAATTCAACGCCAACATTATAACTCGAAAGTGCGGAGTTCTGGTCCTTCTCACAACTTTCTACTGACTTTGACGCGTGATATTTTCCCATCTGGGGTGCCTTCGATCTGGATAGTTATCCACAGCGCACTAGCGGTAGGTAGACTGCTCATGTTTTAGTTGTCTCAGTATTTCGGTAGTTGAACATAATTTTGAAGAACGAGATAGCCAGCCAAACATTCCGTGTCAACATAAAATTTCTTGCAAAATTTCTTCAAGCCCAAAACACAGACATGCACAGACAAATTGTATACATGCTTCGATACCCAAGTATTTGTAGGTCTTCTCCTGGTCAAGTTCTTTTATGACTGTGTTGATATCAAGTTCAATGTTTGTTGTTTTTGTTAATCTTCCTCTCATAAAAGTAGCTTTAGCGCACTTTTCCAGACCAAAAGTCATATTTATGTCGTTGCTGAAGTGATGTACAGTATGAAGTAGTGTTTCAAGATGGTGGTCGTCTTTTGCATACAGTTTTAGATCATCTATGTAAAACAGATGACCAACTTTCACTTTTTCGATACTGTACCCACATCCAGTGTCATTCAACATGTTGCTAAGCGGTGTCAGTGCCAAACAGAACAGCAATGGTGACAGTGAGTCTCCTTGATAGATTCCACTTTTGATGGTGATCATCCTTGTTGTTATTGTCCCCGATGCGTGATTGAGGACCATCGATGTTTTCCAGTTCCTCATGCTGTGCTGCAAGAAGGTTGATATTACTGGTGATACCTTGTAGATCTGCAGTGTCTTCAGTAGCCATGGATGGGGGACGCTATCGAATGCTTTTCTGTAATCAATCCAGGCTGTGCTGAGGTTCTTTTCCTTTTCCTTGCAGTCTTCAAGAATCATCTTATTGATTAGGAGTTGATCTTTACATCCGTACGATCCTGGTTTGCAACCCTTGTGTTCTTTGGGTAGAAGCTGGTTGACATCCAGGTGGTTGTGAATTCTAGTTGTTATAATGGATGACATAAGCTTGTACATGGTAGACAGACACGTTATCGGTCTGTAATTCTTTGCTTCTTTTGTTTCCTCGGTCTTTTTATTATTATTATTATTATTTTGGATACGCACGGTTTGATTGAAAATAACCGGAATTTTTCTTGAAGCCGGGTTCAACAAGTTCCTTAGACTTCAAGGACCTTTCGAAGAATCCTTGCGGATCCCAATAGAGCCGATTTTTGGATCAGTTCTACTCGTGTTGTTACACCCATTTCACTGAGATATTCAGTCAGTCTTTCAGTGACACTACCTAGAGCACCTACTACAATCGGAATGACCTTTACTTTCAAGTTCCAGAGCTTCTTAATTTCCCTTGCTAACTCCTGGTATTTTTCGATCTTCTCTTCCTCTTTTTTGTCAATTCTTCCGTCAACAGGGATTGCAATATCTATTATTTGGCACTTTTTCCTTTGTTTGTCTATTACAACAATGTCAGGTCTTCTTGCAGTAATTATATGATCTGTTTGGATGGTAAAGTCCCATAATATCTTAAACTTGTCATTTTCTACGACAGCTTCAGGGTCATGTTTGCACCATTGTGGTTCATGAGGGAATCCCTTTTGACGGAGGATATCCCAGTGTAGAGCTTTAGCCACAGTGTCATGTCTACGCTTATATTCTTTTTGTGCAAGGTTTTGGCACCCACTAACTATATGGTTGACTGTTTCCTCTTTTGATTTGCATAATCGGCATTTGGCATTATCTTGACTTTTGTCAATCTTCGCTTTGATGACATTTGTTCTTAAGGACTGGGTTTGAGCTGCCATGATTAGGCCCTCTGTTTCCTTCTTCAGCTGTCCCTTAACTAACCATGTCCATGATTCTTTACTGCTGATTTCTTCAATATCATTAATATATTGACCGTGTAAGGCTTTTGTTTTCCATTCAGCATATCTCTCTTCCTTTTTTCTTTGCTTGTAACTCTTAACACTTTCTATTTCAGCACTGACTCTTGCTGCTGAAATGAGAGGTTCTTCATTTGTCTGTATGTACTTTTCTAGACCTAAGACTGCGATATCAACACAGTCTTCTACTGCTATTAGCCCTCTACCACCCTCTTTTCTTGGTAAATACAATCTTGCTACAGAGTCTCTTGGTGCCAGTGCTCTGTTCATGTTCATGATCTTTCTTGTCTTTCTATCCATTTCTTGCAATTCTAATCTCGTCCAGTTTACAAAGGGAGCAGAATACCTCAATAACGAGACTGCCCAAGAGTTCACAGCCTTGATCGAATTGCCTCCACTTAGTTTGGACTGCATAATCTTGCGAACCCTCCTACCGTACTCCTTTCTCAAGATCTCTTTCATTTTACAGCTCATTATTTGGTCATCCTCAAGAACCCCTAAATACTTATAACCATCACCTTCTACCAATGATTTTATTACAGTTTCATCAGGGAGTTTTATTCCTTCAGAAAACACTTTCTTACCCCTTCAGAAAACACTTTCTTACCCATTTTATTATTATTCTTACCCATATTATTATTATTATTATTATTATTATTATTATTATTATTATTATTATTATTATTATTATTATTATTATTATTATTATTATTATTATTATTATTATTATTATTATTATTATTATTATTATTATTATTATTATTATTATTATTATTATTATTATTATTATTATAAGATAAGATGTCTGTATAAGATAAGATGTCTGTATAAGATAAGATGTCTGTATCAGAGATCAATAGGCTGTTGTACACAGGATCATTTGTTGTTGCTGATAGGTTGGGTTTGATTGGGAAGAAGAAAGGGAAGAAGTTTGACATGAAGAAACCTAGGTGGCAAAGAAGGATTGAAAAGAGCATTGTTGAGTGGCGAAAGGATTTGTCTAGAGTAGAGGAGTTGAGAAAAGGTAATGTGCTGAGTAAGAAGATAATGGACCGGTTGATCAGAAAGTATGAGGTTGTTGCAAAAGGGACAGTAGCTGTGGTTACTTTGCTCAAAGGAAAAATTAAATCGGGAAGCTTGAAGATACAGTGGTATCTGGACAGTTGCACAAAGACTAGACAGAACAATTTGTTCAAAAATAATCAGAGTCAGCTGTACAAGGAATTGGATGGAAAGGCAACCTTGGGGTCAACTGAAGCACCTGATGCTAGGGAGGCAACAGAATTCTGGAGTGGGATTTGGTCGGTGGAGAAGAGGCATAATGATGAGGCTAGTTGGTTTAGAGAAGTGAGAGATAAGACGAGTGAGGTGACAAAGCAAGGTGAAGTTTGTATCAGTGTTAAGGATGTCCAAGGTGGAATCCGGAAGATGGCTAATTGGAAGGCTCCAGGTCCAGATGGTGTGAGGGGATTTTGGTTTAAGAGGTTCAGGTCTTTGCATGGGATGATTGCAAAGAGTTTACATGGTTGTTTGACTAGAGGGCAGGTGCCAGACTGGATGGTGAAGGGTAGGACTGTGCTGATTCAGAAGGATCGTGCCAAAGGAACAGTGGCAAGCAATTACAGACCGATAACATGTTTACCGTTGATGTGGAAGCTTCTCACTGGGATTTTGGCTGAGAAGCTGTATCAGCATTTGGACGTGAATGGGTTGTTGCAGGATGAGCAGAAGGGATGTCGGAAGATGTCGAGAGGGACAAAGGATCAGTTGTTAATTGACAAGGCTGTTTTGAGGGAAGCGCGGGTGAGGAAGAGATGTCTAGCGATGGGGTGGATTGATTACAGGAAGGCATATGACATGGTGCCACATTCCTGGCTTGTGGAGATGTTGGAGATGGTGAAGGTGGCTGATAATGTGATGGGACTGTTGTGTGGTAGTATGAAGGATTGGAGGACTGTGTTGACATCGAATGGGGAAGTGTTGGGAGAAGTGGGGATTAAGCGTGGAATATTCCAGGGGGATTCACTGTCCCCTCTGCTGTTTGTTCTTGCTATGATCCCCCTCACCATGTTGTTGAGAAGGGAGACCATCGGGTACAAGTTTGGAAAGGAGCATCGGGTGATGAATCATCTGCTGTTCATGGATGACTTGAAGTTGTATAGTAGATCGGAGGAGGAGTTGGAGAGGTTGATTGAGGTGGTTCAGGTATATTCGAGGGATATTGGGATGGAGTTTGGGTTGGACAAGTGTGCAGTGTTGGTATTAAAGCAGGGAACTAAAGAACGTTGTGAAGGGATTGTTTTGCCTGATGGTCAGGTAATGAGTGAGATGGACGAGAATGGGTATAAGTACTTGGGTGTGTTAGAAGGGGCAGATATCATGCAGAAGGAAATGAAGAAGAAAGTAAGAGATGAGTACTTGAGAAGGGTGAAGCTTGTGGCAAAGTCGAAGTTGTATGGTGGTAATTTGATCAAGGCGATCAATACTTGGGCTGTCAGTGTGGTAAGGTATAGTGCTGGGATTTTGGACTGGAGTGATCGGGAGTTGAAGGAGATGGATGTAAAAACGAGAAAGAGGTTGACAATGTTTGGGGTCTTTCACAAGAAGGGGAGTGTTCCGAGGTTGTACATGAAAAGGAAGCATGGTGGTAGGGGGCTGATCAGTATTGTTGACTGTGTGAGGGCAGAAGAGCTGGGTTTGTTTGGGTATGTTAAAGAGAGTGACGAGTGGATGCTAAAGGTGGTTGGTGAGTCGTTGCAGGTTGGTGAGACAAAGAAGGAGTATAAGAAGAGGGTGCAGAAGGAGAGGAAAGAAAATTTCCTAGAGAAAAGGTTGCATGGAAAATTTATGAGGGATGTGAGCGATGTTGCTGATGAGCGGTCTTGGCAGTGGTTAAGGGCAGGATATTTGGGTAAGGGCACTGAGGGGTTTGTTTTTGCAGCACAGGAACAAGCTCTGAGGACAAGGTTTTTCCGGGCAACCATTCAGAAAGAGAATGTTGACCCAAAGTGTAGGGTTTGTGGGAAGGAGGTGGAGTCTGTTGGCCATTTGGCAAGTGGTTGTAGTGTTTTGGCCCAGAAGCAATATAAGAAGAGACATGATCGGATGGGGTTGAGGGTGTATTGGGAGCTGTGTCGGAAGTATGGAGTGAAATGTGCTGATGTTTGGTATAAGGAGGTTCCAGATGAGGTTAGGATTTCGGATGATGGAGAAGTAGAGATTTGGTGGGACAGGAGCGTCGAGACAACACAGAAGATGGAACATAATCGTCCAGATGTTACTGTGTTGAACCGAGCGGCTCGTAAGTGGACCTTTGTTGATTTCTCGGTGCCTTGGGATCGTAATGTGGTGGTGAAGGAAGAGGAGAAAATTGCTAAATATTCTCCTCTTGCAAAGGAGATACGAAAGTTGCACCGGGTGTCAACAAAGGTGGTTCCGTTGGTTGTTGGTTCTCTAGGGGTCGTGTCTAGTAATCTTGAGGGGTACCTGAAAGATCTAGGTATTCCAGACGTTCTGGGTGGTATGCAGACGTCTGCGGTCATAGGGACCACCCTCATTCTGCAGAGTGTGCTTAGTCTCTAAGCCCCAGGTCTTGGGGTCGAGGCTAAGCAGTATCTTACACCTGTAGTGTGAATAAAACCTCCACTCAGGTTGTCTATCTATAGAAATTCCTTATTATTATTATTATTATTATTATTATTATTATTATTATTATTATTATTATTATTATTATTATTATTATTATTATTATTATTATTATTATTATTATTATTATTATTATTATTATTATTATTATTATTATTATTATTTGGTATTGTCTCTAAATTTCCTGCTCTATTCGCTCATGATGCCGAGTCCAGGCCCTGGACTTAGGGCACCTATGAGGGGGTGATTGGTTTATTTAATTGATAGCGTCCTCCTTAGTATATGAGCGGTACCAAGGAGAGCAATCTTCTGAATTTCATGTACCTTGATGTTACCTGGTATCTGCTTGACATATTTTTCCATCCCTTTCTTTATCAGACCGAGAGCACCTATTACCACAGGTATTGTTGTGGTCTTCATGCCCCACATTTTTTGAATTTCTATTTCGAGATCTTTATATTTTGATAGTTTTTCTGTTGTCTTAAGGGAGGTGTTTCTCTCAGTTGGAATAGACATATCAATAAGCAAACAAGTTTTCTCTTTCTTATTCTTCACTACTATATCAGGTCTGTTGGCCTTTATTTCCTTGTCAGTTTGTATTGGCATATCCCAGATTATAGTAGCTTCATCGTTGTCTTCTACAGTTGATGGTTCATGTTCATTATTATTATTATTATTATTATTATTATTATTATTATTATTATTATTATTATTATTATTATTATTATTATTATTATTATCCCTATACTTTCACAGTAAATAGATGTAGAATACTGGTTTATATTTGTCCTAGTATCAGGTGACAACAAGTCCCCTCAGATACTTAGGACTCTACGGAGGATTCTTGCCGACCCTAATAGGACAGTTTTCTGAATCATTGCGGGCGAAATACTTGACTCAAGTTCTTTTAGGTACTTCTCTAATCTATTGGTGAACATACCCAGGGCCCCAATAACAATAGGCACTGTCTTGACGTTTTTTAGCTTCCAAATTCTCTTAATTTCGATTCCCAAATCTGTATAGCGTTCAATTTTTTCTTTTTCTTTCTCTTGAATTCTCTTGTCTCCAGGGCATGCAATGTCTATGATATAGCATTTGCTATTTTTCTTGTCGATCAGAGTAATATCTGGGCGATTGTGTGATACATTCTTGTCTGTCTGTATAGTAAAGTCCCATAGTAACTTGATTTCTTGATTTTCAGAGACAGGTTTTGGGTTATGCTCATACCATTTATCCTGGTGCTCCAGACCATACTTTTTGCATAGATCCCAATGGAGAGTTCTCGCTACTCCATCATGCCTCCTCTTGTACTCCTTCTGTGCTAGTGCAGAGCACTCACATAAGATGTGATTAACACTTTCATCTCAGTTTCTCCACATACACGGCACTTGAGATCAGCTTGCGATTTATCGATTTTCGTCTTTATTAAATTAGTTCTGATGGACTGTGTTTGAGCAGATGTTAGCAAGCTTTCCGTTTCTTTTTTAAAGGTTCCATTCTTTAACCATAACCAGCTCTTATCACTTGAAATATCTTTTACGTCTCTCATGAATTGACCATGCAGGCCTTTCTCCAGAATTTCGTGCATTCTTTCATCTAGTTTCCTCTTCTTGAATTCTTCCACATCCTCCATCTCGTTAATTTGCTTTTTAATTTCTGCTCTAGCAGCTTTTATAAGACTTTCTTGACTTTCTCGAATATAAGCCATTAATCCTAATCTGGCCCTGTCAGCACAGTCTTCAACTGAGAGAATTAAGTCCCCTTCCACCAACGTTTCTGGGTAAGTATAGTCTGGCTACACTATCTCTTGGGTGTAGTGCTTTGTACATATTTAGGTACTTTCGTGTCCTCCTATCAATTTCTCTGAGCTCGTCTTTTGTCCAGTCCACGAAGGCTGCAGAATATCTCAGCAGAGATACTGCCCACGTATTTATTGCTCTAATCACATTTCCTCCATTTAGCTTAGTTTTAAGTAATTTTCTTACTCTCCTGAAGTACTCTTTTGTGAGATTGGTTTTCATATCTTTGCACTTAAAATTATCTGCTTCTAGAATGCCCAGATATTTGTAGCCTTCTTGTTCATCAAGTTTTTTGATGTAGTTTCCAGTAGGTAGTAATATTCCATCTCCTTGTATCGTTTTGCCTCTGTACAGTGTGAGAGTTGCACACTTGTTGATACCAAATTCCATCCCTACATCGGTGCTGAATATCCTCACCGTATGTATTAAACTCTCGAGGCCCTTCTCTGATTTTGCAAAAAGTTTCAGGTCATCCATGAATAACAGATGGTTGAGTTTTTCTCCATTAAGATCGTATGCAAATTTTGTTTTTCTGAGAATAAGAGTTAATGGAATTAAGGAAATTACAAACAAAAGTGGAGACAAAGTATCTCCCTGGAAAATGCCTCGTTTTATATCAACTTCTCCGATAATGGTATTCCCTGACAACAACACTGTTCTCCATTCTTGCATGCTATTCGTTAGTAATTGTTTGATGTTATTTGCGATTCCAAAGATATTAAGACATTCATGGATCCAGGAGTGAGGAACCATATCGTACGCTTTTTTATAATCGATCCAAGACATTACAAGGTTCTTCTGGTTTCTTCTGGCATTTTTCAAAACCATTTTGTCAATAAATAGCAAATCATGTGTTCCTCTCGAGTTTTTCTTGCATCCTTTTTGTTCTTCAGGCAGCTTATCCTCTACAAACATATACACTTCCCTGGAGATAACCCCTGTTAATAATTTCCACATTAGTGGAAGGCAAGTTATCGGTCTAAAATTACTTGGCACACTGCCTTTTGTGTCATCTTTCATTATGAGCACTGTCCTCCCTTTAGTCATCCAGGATGGAAATTTTCACCAATATTATTATTATTATTATTATTATTATTATTATTATTATTATTATTATTATTATTATTATTATTATTATTATTATTATTATTATTATTATTATTATTATTATTATTATTATTATTATTATTATTATTATTATTATTATTATTATTATATATTTAACCATGCCTTTAACTATTAGACTAAACTCTGCTAACATGCTTTGTAAATCTGTTCTAACTCTCACAACACAGAACACTCACCCCACTCATTAATCACACTCTGGATTTGGACTCATTATTCAGGGGAATAATAGTAAATATGTTTGTAATAGTTTAGGATATATATATATACGTTTCAGTTTGTATTATAATATATAGTATAAGTACTTTGTAAAATAAAGACTGCCTGAACCCATTCCTGAGTCTTGGTTGATTTAGGTGGATATTGACATCGGTTAATATGAATCTAAATCATTGTAGGCGGGCCAGGATGGGAACAGGAAGTCACAACTTTATAAGCATGTTTTCAATCCAATTAGTATTTTAACGCGTCAGTGTGATAAGTAAACTTTAATTAAGCAGTGAATATTTATTAACTGTTGGGCAACCATTCAGAAAGAGAATGTGGACCCAAAGTGTAGGGTTTGTGGGAAGGAGGTGGAGTCTGTTGGCCATTTGGCAAGTGGTTGTAGTGTTTTGGCCCAGAAGCAATATAAGAAGAGACATGATCGGATGGGGTTGAGGGTGTATTGGGAGCTGTGTCGGAAGTATGGAGTGAAATGTGCTGATGTTTGGTATAAGGAGGTTCCAGATGAGGTTAGGATTTCGGATGATGGAGAAGTAGAGATTTGGTGGGACAGGAGCGTCGAGACAACACAGAAGATGGAACATAATCGTCCAGATGTTACTGTGTTGAACCGAGCGGCTCGTAAGTGGACCTTTGTTGATTTCTCGGTGCCTTGGGATCGTAATGTGGTGGTGAAGGAAGAGGAGAAAATTGCTAAATATTCTCCTCTTGCAAAGGAGATACGAAAGTTGCACCGGGTGTCAACAAAGGTGGTTCCGTTGGTTGTTGGTTCTCTAGGGGTCGTGTCTAGTAATCTTGAGGGGTACCTGAAAGATCTAGGTATTCCAGACGTTCTGGGTGGTATGCAGACGTCTGCGGTCATAGGGACCACCCTCATTCTGCAGAGTGTGCTTAGTCTCTAAGCCCCAGGTCTTGGGGTCGAGGCTAAGCAGTATCTTACACCTGTAGTGTGAATAAAACCTCCACTCAGGTTGTCTATCTATAGAAATTCCTTATTATTATTATTATTATTATTATTATTATTATTATTATTATTATTATTATTATTATTATTATTATTATTATTATTATTATTATTATTATTATTATTATTATTATTAGATGAGATCAGAATGATGGACAGTGAGGGACAGGAGTTGACAGATGCTAGAAAGGCAGAATGGAGTGCTTTGTTTGGTGAAAGTGACGATGAGGATGAGTTCCTTGGATTTCAGATTGAGAGTGGTGACCAAAGTACGTCTGGAGTGGGAGTAGGTGGCTATGAAGGTGAGGTAGATTGGGCGAATGGTGGTGTTGACACAAGGGGAAGAGAAAGGATGGTTGAAGTCAATGAAGTTGGGTTAAGAGGAGTTAATGTGGTAATGGAGAGACTGGTTACTTTTCGTGAAGATAATGGTCTCAGGATAGCAAGTGACGAGGAGAAGGAGGTACTTGAGAAGATGAAAATAGTATTTGAAGGGAAAGAGTGGACAGAAGTGCCGGGGTTGAAGGCTTTGGATAGGAGGAAGGTTAACAGGGAGGTGCAGATTGTTGATGGTTTGATGCATAATCTTGTGAAAGATAAGATGTCTGTATCAGAGATCAATAGGCTGTTGTACACAGGATCATTTGTTGTTGCTGATAGGTTGGGTTTGATTGGGAAGAAGAAAGGGAAGAAGTTTGACATGAAGAAACCTAGGTGGCAAAGAAGGATTGAAAAGAGCATTGTTGAGTGGCGAAAGGATTTGTCTAGAGTAGAGGAGTTGAGAAAAGGTAATGTGCTGAGTAAGAAGATAATGGACCGGTTGATCAGAAAGTATGAGGTTGTTGCAAAAGGGACAGTAGCTGTGGTTACTTTGCTCAAAGGAAAAATTAAATCGGGAAGCTTGAAGATACAGTGGTATCTGGACAGTTGCACAAAGACTAGACAGAACAATTTGTTCAAAAATAATCAGAGTCAGCTGTACAAGGAATTGGATGGAAAGGCAACCTTGGGGTCAACTGAAGCACCTGATGCTAGGGAGGCAACAGAATTCTGGAGTGGGATTTGGTCGGTGGAGAAGAGGCATAATGATGAGGCTAGTTGGTTTAGAGAAGTGAGAGATAAGACGAGTGAGGTGACAAAGCAAGGTGAAGTTTGTATCAGTGTTAAGGATGTCCAAGGTGGAATCCGGAAGATGGCTAATTGGAAGGCTCCAGGTCCAGATGGTGTGAGGGGATTTTGGTTTAAGAGGTTCAGGTCTTTGCATGGGATGATTGCAAAGAGTTTACATGGTTGTTTGACTAGAGGGCAGGTGCCAGACTGGATGGTGAAGGGTAGGACTGTGCTGATTCAGAAGGATCGTGCCAAAGGAACAGTGGCAAGCAATTACAGACCGATAACATGTTTACTGTTGATGTGGAAGCTTCTCACTGGGATTTTGGCTGAGAAGCTGTATCAGCATTTGGACGTGAATGGGTTGTTGCAGGATGAGCAGAAGGGATGTCGGAAGATGTCGAGAGGGACAAAGGATCAGTTGTTAATTGACAAGGCTGTTTTGAGGGAAGCGCGGGTGAGGAAGAGATGTCTAGCGATGGGGTGGATTGATTACAGGAAGGCATATGACATGGTGCCACATTCCTGGCTTGTGGAGATGTTGGAGATGGTGAAGGTGGCTGATAATGTGATGGGACTGTTGTGTGGTAGTATGAAGGATTGGAGGACTGTGTTGACATCGAATGGGGAAGTGTTGGGAGAAGTGGGGATTAAGCGTGGAATATTCCAGGGGGATTCACTGTCCCCTCTGCTGTTTGTTCTTGCTATGATCCCCCTCACCATGTTGTTGAGAAGGGAGACCATCGGGTACAAGTTTGGAAAGGAGCATCGGGTGATGAATCATCTGCTGTTCATGGATGACTTGAAGTTGTATAGTAGATCGGAGGAGGAGTTGGAGAGGTTGATTGAGGTGGTTCAGGTATATTCGAGGGATATTGGGATAGAGTTTGGGTTGGACAAGTGTGCAGTGTTGGTATTAAAGCAGGGAACTAAAGAACGTTGTGAAGGGATTGTTTTGCCTGATGGTCAGGTAATGAGTGAGATGGACGAGAATGGGTATAAGTACTTGGGTGTGTTAGAAGGGGCAGATATCATGCAGAAGGAAATGAAGAAGAAAGTAAGAGATGAGTACTTGAGAAGGGTGAAGCTTGTGGCAAAGTCGAAGTTGTATGGTGGTAATTTGATCAAGGCGATCAATACTTGGGCTGTCAGTGTGGTAAGGTATAGTGCTGGGATTTTGGACTGGAGTGATCGGGAGTTGAACGAGATGGATGTAAAAACGAGAAAGAGGTTGACAATGTTTGGGGTCTTTCACAAGAAGGGGAGTGTTCCGAGGTTGTACATGAAAAGGAAGCATGGTGGTAGGGGGCTGATCAGTATTGTTGACTGTGTGAGGGCAGAAGAGCTGGGTTTGTTTGGGTATGTTAAAGAGAGTGACGAGTGGATGCTAAAGGTGGTTGGTGAGTCGTTGCAGGTTGGTGAGACAAAGAAGGAGTATAAGAAGAGGGTGCAGAAGGAGAGGAAAGAAAATTTCCTAGAGAAAAGGTTGCATGGAAAATTTATGAGGGATGTGAGCGATGTTGCTGATGAGCGGTCTTGGCAGTGGTTAAGGGCAGGATATTTGGGTAAGGGCACTGAGGGGTTTGTTTTTGCAGCACAGGAACAAGCTCTGAGGACAAGGTTTTTCCGGGCAACCATTCAGAAAGAGAATGTTGACCCAAAGTGTAGGGTTTGTGGGAAGGAGGTGGAGTCTGTTGGCCATTTGGCAAGTGGTTGTAGTGTTTTGGCCCAGAAGCAATATAAGAAGAGACATGATCGGATGGGGTTGAGGGTGTATTGGGAGCTGTGTCGGAAGTATGGAGTGAAATGTGCTGATGTTTGGTATAAGGAGGTTCCAGATGAGGTTAGGATTTCGGATGATGGAGAAGTAGAGATTTGGTGGGACAGGAGCGTCGAGACAACACAGAAGATGGAACATAATCGTCCAGATGTTACTGTGTTGAACCGAGCGGCTCGTAAGTGGACCTTTGTTGATTTCTCGGTGCCTTGGGATCGTAATGTGGTGGTGAAGGAAGAGGAGAAAATTGCTAAATATTCTCCTCTTGCAAAGGAGATACGAAAGTTGCACCGGGTGTCAACAAAGGTGGTTCCGTTGGTTGTTGGTTCTCTAGGGGTCGTGTCTAGTAATCTTGAGGGGTACCTGAAAGATCTAGGTATTCCAGACGTTCTGGGTGGTATGCAGACGTCTGCGGTCATAGAGACCACCCTCATTCTGCAGAGTGTGCTTAGTCTCTAAGCCCCAGGTCTTGGGGTCGAGGCTAAGCAGTATCTTACACCTGTAGTGTGAATAAAACCTCCACTCAGGTTGTCTATCTATAGAAATTCCTTATTATTATTATTATTATTATTATTATTATTATTATTATTATTATTATTTTAATTATTATTATTATTATTAGTATTATTATTTTATTATTATTTTTTTTTTTTTTGAAATTTTTTAGTTTATACATACGATATCATCTGACTTAAATATGAATCGTAAAGGAAAACGTAATATTTGGACAGAGGACATGAATAGAGCGGTATTAGACTGCAAAAAAGAGCTCAAGAGAAGGTTTTCAACGATTGCCCTACTAACCAAAATGGAAGGAAGAAAGGTTATATGCAGGTGATGAAGGAACTCTGGGATGATATGGGCTATGAACACTTGGGTTTCACCGGACAAAACCTAAGGGATCATGCATCACGACTGGAAAAGACTCAACATAACTGCAGTTTAAATTCTACACAAGAAATGGAGAGGAATATTGGTAACTTCGAAGATAATGAGGGCCAATATGCAACCAGTCAACCAAGACGGACATCAAATCTACATACTACAAACGAACAGCAATTCCCCAAAGACTCCAAGACAAAGACCAAATATCCAAAAACAAAACAAAACCAAATTTACCCGCCTATGAAGTGTATCCGTCTCAAATTACAGCTAAATCATGGGGTAAATATCAGTCAAGAGCAGTTGTGCCTCTATAATCGACCTTATCTACAATGAAATCCCAACTTCAGGAGAACAGATATTTATGTGGCCCATCCGAGAAAAAGCTGGCAAGTCTTTCATAGAGGAACTTACATTTATGATGAAGCTTTCAACTGGATTCCGATGTCAATTCGATTGCTTTAAAAGGACTTTATGGTGCTTCCTACCTTAATACTACAAAAGCCATCTCCGACTTACAAAAAAGCAGGAGCACAGTGCAGCCATTGAACGTAGACTAAACCAATGGAGACAAGGAGACTACACAAACTATTGAAAAGAAGTAAATTTATTCAAGGAACAGTTTAAAAAGTTCCAAAAAGACCAAGTCAATTGGGAGACGTTTCCAAATCCTTTGCGAAGCTGGTCATGCAAGGGAAACTATCGGCGGCCATAAAGCTCCTTGATGCCTGAAAGCTCATCAGGTTTTGTTGAACATCACACCAGATGTATAGAAGGCTTTAAACAAGACAAGCATACCGAAGCTGCGATATTCAGCCGAGAGTCTGTTGAATGGTCCCGTTGATGTTTATACCACCTGGTGTTTTTCAAATATGATTGACGAAAAGATGATATTTGATGCTGCCATTAGAACGAGGGGGATCGGCCGGACCATCTGGAATGGATGCAGAAATATTTTAGAGAATGTCTTTGTTCTAAAAATTTCAAAAAAGAAGGGAGAGCTTTACGAGAAGAGTTAGCCATATTTGTAGAAATCTTCTGACCAAATCTTATCATCCATCTCTCCTGAAGCCTATACTTCATGTAGACTCATCCCTTAGGATAAGATCCTGGCATACGTCCTATTGGCATTGGAGAAGTATTGAGGAGGATAGTAGGAAAAACAATCATTACTGGTTTCTTAAGGAAGAGATCAAGGAAGCAGCGGTCCACTCCAGGTTTGCGCGGGTCATAGTGGGGAGATCAGAAGCAGCAATACACGCCATGAATGATGTCTTTGGAGAAGAAGAAACGGACGGTATCCTATTAATAGATGCTAGCCAACGCTTTTAAAACCAGATGAATAGATCCGTCGCATTGCACAATATTCAAATAACCTGCAAAGAAATATCTCTGTATCTAATCAATACATACAGATGCCCATCAAGACTTTTTGTTTGCGGTGGAGGCGAGCTCTTATCTCAAGAGGGAACGACACAGGGCGACCCATTGGCCATGCCTTGGTACTCTTTAAGTACAACTATTATGATCCAAATATTAAGATGGAAAATACCAGACATAAAGCAAGTCTGGCTAGCAGACGACTCTGCAGGTGGAGGGAAGATAGAAGCGTTACATGTTTGGTATCAGCACCTGTGTGAAGAAGGCCTAAAGTATGGATATATAGTAAACGGATCAAAAAGTTTGGATTAATTAGCGAAATCTGATAACCATTGCGGAAGAGGCTAAGAGAGTAAATTTGGAATAAAAAAGTCCACATCACTACTGAGGGATCAACGCCACCTCTCGGAGGCAGTTATCGGCTCCCAAGAATACACAAAGATGCAATATTGTCGTGAAAAGATCCTCAGTCTTGGAACAAAGGAAATCGAAGAGGTTAGCCGAAATAGCCGAAAAGCCAACCACATGGTTTACGCTGCATTGATAGCACTAACAAAGGGCTATAAATCGAAATTTACGTATTTCATGCGAACAATAGAGTCATTTGAAGACTATGTAGATCCGATAGATCAAGTAATAGATGATATGCTACTACCTACCCTATTCGGCCAAGAAGAAGCATTGCCATATGAGATCTGCCAGATATCCAAATTAACCCCAGCGCAAGGTGGTCTAGGGATGCCCGATTTAAAATTTGAAGCACCACTTCAGTTTGCAGCTTCACGCAGCATCACAAAGAAACATATAGAGTCCATTAAGACCCAGAGCAATTTCTTAGAAGCTGACGAGACTCTTACAGAGAACCTTAAAAGACAAAGCCAGATATTACGAAAAGAGAAAACAATGTCTAAAATAGAACGAATCAATGCTTCTCTCTCCCCTGATCTCCTAAGATCAGTCGACCAGATGAGGGACAAAGGGGCAAGTTCCTGGCTTAATGCAACTCCCCTAGCTGAACAAGGCCTAGCTCTAAACAAGCAGGAGTTTAGAGATTCCCTTCGATTAAGATATAACCTAGCACTGCCAAACCTACCTAGTCACTGTGTTTGTGGAGACATGTTTTCTACCTGTCATGCTCTCTCGTGTAAAAGAGGAGGCTATGTTGCACAAAGGCACGATGGTATTCGCAATCTGCTGGCAACACTCATTAACAAAGTATGCAAGAATGTGGAGATCGAGCCATATCTCCAACCTCTAGATAATGAATTGTTTGATTTAAAGACCACAACTACAAGCTCAGATGCCAGGTTAGACATTAAAGCAGGGAGCTTTTGGGCCCGTGGAGTCACAGCATTCTTTGATGTTAGAGTCACGCATGTGAATTCAAAATGTTATCAGGGCAAACCAACCTCTACAATTTTTAAAGAGCAAGAGGATGAGAAGAAGCGAAAATACCAACAAAGGATTTTGGATGTTGAAATGAGTTCTTTTACACCCCTTGTATTTGGAACCAACGGTGGTCTAGGGAATGAATGTGGACGTTTTCTTAAGGAACTTGCATCAAAAATTGCTGCTAAAAACGACGAACCTTATGCCACAACCATTAACTGGTTAAGAACCTTGCTTTCTTTTGAAATATTGAAGTCAGTACATGTAAGCATAAGAGGATCGAGAACACTTTTTAAACGAGATAATGACTTTATAGACGACTGCACTTTAAATTTTAATAATATTTGATTTTGCTAGTCTCAGCCTCTAGCTATATTCTGTTGTATCATTTAAATTTAATTTTATCATACTTAATTCGTTAGCGTAATATATGTAAATTACACATCTTTAACCTTGTCGATATTTTATATGTTTAAATGATTTAGATTCCATAGGTTTATAAATAGGATTTTATGAGTTAAGATATAAAAATATTATTATTAATAAGAGGATAAACTCCAAAATCAGCTCACTAATCAAGGATCGTTCTTTTCAAATGTCCTTAAATACTCCATGCAACAACTTAATAAAATCTGGTCCACCACACAGTCTAACTTGCCGAAAAACATATTTAACTTTACCATCCGGTACATCAACAACACTCTCCCTACACGGAAAAACCTTGTCAAATGGGGTATTTCCTCCAACTCTGACTGCTCCCTATGCCTAATGCCTGAATCTCTTCTTCATGTTGTCGCGGGTTGTAATCACTACCTACAACAAGGCCGCTTTTCCTGGCGTCATGATTCTGTCCTGAATTTCATTGCTAATAGTCTTCCATCCATCAAAAACTCTTCCCTATACGTCGATCTTCCTGGTTTTCCGAGCCCCTCTATCATAACTGGTGACAGCTTGCGTCCTGACATAGTGTTGTCCATATCAAATAAGTGCTTGTATATTCTAGAATTAACTGTTGGTTTTGAAACAAATCTACAAAACAACTTAGACCGGAAACAACGTAAATATCACGAGACTGTCATCGACCACAAGAATCAATTTCAGCAGGTTAAATTTGTAAACCTTTCAATCAGTACTTTGGGTGTATTCTCCCATCAATCGTCTGATTTCATCGAAATGTTAAAAGAACTTGGCCTAGAGGACAAGCAACAACAAAACTATATTGTGAAAAAAATTATCAACATTACAATCAGATCAACTTATTACCTTTTCTGCTGTCGAAACAAAGAATGGAATAACCCAGACTTATTGAAATTTTGATATATATATATATATTTTCTAAATCATTTTGTCGTTTACATTTATAAATGCATGTATCACTCGAGTAGTCAATTGCAAATTGCCTGTAAGTAGAGAGATTTGTAATTGTTGTATAAATATAGAATAAAGTTTCCATTATTATTATTATTATTATTATTATCTTTATTCACAATTCTAGTGCGTTTTCCTTACAATATTCTAAGCTTACCGAGTCCAATCCATGGACCTAAGGAAAGTAAGAATTACAAATACAATCAGCTGATCATTAAAGTTTTCCTAATGATATGAGCAGTTCCTAGCAGGGCAGTCTTCTGTAGTTCACTGATTTCAATGTTCCCCTGCAACTGCTTGACATAATACTCTAGTCGTTTGTTAACTAAGCCTAGAGCACCAATAACTATAGGTATGGTTTTAGTTTCCATACCCCACATCTTTCTAATTTCTATTTCAAGATCTTTGTACTTTGAAATCTTTTCCAACTGTTTTAAAGACACGTTTCGTTCTGATGGAATTGATACATCTATTAACAAGCACTGATTTTTCACTTTGTCTTTAACTATAATGTCTGGCCTGTTGGCCTTAATGGTCTTATCAGTGTGAACTTGCATGTCCCATAAAATTGTTGCTCTTTCGTTGTCCACTACTTTCTCCGTTTCATGTTCGTACCATCTCTTGCCAGAATTAGCGCCGTAGTGTTTGCAGAGCTTCCAATGAACATACATACCAACTCTGTTATGCCTTTCGACGAATTCTTTCTTTGCGAGAACAGGGCAGCCTGCTACAATGTGGTCGATGGTTTCGTCATACTGACCACACATTCTACATTTGATGTCTATATCTTTTCCTAGGATCTTCCTCTCGTAGTACCTTGTGGATAGCGCTTGATCTTGTGCAGCTACGATGAGTCCCTCTGTCTCTGACTTTAGTCCCGTACCTTTTAGCCAGTTGTGCGTTCTTTGTTTGTCGACATCTGCTTGGTTGACTTGCTTTGGGTATTGGCCATGAAGGGGCTTAGATTCCCACCTGTCGACTTGGTTCTTTTGTAGGTGGTCTTTGAACGCGGTCTTTATTATCCTTGCTCTTTCAGTGTTGGGATTTTCTTTTTCTTTCGATGCGCGTGCAGTTTCCGGCACAACGATTTCTTTGCTTTCAGACTTAAACTTTTGACTTTCTTTGTGTATTGAGTACATCTTTTTGTTGTTTTCGTGTTTATATACTAGACGCAGAAGGCGGTCTTGGTGGTCTTTAAGATACGCATCTAGACCAATAGTTGACAATTTGTATGAGTTTTCGATCTGAATGAGTCCTCTGCCTCCTTCTCTCCTCTTTACGTACAATCTATCAACGTCCGCTTTAGGGTGGTGCATACGGTTCATCGTAAGATATTTCCTTGTCTTGACGTCTAGTCTTTTGATCTCGCTTAACTTCCAGTTTATGATGTTGAAACTGTAGGATACCATAGGCACTGCCAGTGTGTTAATAGCCTGGATCTTGTTGGCTCCATTCAGCTCACTCTGAAGTACCAATCTGACTCTTCTGTAGTACTCTTTTCTCACCTTTTCTTTCATCTTGGAATGTTGTATTCCATCGCTTTCATCGATACCCAAGTATTTGTAGGTCTTCTCCTGGTCAAGTTCTTTTATGACTGTGTTGATATCAAGTTCAATGTTTGTTGTTTTTGTTAATCTTCCTCTCATAAAAGTAGCTTTAGCGCACTTTTCCAGACCAAAAGTCATATTTATGTCGTTGCTGAAGTGATGTGCAGTATGAAGTAGTGTTTCAAGATGGTGGTCGTCTTTTGCATACAGTTTTAGATCATCTATGTAAAACAGATGATCAACTTTCACTTTTTCGATACTGTACCCACATCCAGTGTCATTCAACATGTTGCTAAGCGGTGTCAGTGCCAAACAGAACAGCAATGGTGATAAAAGCATTATTATTATTATTATTATTATTATTATTATTATTATTATTATTATTATTATTATTATTATTATTATTATTATTATTATTATTATTATTATTATTATTATTATGGCATCTTTATTGAATTCTGATCTTTTTTCGTTACATACAACATTACGGGTTCTACCTAAGCAATTGTTGCAGTTCAAGTGTTCCTAGTCACTCACATATCTTTAGATAAACTCATAGAATTTCTTGACAATTTCAGCATTTTGTGATAAGAGCCATTTTTGACACTTCCTTATGATGTAAGTTGTTTCTTTTCGATTGTCTGTTAGGGTGTCTATCCCTTGTTCTAGCTGAGGATAGTACCCTCCAAGGAAGTCAAAGACAATGTTTGTTTGAGTGACGGTAAATTCTTTATACATAGATCTTAATCCCGCCCGTAGATCAGAGTATTTCTCTTCTTTCGTTCTTGTACGGTCTCCTATGGTCCCCACGCTACATACTGTTCCTTCGATGAGTATCCAAGTGTTGTTGTCTTTATCCAGGATTGCGATGTCAGGTTTATTATTATTATTAGTATTATTATTATTATTATTATTATTATTATTATTATTATTATTATTATTATTATTATTATTATTATTATTATTATTATTATGCAGTTTATTAAAAAAACAACTATATGCATATACAATTCCGCATAGGGCGCGAAGCGTAACCTATGGGATAATACAATTATTACATTGGCTATGGGCCATACATACATATCGCTAAGGGTCAGATTAACATCAATCCAGGACGGCCCCGCCCCGGCCTTATTATTATTATTATTATTATTATTATTATTATTATTATTATTATTATTATTATTATTATTATTATTATTATTATTATTATTATTATTATTATTATTATTATTATTATTATTATTATTATTATTATTATTATTATTATTATTATTATTATAATAATAATAAACACAAACATAGCTATACCACCACAGTGGTTATAGCCAAAATTCGGGGTCACCAAATTTTGCCGACTCCCCACATAACAAACTGCAAAACAAATGAATGCTTTCCTCATTCTTCATTGTCGGTGGGTTCTACCAACCCTGATAAAACCTTCCTGATGATTGTTTCACTATCCATTAAGATGGTCTTCTGCATTATCCCTACTACCTTTCTCACTGTATGTTCGCATTCAAATATCTTTGATACTTCTTTGAGTGTTTTTTCAACTCCTCCACCTAAACATCCAATTACGACTGGTATAACTTTAACATTATATTCTTTCCGTCTTTCTCTCATCTCAAATGCTAACTGTTGGTATTTAGTTTTCTTCTCTGCTATCTTTTGTCTATATTGTTTTCTTGTGGGCAAGCCATGTCACAGAGCATAATTGTCTTTTTCTTCTTGTCTTCCAAGGTTAAACCTGGTCTTCTGCACGTTGTTGTTTTCCTTAGCTGATATTCAAAATCCCATACTAGTTTTGCATCTCCATTCTCTAGAACTAACCCTCTATCCCACCGCTCCTTGTACCAAATTGCTTTGATATTAACCAACTTTTTGAGTTTTGCCCATTCTACTGCCAATGCCATCAACGCTCTATTATGACGGTGGAGGTATTCATTTCCTGCCAAAACTTTACATCCCGCTAACAAATGATCCACTGTCTCTCGGTGCTCACCACATACTCTACTAAGGTTATTACTGCAAGGTAGTCCTCTCTCAACTTTCCACACTTTCGTCTCAACCATTTTCTCCAGTAAACTCATGATCGCAGATGTTTTTCTGGGATCAAGATTTTGCTGTAACCACAAGTTACATTCCTTGTCTTGCTTTCTGTGGGTTTCACTTTGTAATTCTTTTTGGTGATATTTTTCCTCTCGTTTCCTTGCATATGAAATATGAAACCAAAAAAAAAAAGTTTGCAGGGTATAAAACGTATTTTAGTAGAATAGTATTGGTAGACCTTAAGTGTAAATATTTTTGGTGAAAAAAAATATACAGTTTTGTTTCGTTCAGTTTCAGTTTATCGTTTCTACTTATAAATGACCCCTGAGAACAACCAAATCGGAATATTGCAATTAAATGTAAAAACCTACCTCAATTCAAGAAGCCAGAAGACGGCCCCTGGTACCGATGGCACCCGAATCTCCCCCAGTGACACGCGTACGGGCGCTAGTGAGGTCGTAGCCGCAACAATGCCACCGCGACTGAAATTCGATGAAACCAAAAAAGTTATTCATCTAGATTAAAACATTAAAATAGAAACAAGTTTTGACGACTACTAAAGGAAAAAGTGTACCCGGCACACTTTACCCTGAGTTTTACTGTATACAAATACCAACGTCGCAAAGGAAGTGATTCAACACTTGGTCGCGCGCTTCAACAAGCTTTCGATATTAAAATCATTACTCATTGAAATTCTAGCGAATCGAACAAACTATTTTTAACACAGACCAAAGCTGTTGGAGGACAGCGGTGATTGTGGTGACTGAATTCCCGCTGAATTCCATCCTGCTCTGCATTCGGCAGGGTCGATCGCGACGCAAATATAGGATAGGTGGCTTAATCAAGGAAATCAAACAAATATATAGGATCCAAAAAGTAAAAATTAACTGTTTTACTGACCTTGTAAGTAACGAATTTTTAAAAAAACGAAATTTTGTATGAAAACACTTACAGTTATCAAGAGATACAAACAAGTTTCGATTTTTGAAAATTCGTATCTCCTTGATTTTTCAACTGATATCCTTCAAACTTCACAAATTTACTGATTTTGATGTGCTCTTTCCAGCTATGGTCATTGTTTTGTTTTAAGTTTGGGAACTTTTGGAATTACATGAAAAAGCCGTTAGTATGAAATGACTGTAGTAATCCACAAAATACGCCATTTATACGTATAAGATTGCAGAATCAGTCATATTCGCATTCAGCATGAAAAATTAGTTTAGAACAGTTATGTTACCAGCCTCTACCCCAAAATGCCTTCTGCACTTTTTGCGATCGACTTTTTTATGCAGTTTTGCGCCTTGTCTAGAGGCCCCTATTCGCCAGTAAATACGGTAGGTTATTTTTCTTTTCCCTTGATGAGAAGTCAGAGACTCCAAGACGCAAGTTCAATGAATCATGTGTACTTTAGAGCCACCTTGGACAACTCTTCGTTTCCATGTATCAACAGCCTACACTCGGCAGACATATGATCAGCCGACCACTCACAGATCGATATATGTCAAATGATATTTCGATCTAGCTGTTGATGGTCAACCAGCATTCCAAGCGAGGTGATCCTAAAGGTACACATCGGCTTTCACAGAAAGTTTTGAAATCCATTTTTTAAATTAACCAGCTATTAATATACCACATTATAAAGGACAGACCATTGTTTCACAAAGTGAACGTAACTGATAAGTGCTCGTAAACTCAAACCTCTCAATTTTCCGAAATATTCTCGATTTTTTTTCTTTAACTGATAATGCTATTCAAGGTGTAACTTTCATATCATTTTGCAAACATTTTTGTGCCAGCCTCTTTTTAGTTTTCAATAAAAGTTCTTGTTAGCAGGGGCGGATCCAGGATTTTTTCAGAGGGGGGTTGCGGCACTAAGTTGGACTGGTGGAGAGAGATAAGGGACGGACCATTAGAAAAGCGATGGGGGACTGGGACTTTTCATTGTTGCAGGAATTTTTTATTTTCAATCTATGCTGCAAGAATTTTTTTTGTGACTTATTCGTCTGCATGAATTTTTTTCCGGTACATTTTGTAATTCCTTATAACTTACCTCTATATATAAAAGAGAGGGAAACTTACTTTTATATATATATAAAAGAGGAAGATTTGATCAATTCCATAAGATAAACGAATTCTACAACCTTTAATGTTAAAATGCAACATACCTGTTCATGCTCAACGTTGCATCATGGGTAATCAGGGCAAGTGTTGTGGAAAATACAGTGTTAGCATGAAAATATATTGTTGAATTTTTACTTGCCCTGATCACCTTTAATGCAACGATGACCCTAGCATCTTATAATAGGTGTATATCAGCGATCGCGGAGTACCTTCAAAAGTGGGGGGAGGGGGGGGAGCTGCAGTGGCGGACCTTTTAAAAGGGGAGATACCATTTTCACAAAGCACGGCGGGGGTGCAAAATAACTTCCTCAGACGCCCTTTTAAAGTAACATCGCAGGGTTGTAGCAAGCCATATCATTCTGAGAGACTAAAACAACCTAATATATAATGATTATCCTTTTTCGCGAGCGCGAAATTTGAACTAAGGCGCGTCAATTTGATTAACAATTTCGATAAAACTAACAACAACAAACATTGAGAAAGTAAAGCTTTGGGAAAGTATATTATCCTACACGTTTAGACAGAAGAGAGAGAGAGAGAGAGAGAGAGAGAGAGAGAGAGAGAGAGAGAGAGAGAGAAAGAGAGGAAAAAAAAAACATGGTATAGTCAGTTGTAGACACTGACTTCAATTCATTACATGTACATGCGTTAAATAAGACGAGTCAGTCAATGAGTCATTTGGTAAAATTTGATCAAATTTGATCAAAACTTATTCATTTGCATGCCACTTCACTAGTGTATGGTTTAAAACATCTGTAACTTTAATTCAAAACGACATTTAATTTATTACACTTCAAATTAATTCTCCAATCTTACCTACATTTCCGAAAAAAATACTGTCAATACCCTTCATTTTTCCTTCGCCGGAATACAGATGAAAAGTTTAAGGGGCCGTTCACACTACAGTTGTAGATCGATCTGAGTTCGATCTGAGATCGATCCAGGTTGAAGCGAACTAAGTGTGAACGCGCATCATTTTTCTAGATCGATCTGAGACCGATCTAAGTTGGCTCGCTTCAGATGGTGGTCTGAGATCGATTCGAAAGCGATCCAAGACAAATGCGATCCAGGTTGAACGCAAGCAAGGCTGCTTAAAAGCAGTTAAAGTATGAAATGTGTTTTTTCTCTGGGCTCAATTTAACCCAAAGCTACCATAAAATATAACTTCCATTGTTTTTTATTTGCGATAGGAGACGTGCTTGATCTAAATTAGACTGAAATAACGAAAAGCGAGACAATATATACACGAAGAATAAATAAATAAATAATATATATAAGTATATCAAGGTATAACATCTATTTTCTGATAGCATAGATAACTGGCTTCATAAATATCAAAAGATATTGTGAATGAATTGTGCTGACTGAAAAAATGAGAAACAAACAAGGAAACTTGCAACCTGTGACATTCTTTTTCGCACGCGCTTAATTACAGCAATCAACTGACACTGAACCCGACGTGCGTGCACTATAAATAAAGCAGAGCATTATAAATTACAACCAATACTGCGCTAAGACAGTTTAAGACTATAGGCAAAATGAAAGGCGAAACGTGGTCGGACCTGGAGACCATGGCATTAATTAATGCTTGGGGAGATGGCGCAATTCAATCAAAATTGAATTCATCGCACCGTAACGCAAGCACTTTCTTAATGATATCACGAACACTCGAGAAAGATGGCTTCTCAAGAACTTGGCAGCAATGTCGTACAAAGATTAAACACCTTAAACGTGACTACAAGACGTATCGTGATGCCATGAAGAAGTCAGGAAATAGCCGAAAACAGCCACCAATGTTTTTCAACGAGATGGACAGGTTTCTGGGAGACCGTCCACAGGCTACTGGCCTTGGAGATGCGATAGACACTAGTGCTGCGCCTGTATCAGTAATTGAGGAGAACGATGATGATGGTGTATTACCTTTGACAGCGGAAGATGGAGAAGATAATGAAAATAATGGTAAGTTATTGGGTTTATGTGTGTAAGGATGAGGCTCGACGAAGCGGAGTTTGTGGCCAAATTAAGATCTAGAATTCTTTATAGAAAGCCTTATGAAAAACACTACTCAATTATATGATAATAAATTAACACGGCGTCATACGTCGATTTAGGTGATGAGATATATCTTTAAGGGGCTGTTTCTATGAAGGCGAGTTGTCCCTTGTAGGTAGAATAACTTTTTGTTTGTCTCCCCAATGGACAAGACACCCGGGGGGGGGGGGTACTCCCATATATTTACTATACGGGGATGATCCGCTGAACAGGGTATGGTTTTTCGAGTTCCCTGTCATAAACAGGGTATCCTTTTTGCAATTTTTGGAGCATTTTGTCATTTTCAGGGTAGCAGCTTTCTCATCAACCTTAGTCGTTAGCTAGCCACAACGACAACGATCTGTCTAGAAGCTTTATTTATCGTTGTTCGATCACGATCGCGACAAACTCCCCCCCCCCCCCCCCCGGGACAAGACAACAATAGTTCTCCCGAATACCAGGCACAACTTATCTCAATATAATCAACCCCTAACTTTATGGTTACGAGTGCTGTAATCCTTTGTGTGCCGTGTGATTCACACTCATTTTTGACATTATTCGAGGTTATTGTGAGTGTCAGTTGAAACGTCACATCTCACATGTGCCGAATTCACTGTAAATTAGATGATGAGTGGCATGAACAAAAGATTGGACTATGTGCGTTAAGTTTGGCACATGTGCACATAGCCTGACGTGCTATAAATGGGGTATCTGATTTGAAACCTTCACATGCCTTTCACAGATCTCGTAGCTAAATATGGGGCAGGAGAAAGCTACGTCAGAAATTGTCCAAAGTGCAATCGTCCTGTGGATATGATGACTGAAGGTGTTCACTTTGGAGAATCTGGAAGTGTAAGGATCTACAGCGAAGTGGATCCTTTTGAATGCCCGAAGTGTTTTTATAAAGAAGAGTCTAACACACCAGGTATCTATAAATATATGAGAGTGTATATATTTTTACTTTAGTTTTGTACAAGTTTTAAGAACCAAAGTTTGAAGTATTCAAACCAGTGCAGTACTCATATCTTTAAATATTTAATCAAATAACAATGAATTGAGTAAACTGCAATTGAAATCATCTCTGATTTAAAATCTAGAAAATGTAGGTGCTGAACAAGAGCCGAAAAAGAGAAAAAAGACGGAAAGTTCAGGAGAAAGAAATGCCAGGAAGAAGAAATGCAAGACGTCGGCAATTGATGAAGTGATCACTAATTTTATGACCAATCAAAGAAGGCGACGCAAACTTCCTCAGGTTTTTAAAAGAAGAACGCGAAATGGAGAGACAGTTGCGTAGCCAAGAATCTCAGGCTTTTTCGGATGGTATGGCTATGCTTGCAAATGCTATTCAAGGCACCTCAAGACAAGCCACAAGTTCATACAACATTAACCATGACAAAGACAGGAACAGAAGCTATTTCTCCCTGTAACCCTGAGGATCAAGACGTGTTGCAACTACAATTGGTGATTCATCGTTATGTTTTGAACTGATCGTTTTGAGTAGAATAACTTATCTGATATTTATTTAATTAGTGATTTGATGTAATTTTGTGCATGGCTTTTGATCTGTGCCTACTTGACCCGTGTATGAGGATGTCAGGAATGTAATTTCATCAAATTGCAAAACTGTAAAGGAATTGAAATATACCACTTTTCTTTCATGTTAAATAAGGTGCGGTAATACGGGCAACAAAATTGCGCAACATCTCGCAAAACATTAATTGTTGTGTTGCAAGTTGCAGAGCAAATGCTGTTTGTATAACCACAAACAAATCAACAACAAAATGTCCTTCTTGCACGAGGTAGGAGCACTCTCTAGTACAAACACTAAAAGTGTGCAACATAAATAGTACTAAATACTGCTAAATTATGCAATTTCTTTTGTTTTCTATTGTTTAATTAGTGCTATTTAGTACTAAATAGTGCAAAGTATTGCATACTTTTAGTGTTTGTACTCTACTTTTTGCAACAATGAAAGTTAGTTGTTTGTAGCGGGGGGGGGGAGGGGAGGGGGAGGGGGAACAACATTTGCTCTGCAACTTGCAACGTAACAATGTTGTGCGAAATGTTGAACGGTTTTGTTGGCCTTTTTACCGGGCGTGCAAGCAAAGACTTTGTCAAATTCAATTAATATTTGTAATAAAATAAGTAGCCAAAGCATCTCTAATTTGTTTTGCGTCGATGATTGATTGGGATTCGGCGTCAGAGTGGTCACTGGCTTCAGTAGATTGCGCTTCAAAACTCTGTTCCTCCGTTTCACACAAATTGTGTAAAATACAACACGATGCAACTTTTGTCGGCAGATAATTTAAGCTTGTCAGAGATCTGTTCAGAAGGCAACGGAATCTTCCTTTTAGACGTCCAAAGGCTCCCTCTATTACCATTCTTGCTTTACTTAAGTGGTAGTTGAATGAAACTTGTTCAGGTGTCAAGTTACCCTTGTTCTGATAGCTTCTCAGCATTCTGGAGAGGAGAGGAGAGGAGAGGAGAGGAGAGGAGAGGAGAGGAGAGGAGAGGAGAGGAGAGGAGAGGAGAGGAGAGGAGAGGAGAGGAGAGGAGAGGAGAGGAGAGGAGAGGAGAGGAGAGGAGAGGAGAGGAGAGGAGAGGAGAGGAGAGGAGAGGAGAGGAGAGGAGAGGAGAGGAGAGGAGAGGAGAGGAGAGGAGAGGAGAGGAGAGGAGAGGAGAGGAGAGGAGAGGAGAGGAGAGGAGAGGAGAGGAGAGGAGAGGAGAGGAGAGGAGAGGAGAGGAGAGGAGAGGAGAGGAGAGGAGAGGAGAGGAGAGGAGAGGAGAGGAGAGGAGAGGAGAGGAGAGGAGAGGAGAGGAGAGGAGAGGAGAGGAGAGGAGAGGAGAGGAGAGGAGAGGAGAGGAGAGGAGAGGAGAGGAGAGGAGAGGAGAGGAGAGGAGAGGAGAGGAGAGGAGAGGAGAGGAGAGGAGAGGAGAGGAGAGGAGAGGAGAGGAGAGGAGAGGAGAGGAGAGGAGAGGAGAGGAGAGGAGAGGAGAGGAGAGGAGAGGAGAGGAGAGGAGAGGAGAGGAGAGGAGAGGAGAGGAGAGGAGGTTTGAAATCGCTTTATTAGCATGACAAGTAGTGTTTTACAAGTATTGCTAAAGCACGTAACAGGAACAATAGCTATATATATATATGTAATATAAGTCAAGTTACAATTACATACGATTCTGTGGTGAATCTTGTCTAAGGATTAAACATTTATATATAAACTTGGATAATAAAATTATAATTTTAGAATTATTTGATGACATTAATTTTTGTAATAAATCATTTTCATTCATTTTGTTAATTATCATTTCGTTTTCTACTAATCTGAAAAAATTTTCACGAAGTTCATTATAAATTGGACATTTAAATAACATGTGCATTTCGCATTCTATTTCATTACTAGTACAGTAAACACAGATACGTTGATCAGATTGGATATACTGATTATTATATCTACCAGCTTCAATAGCTAGTTTGTGGTTGCTAATTCGAAATTTGGTGAATTGCCTTCTTTGTTCGAAATTTTGAATTATGTTTAAATAATCTTCAACTTCGTAATAATTTTTAAAAGATCTATAAAAGGTTAATTTTTTGGAATTCTGTAAGAGAGCTTTCCAGTGTTTAAAATAATTATTTTTCATTTTTTCAGAATAATTTTTTAGGTTTTCATTAGAAAAACATTTTGTGAGATTATTATGTATATCATAAAAATTTAACATTGCTTGTAAATTTGAGAAATAACAAGATTTATTTTGTTCATATAAAGTTTGAGAAATAAAAAAAGCCTGTTTAGTAATCGAGTTGTCCGGTAAACAAAGAAGATGGTTGAAGTATTTGAGAGAAAACGTATCTGTAAATAATTTCATTGGGAAACGACCAAGTTCGGCACGAGAAGCAATATTGGACGCCTTATTACTTGTTCCAAGGTAATACTTACAGAATCGAAGATGTACTTTTTCAACAGGATTTTTATCCCATTTATCAAAATCGTGTATTTGATAAACACTCCAAATCTCACTTGCATAAGTTAGGATTGGTTTTATTAAGGAATCGAATAACCTACAGGCTAGTTTTGGTTTCAAATGTTTGAATTCAGTCATGTTTGTAATTTTATAAAATGCATGTAAGGCTTTTTCTTTTGATTGAATTTGGTGATTAGAAAAATTACCAGTAGAGCTTATTCTAACACCTAAATAAGAAAACTCCTTCACTATTTCAAGGTTTTTGCCATTTAAAGTAAAAGAAGATTGTTTTATCTTGTCAGTTTCTTTTTTACAAAAAATCATAACTTTCGTTTTCTTCTCATTAAGAGACATTTGCCATTGTGAACAAAAATCGTTAACAAGCTTAATTGAATTTTGTAAACCAACCTCAGATTTTGACATTAGAACTAAATCATCGGCATAAAGGAGAGAGCTTAATTTTTGACCATTTGGGAGATAAAAAGAGTCAGTTTCATTGCAGTTTTCTAATAAAATAGATAACTCATTTAAAAATAAATTAAACAACAGCGGACTAAGAATACAACCTTGACGTACACCACGGGTGTATTCAAAAGATTTTGTACGCTTTGACCCTAATTTAACAAAACAAGATGACTTAGAATATAGATTTTTGATTAATTTATAGAAATTACCATTGATATTATATTGCAGTAATCGTAATAAAAGCCCATCGTGCCATATAGAATCGAACGCTTTCTTGAAATCAATAAAACAAGCATAAATCCGTCCTTTCTTTTTGTTTATAACATGTTGATCAATTAAAGTACGCAATGTAAATATATGATCCGAAGTTCGGAAGTTTGGCATAAAACCTATTTGAGAATTATGTAAAATGTTGTTCTTTTTTGTGAAATTTAAAAGTCTTTGGTTAAGAATAATTGAAAAGAATTTCCCTAGACAACTAGAAACACAAATGCCTCTATAGTTACTAGTATCAGCTCTATCACCACTTTTAAAAATAGGAGTTAACGAACCAACACACCATGAGTCAGGGTAGAAACCAGATTGTAGAATTAAATTAAAAAGTTTTGAATAAACCGGTAGCATCACGTTAAAGCTATGTTTAATCATTTCATTTCTCACTTTATCAGATGCAGCTGCTTTTTTGTTTTTTAGCAACTTAACTGCAGTTTTAATTTCTTCATTTTGAATAGGACAATTTAGATCTTGACTAAGTGACTGATTATTTTCTTGTTCTATTTGTTTTAAAGTATCTACTAAGTTGTTCTGTAAAGGAGAGTTTTGTTTTTTAGAGTGTAGAGATTGAAAGTGATTAATCCATTGTTGTTCGGATATTGGAGGAACTTTTTCTTCTTTAAATTCTTCGTTAGCAGATTTAAGAATTTCCCAAAAATCATTATTATCAGAATTATTTTCCAATAACAACAATTGATTATCCTTGAATTCCTTTCGTTTCAATTGTAGTAGTTGTTTAAAAGATTTGAGTTTCTGATGATATTCTTCTCTTATTGTCACATTTAAAGGATCAGAGTGTTTTTGATTTGAAATTTTTCGAAGTTCTTTCCTAGCTTTTTTACAATCATAATCAAACCATTTTTTGCGGCAGATAGTGTTTCTTTTCTTACGTTTCTGTTTAACTTTTTTCAGTTTTAAAGACATACTAGCAGCTTTGTCAAAAATATTTTGGACACAATGAACAGCATTATTAATGCTTTCATCGCCATATGAAGAAAAATCCCTGGACAAGAACTCATTTATCAAACATTTCACTAAAGATGAGGACATAGCTTGTTGAAAAGGTTCAATAGAATTAGAAGACCATATGTATTGTGGTGCTAATTGTTTAAGATTATCTGTCTGAATTCTGTTATCTTGTAATGAATTCTCGTAAGCTGATTGAAAATTTAACCAAGCATAAATTGGACTATGATCAGAAAGAAAATTTGGTGCATCAACGATAAAATATTTTACATTTTGCAATAGATTCTGGTCTGTGATAATGTAATCAACTGTACTAACACCATTCTTACCATGATAAGTGATTTTACCTAAAGAATCACCTAAAGTTCTGCCATTCAGAATCCGTAAGTCAAATATCTTACAAATATCAAGTAATCTTTTACCGTGTGTATTTGTAGTGAAATCAAAATTTTTCCTGGATGCCGAATCAAGACTTAAATCACTACAGTTATTAACTATAAAAACTTTATCTTCTTTACTAATGATATCTTTGTCTGTTGCAACTCTAGCATTAAAATCTCCTAAAAGAAGGATATTACCCAGATTTGAAAATGTAACAATATCTTCTTCCAGTTGTTCAAAAATATCATCTTGAAAATACTTTGAATTACCCGGAGGAATATATATTCCACAGATAAATAAATCCCTTTCATTACCAAGGGAATGGCTAGAGATCTTACACCAAATCAAATATTCGGAAGTTTTGATTAAGTTGACATTATTTTTATAACAATCTTTGAATAGAAAAGCTAATCCCCCTGACGTTCTTCCGTTGTTAATTTTTATGGGGTCTTTCTTGTTTGAAGAAACAGCAAAATAAGAGTAACCATCTATGTCGGGACATGATGACGTCCACGTTTCGGTCAAAAGAACAAAATCATGTTTTGAAACAATATTAATAAAATCAATGCACTTAGATTTATCACCTAAAAGGTTACTGAACATTCCGTTAATATTCCAGGTACAGAAAGAAATTTTCCTGGTAAAATCGTTCATATCTGATATTAAAAAATTGATATCAACTGTAATAATTATAAAATACCTCACTTACTCCAAAGATGTCAACTTGTAATGCGGAAAAAGAAGGCAATTTCCCAGTTAAAAATAAAATAAAATAAAATAAAATAAAATATACTTATCATTTGATAAACAATTGAAGTTTCTGAATTAGAGATTTTAGAGGCAATGGTAACTTTGCAGTGTTCATAACAAAAGGATTGATACTTGAAGGCTTGATAAGAGGTTTCTTTGTGATATAGTTCATAGAGCCTAAGTTATTCAAAGGACGTTGTCTTCCAGAGTTAAGTGGATTGTTGCGGTATTGTGACGGAGTTGAAGATGAAACAATTTCTGCATAAGTAGGATTAGGACCACGATGATATCGAGGCAAATTAGTAGTAGCTGGCTTGAAGGGAAGACGGTTTTCTCCTGTTTTCCTGGTTTTTCTGGGTGTAGAATTATAAATCGTACTCTTTAGGTTCTTGGCGAAAAACTTGAATCCACAATGATTCAAATGTTTGTGGTCATAAAACTGAAAAGGTTTATCAATATGATTGTTGTACAGGAAATGGACTTTGGATGATTTACAGTGTTTTTCAATAGCTTTATTTACTTCGTTAACTTCAGCTTGATAAAGATCTTGTCGAGGAAGAAGGGATGAATAGATAATGCGTGATTTGGGAAACTTTGTTTGAATTGTTTGAAGTAAGTTCTTTGTTTGTTCAATTAAGGCTGATGCTGAAATTTTTTCTAAATCATTCGTTCCACAATGAAGTAACACGGTGTGAGGATCATGATTGATTGGCTTGTTTAATTCTTTGGTGACGTGATCTATCAAATATGTAGTGCGATGATCCACGTTGAGATTAGGACATAAAAGGTCGGATTTTATGAACTTCCCGTTGGAATCACACATTAGTAACACAGAGTCATGATCATGAGGAGTTAAACTAGGCTGAGTATTTACAGAAGAAGTCTTACTTGAAATGACTGGAGGACCAATAACATCAGTATTACTTGGAATAGTGGAAGGTGGATTTCTTGACGAATCAGATATTTTTGGAGGTGTTGATCCAGCATTAGTACCTTTACTTGGAATAGTTGAAGATGGCTTTCTTGACGAATCAGATATTTTTGGAGGTGTTGATCCAGCATTAGGGGACTCCAAAAGACTATCATGTTTCTTGACGACTTCTTTAAGAATAAAAATTTCTTTCTTTAAATCTTCATTCTCATCTTTCAGATCTTTGATAACGTTTTTCAATTCTGAGTACTTGGCTTGCATATTTTGGTCGTTGAGTTTTTTTATTTCCGATAACATTCCATTGATTGCAGTTTGTGTTTGTTTTAGGTCGTTATTCTGATGAACCAATTTATCATCTACATGTGTTTGTAGTGCTTTGCTGTTGTTTTCTAAACAGACAAGTTTGTCTCTCATAAATGTAAACTGTTCAAAAGAGCTATGTATCTTGATTATTTCATTTTCCATTAAAACTTTAAATTTAACAAAATCACGTTCAATGTTTGCCAAAGACTCGGTGATGTCGATTATGGATTCTTGTTGATCATGATTTGGTTTGAGTGAAGACTCGTGTTGCTCATTACTAGTTTCAGCGGACATGTCAGAAGTATCTTTCGATGCATCGAGCGAAACCTTTTTAGTAACCTCATCACAATTTAATGTATTCTCGAACAAAGATTGTTGAGAAAGTTGCAGGAGATCAAGGTCACCGTTTAGGTTATCAATCATGCTCAGTAATAATGGAAATTCCTCTTGTGCCCAATGCTCGTAATACATTCCTTGAGCTTGAATCCTCCCAGTCGTGGCAAAAATGGTTAGAAGAAAGAGTTTATCTTCATTCTTATTGACTTGCACTTTTATTTTGTCGGGTTTTCCAGGGGCACAGTAACATTCAAGTTCTTCCCAAGAAACAGTTAAACCATCCTGTTGTGAGACTGAATCAACGTACCTTGATATTATAACTTCCATCCAATTCTTTAAACGTTGTTCGGATGTTCTGAAACCCACTAATTTTGCTTTTGCTTTATATAAGGACATGTTGATCTCTTCAAAAGGAACCTCCTTTGAACCATTGGCTTTCTGATGGAACTCGTCAATGACATATCGTTGCAAGGTTCGATCTGGACTGCTAGCGATCACTCGTGGTGTTTGTGAATTACTATTTTTCTTTGAATTTGTTGCATTTTCATCGCCCATTTTAACTCAGTGATAAGGACTTATATAAAACTAATCAAGAAAGTATAAAATACTGGGAAAAAAGCCTCTTAACCGCTCACATTTTCGAAAATTATCGGCACACTACAGAGCACGTGGCGGCCATAGAGAGGAGAGGAGAGGAGAGGAGAGGAGAGGAGAGGAGAGGAGAGGAGAGGAGAGGAGAGAAAATGTTACGGAGAACTCACCTATATTCATGATCAACAACTGCTTGTAAAACAATCGAGTAGTCCCCTTTGCGATTGTAGTAGTCGCTAGAGCATTCTGGTGGGGCAATGATTTTGATATGTGTTCCATCAATGGTCCCAGCACATTGTGGAAATCCCCATCGAGTCGTGAAACCGTGGATAACTGATTTCAGTTCATTTCCCGATGGCCATTTGATAACACGTGATACAAGGGCATCTACGATTGCTTTACAAACTTCTTGAACTATGTCACATGCTGTACTTTTGGCAATATCGAATTGCCAGCTCAAGGAACGTAGATCCTCGCCAGTTGCCAAGTGCCACAGACATATGGCTACTCGCTTTTCAACCGAGATGGATTTTCGAAACCGAGTGTCCTCCTTTTGTAAATGCGCCCTCAACTCTTCGCATAAGAATATAAAAATGTTCTTCGGTACACGGAAATTCTCAACCCAAAGCTCATTGCTCCACAAACTAGCAGTATCTTCCCAGAATCTATTAAATGTTCTGCTTGGAAGAACCCAGTAGCGTCGTTCAATAGGGGAAGTGATCTTCTTCAGGAGCAATAAAATGAACTGCCGTAAGCTTCGTTTCTTGGAAGTATAATAGAATTCGATCATTCGACTAGTCACATTTCTCGTTCGTCTTCTCGACCACCAGTGGCTTGCACTCGTTAGAGCAATGCAAACTGCAGTGCTCTTCAACGTGAACGAGTCCATGTTTAATGATATGCAAATGAGAGCTAATTGAAATGAAACAAAATTCTAACGTGAAAAGTCACGATTTCACGCTCCACTTGCAACCATGCAGGATGAGGTCGATGAGGATGTAAACAGACCGTGCAACAGAACTGTGATATTTAAAGGTTTTCCAGTTTTCTAGTTCCTTTGTCTCCCTACTTGATACAAAAGGGTTTGTAAGGGCCTAGAGCGTATTATATACTTTAGAATGCGGGATTTTTGATAACGCAGTTATATTCTTAAACGTACTTTTTAGCTGCAAAATTAAAACTTCAGATTTCCAATAATAATTTCATTCTTGCATTGGTTAATTGCCAACAACTTGAACTCATTAGAATCCAGTCTTCACGGACATTTTGGTGTTTTGTATAATGAAACAGAACTATAATTAACGATTAGAAATCACAATTATTATCGGCAAAGTTGAAAATGAGACAAGGGGGACAGAAAAAAAGAGAGATAAGATTAAATTCACTCGTGCAAAAATTTCAGTTGGAATTGATCCCGAGACCTTTGGGTTCTAATGCCATGTCTTCCCGAATCTACCATAAGTTGGATATTTTTAGCTTTCTAATGTGAACGCGATCCCAAAGCGGACTGAGATCGATCTCGGATCGATCTGTAGATCGGTCTCAGATCGATCCAGCTGAAGCGATCTAAGTGTGAACGGCCCCTAAGGACTGATCTCACGTAACTTGTTCTTTTATCACTGCAATGCGCGCTGGCACAGGTCTTCGTTTGGCGGGAACAAGGTACTTTGCATTTGTTTGGCGGGAAAGTGCCACACGGCTCCCAACCGGAAGTGAGTTTAGATCTTATGATAATGATAATTTCAATAATCGTAGTTATTAATAAAAGTCAATTTTTTGGTAAGTCATATAAAGATTAGAAGTTATGCTAATAAAACTGTTTGATGCCTATTTTGGGGGACATCAGGCTACTATGATAATTAACGGGGTGATGAGATAAATGCTGCTATCGCGGGTGCTATCCGATACGGCGTGTTTTACCAGAGTTAATCAAATCTATCACTCTCATAGGGGGGTTGCAACCCCCACAACCCCTCTAGATCGGGGCCTAAGTAGCTTAGTAAGAAGTACATTGATTGTACAACCTCTAATTCTTTTCTCACAAATTCATCCATGATCTGATCCATGATATAGGTAGGAGGAGGTAGGAGAGGCAGGCCGGGTTGAAGCGAATTACAACTTCGGCACTTCGTGGAGTCATCGGCTATAAAGGCAATGAGGAACGCCTGGCATATTTCGATATCTGTAAGGAACGCCTGGAATATAGCGCGCTTCGCGAATTTTATTTATTTGAACAAAAAATATGCACAAACAAAAGTTTGGCGTGCTCCCTTGACAAATCAAATACACTTCAGAATAATTTGGAAGCATCTCTGCTTGTCTTTAATCAAAATCCGAGAAAAACTGGCACTTCACACTCTGACCAATCAGAGCACCATACTTTATCATGTGACACATTTGAATGTTGGGTGTGTGTTGTTGCAGAGACTTTACAAATATTTCTGTCGCATGAGATCATTGTTTTAGAGCAAATTTCTCGCTATTTAAATAATGGAGTGTAAATCAACCGTATAAGCGATCTACATAGGATGAAGATGAAGACTCAATTTTTTAAAAAGGTATATTTTGAAGTAATTGAACGACCCATTTCCGGCAGTCGAAATATTTTTAAAAATTATGACCAATCTCTGATTCTAATCAATTCTTAAAACCTTGCTATCTTTGCTGAGATTTCCAAAAGCTTTAAAAATACTGATATATGATGTTCTGTTGGAATTATTTATCTGCGCTCGGCTCTCTATACCAAGACGTCGACACGAGAAATTTTCGAGTGCAACTTGACTGCCGGACAAGAAATTCAAAATACTCCGTGTCCGGCAGTCGATTTTTTCGCCAAAAACTACTTGGGACCAGGGCAGTTTAAACAGACCTCCTCCATAGGGGGAGTATGGATAAAAATTGGAATACTGCCCACCATGCAGCCCAATTTGGAGGGCAAGACAAAAGAATTTCAATGCATGTCCAGTTAGCTGTGCACAAATGATTGTTTTTGCTCTCCAGAATTCCCACGTGCTGCAAATTAAGGTGGCTCGATTGAGTTTTCCAGTAGAGCTACCAGTCATCTTTGAGTGAAAACTGTTTGTTCATGAGCAGTCTGATAGTAAATTAAATATTACAACCTTATCAGACGAAGGCATTTTTCAAATATTTAAAAATTATTAAGATCATTGATCTAATATATTTTTTAAACTGTAATTTCATGTATGAATTTTACCATAATTATATATAATTTGCTTCCTTCTGCATTTGACAGTTTCTTTGAATTGATATCAACGAAGCATTGCTACAATACTAAGGCTTGCATCAAAAGCTTCTGTCATTCTATATTACTTCTATTAAAACAAACTATGGTAAATTCAATTTAAGGTATAGAGGGGCAGTTATATGGAATAATATACCCGAAGAATTCAAACAATTTAAGAGTATCAAGCTTTTCAAGCAAAACATCAAAGAGAGCATTTTCTCCTCTAACTAATAGTTATATCATTTGAATAATTTGACAGGCCTCTTTCCCTCTTTTCTTGATCATTATATTTACTCATATACTGCCATCCACCTATATCTCAAATAAGATAATTAAGATACCCTCATTTTTCTGGGTGTTTTTATTTATCTATATATTATATTATTCATGTCATTTTTGTATTTCTGGCCTTTTTTTGCAATTGTGAATAATGTGCCTCCCAGCTAGTTTAACTCATGAACATAGTTATTCTGGGAGGGCATTTACCAATTGTAAATAATGAAAATTTACTAGTAAAATGAATGGTAATTAGTAATAATTAAAGAACAAACTACTACTAAGATCAAAGTTTATGATGTCGTATGAGTGCACGCACTTAATCTGTGAAATAGAACTTATTTGGTACTGTCTAATTGCAACTATTTTGTACAAAATAGTGGATACTTAACTTAAGCAGAACAGCTGTGCAAAAATACAATAGTAACGCATCAAGTCAGGTCTTTGTGTTTCTTTGTGTAGTCTAGTTTTATGCCTGAGTGAATTTAGTTGGTTGATGACTAAAACAGATGATGACTAAATACTATTACGCACTAAAAAGTTAGTAACTATTTCAAGGATAAAGTGCGTGCACTCTATAGAGATTGGCACTATTATGGCGACGCCTTAAAATAATTCCCCTTTTTATATATTGTGTAGTTCCAAAAAATATCCATACCCCCACCAAGGAGGGAATTTGTAAATGGACGTCCCTACCCTCTGGAACTTCCATTTTTCTTCCTTGTACAAACTCTGTAATTTTGTTTTTCTGACCCCCTCCCTCCCCTCCGGAATTTCCAATTCCCTCCACGGTGGGGTATGGATATTTTCTGGAACTAAACATTATCGATTTTAATGAGTTCTGGGCTTAAGGTGTCGCCATAATAGTGCCGATCTCCATGTACATACGTCATCATAAACTTTGATCTTTGTCTGATAAGGTTGTAATATTTAATTTACTATCAGATTGCTCATGAACAAACAGTTTTCACTCAAAGACGACTGGTAGCTTTACTGAAAAACTCGATCGAGCCACCTTAAGGGCCTATTTTTGTATGATTTGAGGTCTATAAGTTTTAATGTCCTTTTGGCAGCTATAATGGTCTTGCGTGACATTTTAAATTTTAATCCAGCAAAAACAAAATATAATATTTGAATTTAGAACGCACCAAAATTAGTAAAAGTTGAGATTTTGAAGTAGTTTTGATGTATAGCGCCAAAGTTATGGGCGGCCAAAGTTTGCTATATTTATATAGAAACGTTCGGTGGTAGGCAAGCTGTTGCCCATTACCAAACGTTTCTGTTGAAAATGAACCAACTTCGGCCACCGATAACTTTGGCGCCATTTATCGAAACTGCTTCAAAATCTCAACCTTTACTAATTTTGGTGTGTTCTTTTCCAATAATATATTTTTGTTTTTGTTGGATTAAAATTTAAAATGTCATGCAAGACCTGCCAAAAGACCATTATTTCTCTTCCCTAGTTTCATAGATCAATTGTACTTGGATAAAGGTGCATGTATATTTCAAAACAAATTGAGCTAAAATTTCTGTTGACAGAATCAAATCGTATATATAAAGTTTATAGAAATGATACCAGTATACTCACAGTAGTATTATTTCATAACTGAACTCTACATGTAGATTTTTCTTTTCATTCTAGACCGTCAAAAGAAGTACACAAAAAAGGAGATCTTTAAGTTATCATTTGTAACAGATAAGTTATTCAAAAACTTGTCAGTTTTCTTTTAGCAAAATAATACTGTGTTACCACCATGTGCAAAATTACGTGACCCCCCAGACTATATTAATCTCAATTGGGAACTTGGTCAATAGGGTACCAAAAATCCAGACAGAGGTGGAGTTTTCTATACTAATATCTGAATACTTTGTTGGCTTACTGGCAGCCTACAGTGTATTGACTAAATCCCAATCGAGACTTTAGTCTGGCGGGATGCATAATTATGCACACGGTGGTAACTCCCCAGTGTTTGTGTATAAGCATAGACTTAAACTTTGATCAGAAAATTGTGTTTAGGGAGGGTTCATTATTTATGGTGGGGAATGGGTTGGGTGATTTTGAGGAGGGGTTACAACATTTTAAATGGAGGGTTTGGAGAAGGGGTTACCTATTTTTACTGACCACTTGAAGGAGGGGTCATAAAAATCAAAGCAGTCAAAGATTTTTAACATCTCACATATTGGGGGCAAATGGTTCATTTTTAATTCTAAATATTAGGCCAATAATATAACTTCAATTGGTTGATGAAGTCGGCCTAGTTACTTTAATAGTAGCTTGTTTATTTAGTGAATGCAGGGCCAAGGGGAGGGGAATGGAGGGGTAAAATTCCCAGTGCCGACTTTATTTTCTCTCATATCTTACACTTCAAATATATACTTTTAACGTTTTATCCGAGCATGCCTCTCTAACACTTCCATCGAGGCTAATATTTTAGATGACCAAATAGTGTATAATATCAGTTAATAGTATTATTTCCTTGTGCATACATTGGCAATCCCTTTTATCCTTTTTTTAGGATTTTTGGGTGATATATTGCCACCTATAAATTTCTCATTACAATGCAATATTTTGTCAATTGTTGATGCTCAAGGTATATGTGATATTTTTATGATTTACTGTGATCACAGTTTAGTAAAACTTGAGCAGCATATTTACATATTCCACTGACTTGTCTTTTGTTATATTTTCGTTTATTTTCATAAAACAATGGTTGTGTATGCAAGTGTTTAGATTTTCACAGTGACATGAACTTTGCACTCGTATAATTTGTAAGTGTTATGATAATATAAATCAAATAATGGCCATTTTGAAGTCCTAATTCCTACTGACAACATTTGCACTTAAGGTGGCTCAATATAGTTATTTTATTGACCACGCTTCCGTTTTTCATTCCACGAATTGAGCAACTTACTCTTGACCAACTAAAGCGGTTTTCACACTAGTTATTGGAAATTAAATCAAAGTTTATATTTTTGTCTATTCAACTTTGATTTGTGTTGCCATAGCGACAGTAAACAAAGATGGCTGAAATCAATTTTTCTAAAATATCTTTTGAACTCTAGCGGCTCTAGACAAGGGACTATATGGGCAACAAACTACACACTAAGGCAAAGAAATTAACGTACAATTCAAAAAATTTCATCAAACCGTTTTTGAATAGTTCGTGAAAACATAAATAATGCTAATTTGCCAATTTCTGGTCCTTTAATACAAATCACTTCAATCAAAGAGTTTTAATTCTATGTTATCTACTTCACCTTGGTATGTTCTTTGTTACATAGTATTTGGATCCCTGGAATTATTTGAAATCAAGACTGAGATATTTCAGAAAAACTGATTTCAGCCTTATTTTTATTCCATTGCCATGGTAACACCAATAACACTGAAACTGACAAAAAAAACAAAACCTTGAAGTCAGTTTATCTACTGAGAGGAAAATCGTTGTGATTGAACTAGGGTAAGCTTATCACTTAATAAGCTAATCAATAAATTTCATTTTTTGCTAATGAATTGTTTGTAATTTATTCAAAAATGGCTTGATGTTTCTGAATTGTACCTTAATTTCTTTGCCTTAGTGTTTAGTTTATTGCCCATGTTGTCTTTTGTCTAAAGCTGCTAGAGTTCGAGAGATATTTTAGAAAAATTGATTTCAGCCATCTTTGTTTACCGTTGCTATGGCACTGACAAATACAAGCGAAATAGACAAAAATCAAAACTTTGATTTAAGTCCAATAATTAGTGCAAAAACCATTTGGTGTATTATTAGTACCATTGGATATGTTGTTGCTACTGGGTCTATTATTATTGCCATTGGGTCTATTATAATTGCCATTGGGTATATGTCATTGTTCTTGGATCTAAGTGCCTAAAGTCCTCACAAAAAATAAATAAAATAAAATAAGAAATTATACTTGGCAACTATGTACCCAAAAGGTGTGTGTGTGTATATATATATACAGAATTATAGTGTGTAAACAGCTAAAGCATAATTTATTTGTCAATCTAAGTGTCTTAAAGGTTTCATTGGGAACTCCTTAACATGCTACATTACAAAAAAATTCTTTTTCATGTTTTTTTTTTTTTTTACCTACTTGTGAGGACTCAGTATGTGTGTTCTATGGACCAACTTATGAGGACCTTCCAGGGGTCCATGTCATGAAGGTATATTTTCAAAGAACTGCTGATTTCATAGGACTGTCTCTGTGGGGACCCATAAGTGTCCCCATAATTTGAACGGACCCCACTTTGTTGGTGTGTTTCAATATGAAGGTCCCCATAAGTGTGTAGGGGTGAACACACACACACACACACACACACACACACACACACACACACACACAGTGGTGACATTGTAGATGAATTTGTTGATCTCATATTTTTATTGTTTTACATTGTAGGAACTGCTCGGAATCAATGAAATCCATTTTGGCAGCAGCTTTGAGACACTCAGTGCAACAAGGTAATCAAATACCAGTATGCTGAAAGAAGATTATTTTCCTTTTAATTATTTTATTTTGTTTTGTTTTGGATTTGATGTGTTTGTTTCTTTGTTTTTCTCTTGCCTTAAATATTTGGTCTGGCTTGTTTGTTAGATAGAAGAGAAAACAGCTGAATATTCAAAAACAATATTTCATGTTTTGGTCTCTAGTGTTATATAACTCTAAAGGAGGGTCCGATACATTTGCACAAACTGTATTTTCACTATTTTGGACATGAGAACAAAACACAGAGTCACATTATTGATCGGTTCGATCTCTCTGCTGCCTGTAAACCTTGATGAATGTAGTAGCTAATTGTTATTGGGCGGCATATGGTTGACCTGGTGGTGAATTATATGTGAATTGAGTTTGTGTTGTTCTCTACCATGCCATGAGGGTTTTTCTCTGGGTTCTCCAGTTTTCCCTCCCTCAGCAAAAATGAACATGTGAGTTGAGCAAAGTATGCAAAACATTTAATGTAGAGGTAGTGGATATGCTGCTGTGAAAAGATTATTTATTTATTTATTTATTTATTTATTTATTTATTTATTTTGTTCTTCTGATTGTTTCTCATTAGCACAAGATGTTTACGAAAAAAGAACGTTGACACAGAAAAAAATCACAGGCTCTGGCATTTGCAAGGAGTTGTGTTGGTGATGTTCCTCCTGAAGCATCCAGTTCTCAACCAGCTATGTCCCAACCACAGGAACAGGAATTCAAACCAGGCCAATTTGTGGCCTTGGTTCAAGAGGGCAGCACTTTACAAAACCCAAAATGCCTGGTTGGGAGGGTTCTGTTGTACACTGGCGTCAATGAGGTTGAATTGCTTTGGTACAAAAATGTCAAAGGAAGTGCTTACAAATTGGAACTTGATGGGTCTCGATGGGTTGAAAACACAGACAGTTTGATTGCTGTAAAACTGTCCCCCTCTAAGAAAATCCCTGATCAATATACACTGGAAACTGCTCCTAGAACAATTCACAAGCAGGTCTTTAGAGATTGAAAGAGAACATTGCTATTTTTTCCCAATCAGCTCGTTATATTGAAGCAAGGATAGGAATCTAAGGAAAAGCATCCATAAGATTTGAGTGCTGACAAGTGGCTTTTTTGTGGTTCAAGTCTATTATAAGATCTAAGATTTGAAGATAAATTAAAGATACCTTTCTTGTTAAGATGTAAGCCGCTCCTATTAAGTTCATCTTTAGAGATGTTTGAATTGTCAATAAAGTCTATGTGATTGTGGCTGCAATAGTTCTTCAGTGAGTGATTCAATTTCTTGATTTTATCATTAAGTGCACCGTCGTCTTTCCTGACTATTACGGAGGATAAGGCGATCTTGGTGTCTGGATAATCCTTTTTGATATTTGAGCACAAGCTGGATAATTGTTTCTGGATAGTCTTAGGGGTGGACGATTTAAGATCATTCGTCCCAGAGTGAATTATCACTTTGTTAGGTTTTCTGACCCGGTTTGATGTAATCGGCCATATCAGAGACTGTAGCACAAGAGAAAGACGTACTTTTAACACTGTGCTTTTTTGACAACTTGTCGCCAATAATTGGTTTTATCATGGAATCTCCAACTAGCAGAATCGATTGCTTTTCACTTGATCGATCTCGATTTGTTGGCGAGATGTTAGATTTATCAGCCTTACTAAGGGTCTGTTGCTTCGTTTCCTTGGAATCATTTGCTGTAGCCTTTGTAGTAGGAGTAGCAACAGTTAATGAAGAAGGACAGTTGTTACTGCTTGTTTGGGTCTCACAGCCAGCAACCAATCTCAGGGCCAGTAGAAGGCTTTTGTTCTCGTCTTCAAGTATCTTTATGCGATCCAAGAGCTTTTGCTTAGAAATTGTGTTAGCAGTGTTCACAGACAAATTGTCTCTAATACGACCCAACAGGCCAAGTCTTTTTCCAGCCTTACTTAGTACGTGCTTAACATGCTCACTAAAAGATAATGTTTCATCAAGTACTACACCAAGATAGGTGAAATGCATTTTACGCTTGATTAAATGCCTGTTTATTGAGACATCAAAGCTAGAAACATTAGCCAGTCTAGCTCCAGTTCCAAATAGAACACTCTCAGTCTTATCTTTGTGGAGAAATAGGCTGTTATCTCTTAGCCATGAGTTAACCAAACCAAGGTCACTTGTTAAAACTGCTTCAATATCCTGCACGTCTCTGCTTGAGTAGAATAACAGGGTGTCGTCAGCATACATAAGTACACTGCATTTATTAAGATGACCAGGCAAGTCATTCATCAATAACACAAAGAGCAGAGGTCCAAGGATTGATCCTTGGGGAACTCCAGTAGATATACCACACAGATCAGACAGTTAATTTTCCATGGCAACAACTTGTTGTTTGTCAGATATTCCTGAAACCACTTAAGTTCAATATCGAAAATTCCAAAGGTTTTCAGCTTAGTGGCTATAGTTACGTGGTCCACAGTGTCAAAAGCCTTTCATAGGTCGATAAAAACAGCTCCGGTCAAAAGTCTTTCATCCATACCTCGTCTGTTCTAGGCGCTGTAAACAAACAAAAAATCATAAATCAAAAGCTAACTTAAATAAATGAGTTTTAAGTTCTTTCTTGAGAGACAAGAGATAGACAATACCACGAATAGATGATGGAAGTGAGTTCCACAAATCAGGAGCAGAGACAGAAGCAGCTATAACCATAGGTTTTGAGATTGAAAGGTTGTGTAGTCAGCAGTAATTCTTTGGAGGATCGGAGCCAGTGAAGATCTTCTAGTAAAGGAGTAATGTGATCACGTTTTTTTGAGAGTTACCAGATGAGCAGCAGAGTTCAGAACATGTTGTAGTTTATCCAGTTGAGTATTTGGTAGACCGTACAAAAGAGAATTACAATTGTCAAGTCTAGAAGTTACAAAGGAATGGACAAGTGTTTCAGCTGTGTTCAAAGAGATAAATTTACGAGTACGAGCAATGGATGAGTAGTTTATTGACAATTATTTGCAGCCTTTCAGCTGAATTACATAATTATAAATATAAATATAATAAACAAAATGTAAATAAAACTAAAATTACTATACATATACTATAAAAATTTACAAAGTTAAAAATATATTCTAGTAGAGTGCACGCACTTAATCCGTGAAGCATAAATAGTACAAAATAGTGCTAAATTATGGTAATTTCTTTGTTTCCTATTGTCTAATCAACACTATTTACTACTAATTAGTAGTGTTTGTTTCACGGATTAAGTACATGCACTCTAATAAAATATATTTATTGCTAACACCAACCGAAGCAAAGAAACCATCATCGCTGGCCATGCTGGTGGCAAGATATCATCCACACATGGACAGGATGAACAAATTCTTTGCTCGGTTGGTGCAAACAAAAGGAACTTCATATTTACAGCTCTTTCTAATGTTATACTTACTTACACGCTCTTTCGGTAAAAGATGTCTAAGTTTATGATTTTCATTGTTCTCAATTGATGAAAAGATCTTACATAGATTTTTATGATGTTCTTCAATACTCTTAATCGTAATTGGGTAAAATGATTGAAATAACCCTCTTTTCTATTGGTGAAAATTCGTTCTTCAGATATTTTGGCAATATTTTGGCAATGTTACGTAGATGATAGAAAGACGTTTTACAAATACTATTAACGTGAGGGACCATGGACATCGAAGAATCAAAAATGACACCAATGCTGCTTTCTTTAGAAGAGGGTTTAATTACTTCCTCGCCAAATTCCAGAATAGGACCGGATAGATGAGGATCAAATTTTGAGTACAAAATGAGAAGTTTAATTTTATCTTTGTTTAGTTTAAGTTTATTTTCAGTCATCCAGTTATTTATATCTCTGACAGGCTTCAATTCTTTTAATAGCAACGTTCACAGAAAGATCGTCATTACAGGAGAAGGGCATAAACAGCTGTGTGTCATCAGCCTAGAAATGGAAAAACATGTCGGCGAAGAATATCAGCTAGTGGAGAGGTGTATAACAAGTAGAGAAGTGGATCAAGAACTGAGCCTTGAGGTACACCACAGTCAACATCAAGGACTTTAGAAGAAGAACCATTAACAGAAACAAATTGAGAATGATCAGAGAGATATGATTTAAACCACTGTAGAGCTTTTCCACCGATTCCAAACTTAGAGTACAAGTGATCAAGTAGAATAGCGTGATCCACAGTATCAAAAGCTGTGGACAAATCCAGAAGAACCATAGCAACACCAGAATGTTTATCAATTTCTTTTAGGATATCATTATGAACACGGGTAAGGGCAGTTTCACAACTATGTAGATGTTTATAAGCAGATTGAAGAGGCTCATGCAGGTTATTAGATGAGAGATATGCACAGAGTTGATTAGCCACAACTTTACCAATAATTTTAGAAACAGTCTTTAGATTTGATACAGGACGATAATTTTTGAGCATTTCATGGTCCAAAGATGGTTTCTTTAGAAGAGGTTTCACAACACCAGTTTTTAGAGAGGAAGGGCCACGCCCATTTTTAAGTGAAGAGTTAACAATCTTGCAGATTATAGGAAGAAGAGACATAGATTTATCTTGAAGAAGACTAGCAGGAAGAGGATCAAGTTCACAGGACTTGGATATCTTTGATACTCATCAAGTGTTACAGGAGAGAAGGAGTCCAATCTACAACCAATTGTACAGGAATCAAAATTTGAAGACATCAGGATAGGCAAATTCACAGAGGTAGCTATAGGAAATTACCATTTCGAATATTAATAATCTTATCTTTAAAATAGTGAACAAAACTATCAGCAAGAGCCTGCCATGAAGAAGAACACGGAAACTTTTTCTCAGGTGTTTTATGAAAAAGACGATCAATCAATTTGAAAATTGCATGACAGTCAGAACCAGCATCAGATATTAAATTAGAATAGTAGCTCATCTTGGCTTCAAAAATCAGTTTTTTCACAAAGTTACTTTGATCAATGAATAATTGAAGATCAAATGATAATTTAGATTTACGCCAGCGCCTTTCAAGCCTCCTTCTTTTCAATTTATTAGAATTGATGACGTCATTATACCAAGGTGCTTTGGGACGTTGCGTGTCAGTTCTTGTACGTAACAGTGCATGTTTATTGAATAAGGATTTCAAGACAGAGTCATATTGATGACAGAGATCATTTAAACCAGAAGCAGGAGATTGTATTAATGAAGATTAAGATAAATCACAGCTTAATTGATCCATATCAATAGAACAAATTTTACGATAAGTTGTTAAAGTGAATGGTTGTTGTGCCGATTTTTTATTAGAGAAAATCATGATTTTTGATTTCTTCTCATTTATAGACATTTTCCATTCTTTACAAAATTTTGAGATTGTGTTTAGGTTGTTTTGTAATCCTTGACGCGAGTGTAACAATAAAACCAGATCATCAGCGTACAATAAAGCTGATAATTTCAAGCCATTTGGTAGAAAAATTGGATCATTGTGTGGGGTGTAAGATCAAGTAACTTAGGGAGCTCATTTAAGTATAGGTTAAACAGGAATGGACATACACCCTTGACGAACTCCTTGATTGTATTGAAAATATTTTGAGTTTCCTAATTTGATATAACAGGTACTTTTTGTGTACATATTTTTAATAATTTGATAGAATTTTCCATTTATATATTTTTTAAAGCTGAAAAAATAATCCTAAATGCCAAATTGAATCAAAAGCTTTTTTAAAATCAATAAAACATGCATATATTTTTCCTTTGCTGACATTTTTCACATGTTTGTTGATAATTGTCCGAAGTGTAAAAATATGATCAGTAGTCGTGTTGTTAGGCAGGAAGCCAATTTGAGATTTATGAAGTAAATTAGTTTGTATAGCAAAATTCAATAGTCTATTCATAATCAGTGTGAAAAATTTACCTAAACAACTAGAAACACATATTCCTCTATAGTTGCTGGGATTGTGGCAACCTCTGTTTTTAAAAATGGGGGTTATAGAACCTACACACCAGGTGTCTGGAAAATTCCCCAATTCCAGTATTAAATTAAAAAGTTTAAGAAATACTGGTAGTAAATTTTCGACACTGTTTTTGATCATTTCATTTCTAATCTGATCTGTGAATGCAGCCTTTTTGTTCTTTAATAAATTTTGCACAGGACAAGATTTCTTCAGTAATTCGTGTATTTAAAGTAGTATTTGGTTCATTTTGATTTTGTTCAAGCTGTTGTAGATTATCCATAATTTTGTTTTGATTATCACATGTAGCATGTAAAGACTGAAAAGAATAAGATGTAGCCTGCGCTACAGATAGATGGGTGGAAAAAGTGATACGTATACAATACGAACGCACGTGATCGATGTTGATTTATTGGTGATAATGATAGTTGGTTCGAACTGAAATACAATCATGGCAAAATAGGACTGAACACTGATAACTATATGGATTACAAATTACAAATGAGGTATAAAGATGATCTAATTAACATGCAGCAAATGCTTAGAAGTAATTACACACATAAATATGGTCAAATGTATAAGGTTTACAATTGTATAAATATCAATGAATAACTAATACAGCATAACAATATAAATAATCAAGGTAATGAAGTACAGATGAATTAAATATAATTGAGAATCACTTACTTGGGTATACATATATATGATTATGAAAACGATAGAATATTTGTAGCAGAATTGAATACGTGTGGATTCCTAAATAGAATAACATATAACACTGGTCCATTTAATTCCGACTAGTACTTCTAAATCTGACCTTTGGGGTCAAGTTCCTAATGATTAGTCGTTTACATAGTCAAGTACTAATCATTAGGTTCTAAAGCGTGGATTCCCTAACAGTTAGGTGATTGTTGACACTGTTAACAACACTTTACCTAATCATTGGGAGAATTATCGATGAACGCCTTTCTATTAGGCACGCGATCGTAGAAGCCCTAACCAATAGGGCACTCAACCAACAAAGTGCTCAGACCTTCACTGTTGAATCATGATATGTCGGAGAACAACTAAAAATGTGAAATGGCCAGTAAAGTGAAATACATATCGTATTCGATTTTAAACTTACCTAAAAGTCAGTTAATTGTTGTGTTTAATACCCCTAAATCTCCTTTGTACGTCTTTAATAGCGGTTTGTCATCTTTACTCAGTCGAAAATGATTACACTTGAAAATGCAAACATGGTAAAGCTTTAATTTCCACAGATTTTTATGCGATTTGGAAAGACTTCATGGATTGCTCTTTTCACCCTTGAACTGAACAAGAACAACGAGAACACTTTTGGAGCACTTTACACAAGCTTGTAATCCGAGAAAAACTGTCAATCAACAAACACCACTGCAGTTAATTGTGTGAGGTTTATTCTTGTCACACCAAGGAAAAGATTACATAAATCATTACATTGCATCAGTTGAAAAGAATTTTGATACACATTTATGAATCAGATTGCAGTGTCTTTGCCGTGACCTGTTGGACCAAAAAACTTCCATTTCCAATCCACTCCATGCTAGAAGAAACGTATTTGCACTACGCTCTACTCCAAATGTGACTTGTCTATCTCAGAAAAATTCCAAAAAGTGAGGTCCAGCCAGATGAAAATCATGGCGAGGTTTGACGAGGAATCAAATTTTTCTGGTTTGTACACATTGTAGAAAAACCACTCGAAAATGTAAAAAAACATTCCTTTTATGTAGCTATAAAAATTAAATTGTTTGTTTCATATTAAGCTTATGTGTCTTGTGTAACTTATGTTATTTGACTTTTGTTTCTGAAAATGAAGGGCTTTGCAAACACGCCGAAACACGCCATTTTCTAGCCGAAGAAATGTAGATGTGATACAAACACGAGACTCTTGGAAAAATATCCACAACAATCCCTGGAAACAATAATTATAACTTCAAATAATAAGGTATTTTCAGTATTTTTTCTTACAACTGTCAATTGTTTTAAAAAAGATCGGTTTTGATCGTTGTCATGGCGAGTTCTGTGCCACTATATTCATGCCGGCCGTGCCGCGTATGCTGTGTCGTTTCAATCATACGTGTGCTTCTTTTTGTTGAGGCTAGAGAATATCGTACAATGCTGTTTCTTCTATACGCAGTAATAACCCCATTATAATAAAGCTATCACCCCACTGAAATGAATCGAGTTAATTTCAGTTTTGAGTTATAGCACACGGCAGTTTGATTCAGAATCTGATCATTTCTATGTCCTATATCATCTACTATGCTTACCTCTACATCTTCAAGGATCTTAAGTACTTGTTTGTGATCTTTCAGGTCACAGCTTTGTAAGAAATCACAAAATTCCTGTTCCATCATACAACTGTCGCATAAAATGAAACTCCTGTCAACGAAGTGAAAAAGCCCGCCAAAATTCACAATCGACCGATCGTTCACATGCACAAGATCACGTGCTTTATTGAGCCAATAAAAGGAGGAGGCTGGACAATTTCCACGTGATATAGCCGTATGCTAGTCCAATCAAATGGTCAATCTAGTCTCACAAAATTAAACGATTTTGATCTGAGATCATGATGCTTTGCGGTCGTGGCGTCCAACCGTTTCTTCTCTCCAGCTATTTTAAAGATGGGCGAGACATGAGTGGGCGACAGCATGAAAGAATTTGCTTCTGTTGTGTCTGTCAAGGCAGATGTTTCATTTCTAATTACCTTATCAAGAGTCACAAGGAAAAATATGGAAGTTGGGATGGATTTACTGAAGTATTAAGCGACAGCAGCGAGTCAAGTAGCACCAATAGCTGTGATGGCGAGAATACCTCAGTCGCTCGTGTGTGCGAAACTGAAGAACCTCAAGAAATATTCGGAGAAAGCTCTCAAGCTTCAACAGACGAAGAATCCAGAAAGACTCCCGTGAATATAAACCAAGATGCTTTTATCCCTTCTGAAAACTTCTTAGATTTTAGTGATCGGGAATCATCTGAAAATCAAATCGTCACTCCATCGTTGTTGGTAAGTTCAACATGCCACTGTTGTTTCCACCATCATGCTTTCAGTGTTTTAATATTAATCAATGTTTTAATTATTTTAAAAAACAGTAGAAATTGTTTTCTCTGTTTCAGTCCTAGGTGAATTGCACTTCTAGACTACCCTAGGGACCGAGGTTTTGCAGTGTTGTTTATAATACGCTTATGAGCTTTTGTATTTGAGCAGCTGCAAATTTCAAATTGCGAAAATACCATAATAATAATAAAGAGCTATTTGTTTTATATGGCCTGGATTTTCTTAAGTTAAAATATTAAATCCTATGCTTTTTCAAAGTAAGACAGTTTCACTTCCTATGGGCTGATAAATAGTTTGTAAGATTATTAATAGCATTTTAAAAATAGATTATATCTAAAAAAACGAAAGTAGTCTTTTTTCTTTTTCATATGCTCCTTGGAAGCAACACAAGACATTCATACAATACAACATATTTCATTTACAGGATGAGCTTATTGGCCTTTGCGATGATGACATGATTATACCAGAGTGCAATGATCATGACACCAATGATTCCAGTGACTCCATGAATTAATTGACTCTTCAGATGAAAGTGAATCTGATTCTGATGACAATCAGGTGGGGGAAATATGTCATTTGATATAACATACTACTGTAGTTTTTCTGTAGTCATCTCTAATGACACAGTATGGGTCATCAGTTCTCAATTCCCTAGTTTTTCATTTTGAATGTTTGATGTCTTTGAAAAGAAGTATCATTGAAATTTTTCATTGCACCTGTTGAACATGAAAAGCTTACTTCAAAAAGTATATTAATTACATCAAACCAATGGACAGTCTTTAGAGGAAGAATGCCATTGTTTGTCTTTCATATAAAGTTTTCATTCAGTCTGTTGCAATTTTGCAAAAACCATGTGAATTGAGAACTATGTTTGTTACTAGTTACCTCACACACTGGCATTAAGCTGTATGTAACCCTCTCCCCTGCAGCCCTTGGGTTGTGTATATCTAAATGCCTCCATTCTCAGTAACTAACTCTTACGGCCTCATTATATGAGGCAGGTTGGCCCTGATTTTGTGGTTACCAGGGAAAAGGAAACAAAAGAAATCAGCCTGCCATATATAATGACTATAAGGCCCTTCGACATTAAAAATATATCTGTCAGATTTCAAGTATTATTTTTTGAATGAAAAGTCCAGACTAAATGTGACACAGACTACTTATTGTAGCTGATGAAAAATTGTGAATTATATGCAGTTGAGTAATATAGATAATTTCATATTCATATTTTTCAGGGTGACCCAAATTTAGTGGCCAACAGTCCTGCATATGAGGGTGCAAGTTTAAGTGTTTTCCAAGCTGTGATTCATCTGTTTGACTGGTTTGCTTCTCATCCTTCGTTGAGTAAAAAGGCATTCTCTGAAAACCTTCAATACCTCCATAGTTACATTTTGCCACTAGGGAACTGCCTGCCTTCTTCCTACCATGAGGCATACAAGCTCACCAAATCCCTACTTATTCAGCAGGTTGTCTATAATGTCTGTCCAAATGACTGTGTTATTTTCAGAAACGCGTACAGCACTCTCAGGAAATGCCCAAAATGCAATGCTGATAGGTACGGGAAAACTTCGACTGGAAAAGACGTACCATTGAGAACCTTCCTTTATCTTCCTATACAGCCAAGACTTGAACGAATGTTTGGCTCTGCTAAGATGTCAGAACTTTTGCAAAAGCATAAAGGTAATGAGGGCTGTGGTGAAAATGATAGCATCAAGGACATTCATGACTCCAAAGTATGGAAAGATGCTTATGCTAAGGAGGGGATTTTCAAGGGAGATGTACGTGGGATTTCATTCTCTCTTTGTCTTGATGGGCTAAACCCGTACAGCAAGAATAAAGCCAACTATTCGATGTGGCCAATAATTCTGGGCCTGTTAAATTTGCCTCGCATTGTTCGTTTTCTTTATGAAAATATGGTGCTGGTAGGAATTGTACCTGCTCAAGAGGATGGGAAGGAAGCATTTAATCTTGACCCTTACTTAGAAGTTCTGATAGATGACTTGCTTTGCCTTAGTTCAAAGCCTCTGTATGATGCTTTTCAAGAAGAAAACTTTGTGCCAAAAGCAAAATTGCTGTTGTATGTCCTAGACTATCCAGGGGCAGGGAAGGTGTTCCACATGACTGGTACTGGGTCATACCGTGGTTGTTTGTGGTGTCAGACAAAGGGGATTTACTGTGAACATCTAAACAAAGTGATTTACCCTACAAATCGGCTATTTTTGCCCAAGAATGACAGTATGAGAATTGATGTGAAGAGGTTCCCACATAAATGTATAGAAAACCGGTCACCACCCAAAAAACGCATTTTTGAGGAGGATAAGGAGTATCATAAAGCATACGATAACGCTGCCAATAAGACACAAGCGAGAAATGTTGCTGCAACAACAGGATGCCGTGGCATGTACTATTTAGCAGATAAACTCCCAGGCTTTAATTGTGTCAATGAAACTGTACCGGATGCAATGCACACAATATCTGTCCAGATCAAACATCTTATTTATTTACTGATTGGAAAAAATCCAGAAGATTCCATAGGGGTGAGGAATGCAGAAAAGGAATTCAACAGGTTTCCAGACTGCTGGGTCAACAGGAAAAGAGCTGTAAGTACATGTATTCTTTGTTGTTTTGCAAATTCTAGGCCTGCAGGGTTGCAATTATTTTCTGTGGGATTTATAATACTTGTATACACTTGGGGTTGCATGGATGGTGTAGTGGTAAATAGTGGAGAACCCCCCCAAAAAACCTCTTGGCATGGTAGAGAACAATACATCAAACAAACTCAATTCACATTTGATCTGATGTCTGAGCAGGGACTCGGTCACAGCAGTGAAAGGCCAGTGCTCTCACCACTCAGCCAATCATGCCTCCAATTATATACAATTAGATAATGTTTAGATAAATATGGCAAAGATCTTTAACTTTATAGGACATATTGCACACATGAACACACAAAATATACTGCTTTATCCCACACCAGAGAAAATACAACCAATCAGAAAGCAGGAAAGCCATTGTATATTGGGCAGTTTTCAACTGAACCTATGCCCATTATACAGTGCTCTAATTTGCTGTTTTTTCTTCGGCGTGGGATAAAATTATTGTACAATAGTTTCTTATGGTATTCCCACTCTTCACTTAATTAAATTTTTCTTTGTATATACACTTGCCTGAAGGCTCGTACATATACTAGAAAATACACGTGACTTGTGAGATATTCCATGGTATGCCACTTGAAACCATTATATAACTACTATATATATATAAAAATATTTTTATATCAACTTTCATTGTATCATAAAAGTTGTTTAAAAACAGCTTCATGTTTAACTCAAATTTGTTGTTATACCGATGTGTTTCTCATTCATTGTCATGGAAATACTGCAATATCATTCACGTTTTTCAAAAATGTAGAAACTAATTATATATTAGTTAATTATAATTTTATGATTTACAGGAAAATAGCACTACCAGCAGAAAACACACTGGCACTAAAAAGCTTCCTAAAGCTCCTTTCATATTAAGCAGCAAAGACATTGCAGTTGCGGATGAAAGAGGCAAGAACATACTTGTTCCTTCTGAATGTAGTTTCAAGACTGGACCAATATTTACCAAAACATATCGATTAAATTCACATGATTTGAAAGAGGTAAGTTACAAGATTCTTGCAAAATGATATAAATATTAGAGTGGCAAATTTAAGTTATAAAATTATGTCTTCATGAAACCCAAAAGACAAAGTGTCACTTGACTATTTTGTCACCAAATTATTGGATGGCTTTGGTTTTCTAATGTTTGTCCTCTAACTTAGCATGAGGAAATTTGAACATTTTTAACAAGAAGTGAGATCATCATGTCACATCGTGTTTACTGTAAAAGCAAAATGTTCTATCAGCACTGCTGCCCAGCTATTAGAAATATGTCATAGTACACAGTTGTCCTCTTTATATGATAACACCATGCTCTCAACTATTTTGACAATTTGCTCCTAGAAATTCAAAATTTGACCAGATTATACAAGCCAAATGCCAGCAGAAATTCCATTCATCAAGCGCAAAAAAAAATGACTCACATTTTTTTAGATAACTGTCTCAAATTCAAGATTTGCATTTGAATGTTTTCTTCCCTGGTGATTGACAATCTGACACAAAATGATTAAGTAACAAACATTGAAGAACAAAGGGTACCTTGTTGCTCAGACAAAATCATGTATGGGACTATAGGCTCTAGCCTTACAATTTCCTATCATGGTATTCCTTACTTTTTCTATTGTAGAAATAGCAAACCAGGCAGCCTGCTATGTTGAGTTCTATAAAATATTTGAGATATAATGGGCGCGCTGATTGGCTGGCTGCCATGTTTACATCAGAGGACAGAGACATGGTTCGCACAAAAACGTCAAAAATATTTTATAAAAGCAATATTATTTATGCGTGCATGTCTCTGTTGTTGGCCTGGAAGTACAAAATTCATCAAAGAGAGTCCTACCATTCACAATGTACACTGGGACTAACTCGTGAGTTTTCAAAAAGCTCAAATTGCACTCGCCCTATGGGCTTGTGCAATTTTCAACTCTTTGAAAACCCACTTGTTCAAATTTATTCCAAATTGCACGAGACAAACCATATGATTTCCTACATTAAACCAGTCCAAGGCTCTGCATATTTAAGTTATTCTCTTGTTCATTGGATCATCACTGAGCATTATTCCCAAGAGCCAAACGAATTGTTTGGGTAGACATCCATATATAAGAAGTGGGCTATTATTATTATTGTTTTTCTGTTGTTGTTGTTGTTGAGTGTTTTGTTTCTGAAGATGATTCCTTAAAGGATGATTTTCATTTTGATGCTAAATGTTTGCATGAAGGTATTGCTTACATCATTTAAGCTATGGATTCATTATCTGACCATTGTAATAGTCCTGCTTTCAGGTTTTATATATACAGCCAATCTTATTGTTGTACAGATGAAAAGACATTAAGACTTTTACAAATATCACGAGTCTTGTTAAATTCTATTCTGTTCCTTGCACAAAATAGAGCTTCTGTACATGGAATTCACAGCTTCAGAACCAATGAATTAGTAAAATATCCAAGGAAGCTTTCTTGAGTGCACTAACTTTACCAATGTTGCGATTTTTTTACCTCCAACATACCAAGGGCATCCCGACATTGGGATTTGGATTTTGCATCTGTTCATTGTCCATGGTTGAATTACCATAACTTTACCAATGTTTTAATTTGTTCGCATACAAACAGGGTTTGCACTTCTCTTGGAATTCCTTGAAAACTCCCTGATTTTTGAAAAACTTCTAGGGCCCTTGAAAACTTTTACAAAAAAATTAGGCAATATGGTTGACACACGTTCAAAGTCGGCTTCCAGTAAAAGTGAGGTTTCTGCCGAAAATGAAACTCAATCGGTATCTATTACCATCGTTAGAGAGTTGCTACATGTACAAGAATCCTCCATGAAGTCGTTTTTTACAGCTTTCATGGAAGCTAATGATAAAAGAATCGATAGGATTTTGTGTGACCTTCAAGATCTCAAATCAAGCTTGGAGTACACACAAGGTCAAGTTCAAAGTGTGATGAAACTGCAGTTGGAAAACCAACTAGAAAGGATCCAGAGTGATATTGAAGCAATCAAAGACAAAGTGGATGATCTTGAGAACAGATCCAGGCGAAACAATTTATGTTTTCATCTGAAAACTGGGCTCAAACAGAAGAGAAGGTCAAGAATGTGCTGAAGGACAACTTAGACCTAAATCAAGACAACATTGAAATCGAAAGAGCCCACCGAGTTGGTCCAAAGAGGGATGGCAAGTCGAAAAGCGTTGTTGCTAAATTCTTGAATTATAAAGACCGTGAAAAGATCGAAGCCTCCAACAAAATCTTAGCAACTTCACAAATTTCCTAGCAAATCTAGACATCAAATCTAGACATCGGAATCTCGGAGACTTGGTTAAGTGATAGCGATCACTCAGTTGATATTGATGGCTACAATTTTATTCACAAGAATCGACTAAATCGACCTGGCGGGGGTGTAGGCTTATATATTTCTGATAATCTGGAATTTAAACTCCGTATTGATCTCTGTTTTGATGACCTTCAAGCTGCAGCTGAATCGTTATTCATTGAGATTACTAGGCCCAAGGGAAAAGACATAATAGTGGGAGTTATTTATAGGCCTCCTAATCAACCCCTAAATGAATTCCTGACTAAGAACAATGAATTACTAGGTAAAATCTCAAGAGAAAACAAAATCTGTTATTACATGGGAGATTTTAATTTAAACCTGATCAACTTTCAGACACATAGTCAGACTGGTGAATTCTTAGATGATATGTATTCTAACATGTTTCTTCCTTTGATTACCCGTCCCTCTAGAATAACGTCTCATTCTGCTACCCTAATAGATAATATATTTTGCAAATCTTTTGATGGTGACTCAAGAAACGGCCTATTGTTTACTGATATTTCCGATCATTTCCCTATATTCTCAGTCCTCTTTGATAGCTTTGCGCAACATATTTCTTCAACTGAAAGAATCACAGTTCGTGACAAGAATCCCAAAAACATGTCTATGTTTATTGAGAACTTAGAAGCCATTGATTGGTCTTTTCTTATAAATAACAATGATCCAAACGATTCTTACAATAGCTTTCTTAAAGTGTACTCAGATACTTACAATGCGTGCTTCCCTTTAAAAAGGATTAAGAAAAAACATCGTTTTCAAAAACCATGGTTATCCAATGGTCTTCTCAAATCTATAAGGACAAAAAATAAACTATACAAGCGATATCTACATTCTCCGAGTATTGATAATGAAAAATCTTACAAAAATTTCAAAAATAAACTAAACCACTCTCTGCGTATTGCCAAAAAATCCTACTACGAAAAAAAGCTAAATGAAGTCAAATCGAACACTCGTGCCACATGGAGACTTCTGAATGAAATTCTCAACAAAAAGAAATCAAAATCTAAGGCTACGTCTGTTTTTAAAGTCGAAAATCGTGAAATATCGGACCCTCAACAAATTGCAAACAGATTCTGTGAATACTTTTCAAACATTGGACACCTACTCTAGCAAAGGGAATATCGACATCTTCGCATCGCTCTTTTCTGCAAGGATTGTTCCCCGAATCGATCTCTTTTTTTCCTGTTACCCAAAATGAAATTAAAACTATTGCTAGCAGTTTCTTACCTGGGAAAGCTTCCGGTCATGACTGTATACAGATGTCAATTGTTAAAAATACCATAGATAGCATCTTAGAGCCTTTAACTCATATCATAAACTTATCACTTGCTCATGGCACTGTCCCCGACAAGATGAAAGTAGCCCGGGTTATTCCTATTTTCAAATCTGGTGACGTGGCCTTGTTTACTAATAATATACCAATTTCGGTACTTCCCTGTTTTTCAAAATTTCTTGAAAGGGCTGTATATAACCGACTTATAGACTACTTGAATAAATACAACATACTCAGTAACAATCAATATGGATTCAGGAAAAATCACTCCACCTCATTAGCTTTAATTGATTTGTATGATAAAGTCTCATCTGCGTTTGATCGTGGTGAATTTGCAGTGGGAGTTTTCCTCGGCCTTTCGAAAGCTTTCGATACGGTCAACTATGATATTCTCTTCGACAAACTTCAACATTATGGTATTCGTGGTTTACCCTTAGAATGGACAAAAAGTTATTTCTCAGACAGATTTCACTATGTTGATTTTGATGGACATTCTTCCTTACCCAAAAAAATCTCTTGTGGGGTCCCTCAAGGCTCCATACTGGGACCCCTCTTCTTTATCTTATATATTAATGATATCATCAATGCCTCCAAGATTCTTAAACTTATCTTATTTGCCGACGATACAAGCATTTTTCTCTCCCACAAAGACATAGTTTACCTTTCGAACACCCTCAACTCCGAATTGGCGAAAATTTCGGATTGGTTAAAAGCTAACAAGCTCTCCCTTAATCTTAAAAAAACGAAGTGCGTAGTGTTTGGTCCACGTCAAAAATGCCTAAATATTAGAATCCAGCTAGCCATCAATAATCAACAAATTGATCAAGTCAATGAGACTGTTTTCCTCGGAGTAATTCTGGATGATAAGCTAACTTGGAAACCACATATTTCACATATTTCAAACAAAATTTCAAAATCAATCAAGATCTAGTTTCTATTTACCTAAGAGTTCTTTATTAACTTTGTACTACTCGTTAATTTTTCCTTATCTTTACTATTGCAATATGATTTGGGCGCTAACATATGAAACCAACCTTCATCGACTTGTTATTTTACAGAAACGTGTCGTTAGAATTGTAAGCAGATCTAAATTCAATGCTCACACAGATCCTCTATTCAAAGCGCTCGGCTTATTAAAATTTCTTGATATTCGTTTTGTACAGTTAGGTCTATTTATGTATTCCTATGCAAATTCTTTACTTCCAAATCAGTTTAATGATATATTTCCTCTGAATAGGCAAATTCACTCGTATAACACTAGATCACCTTCCGCCTATCGTCTCCCATTTTGTAGAACGAACACTAGACAATTCTCTGTGTTCTATCAGGGACCCAAATTTTATAACTCCCTCAACACGGATATTACAAACAGTAAAACCATATCATCTTTCAAAAGAAAATTAAAACTCTTCTTTCTAAAACAATATTGATTAACTATCTACTCATACTCGTTTGCTACTATTCTATGAATCTGTCACAGACACTTTTAATAACTTTATTCGATTCTATGCTTATTTGTACTTTAACTTTGCTCACTGTCATCATTAATTGCTTTACAATATGTTAAAAGAAACTTTTCCTCAAGAATGAGGGGATCTAAATTCCATAAGCCTAGGGGTTTCCTTTAGATCTCCTCGCCATTGTTATTTTTGTGTGTGTATACTTGCCTTCATGTTTTGTTTTTCTGTGATTTTTTTGTCATTTTCTGTCTTGTCAAAAAACTTTAAATAAACTTTAAAACGTTATATATTTATTTTGTAGATAATTCAACTTTATTTATTTCAACGTGTAAATCTATATGTTATTAATGGCAAATAAAAAAATGTCAAAATGTCAAATGTCAAAACTCCTTGATTTTTCTGTTAGGAAAACCTGGAAAACTCCTTATTTTTTCTCTTCGTATTTAATATTGCTACCACAAAAATAATTTTTGAATAATTTTGTCAGAAAATTGATGTCTGAGAATAAAAAAAGAAAAGCAATGAAAGCATTGCACCGGTATCGCAAAGGTCATGGGTTCGAATCCCGTTGAAGCCCCGAATTTTTTTTTTTCTGGCTTTTCTAAAGCAATTGCCTAAATTGCTTACATATCCGTGATGATCTTTCAATATTTCTAGTTCCATTACCGCGGATCAATCCATATACATATACATTTACATTCCTATGTGGTATTACTATGAACCCAACAAAATGGCCTGCTCCCAACATATGTGGCTTCATAGCTCAGTTGGTAGAGCATTGCACCGGTATCGCAAAGGTCATGGGTTCGAATCCCGTTGAAGCCCCGAATTTTTTTTTTTTTTTTGGGGCTTTTCTAAAGCAATTGCCTAAATTGCTTACATATCCGTGATGATCTTTCAATATTTCTAGAAAGTTATATTATTTATGATTGCGATAATTACCACTCTGGGTTCCCCTCGGGATTTTTTTTTTTTGTGGTTTGCTATTTGGAGTGGCTACCAAGTTTCTGGTGGGCTCGCGGAGTCGACAAGATTGCAATTCGCCTGTCAAGATGGATATCAATTGCAGAAATCTATGCCAAAATAAAGAGCTTGATGTTTTACTTGAACTGGTTTCTGAAACTGATGAAAAGCTAGAGCAACTTCTAGTTTTAGTAAATCAATTGTAAGAAAACATATCCTCGATGTCTGTTCTGCCGTATCAGGTTTTTCTTATAAATCACAATTCCACCTTTGAGAAAAGGACGTCATTTATCAAATCAACACTAGAAAAGCTCACAACTGAATTTAAAGCTGAAATATACGATATCCAGCAAGTACAGCTACATCTGATTAGAAGAATCTCCACAGGTACTTACAGCTATTCTCGATAACACACGTCCCCTAATGAAATTATTTTCTTTGCAAAACTCGTGCTTGATATGTCAATCAAAAGTGTTACTATGACGATTCTCCGCCCAGTTTCACGACCTGAAGTGTTTTGTTTATGCTAAAAGCAGGGTTTCTGATAAAGTGCGGAAAATGTTTACAAATTGTGCGGGGAAAAACGCCGATTATGCGGTAAATTATGCGGGAATAGTTTGGGCTAAATCGTGCCCCAATTTTGACTCAATCACACAAGAAACAATAAAGCTAACAAAAACCTTAATTTGATCGCTGGGTATCCGTGTGTAATTTTAGTTAGCATAAATTTCGATGAAAACGTATTTTATCGAAGAAGTATTCCATATTTCATCGATTTGTTGACCACGAGGGCCACAAAATCGGACCCAGTCTTTCGCGTAATTTTACGTGGAACGCCTACAGCGGGGAACAAAAGGTTTTGAACACTTCCCTGTGTAATGACCCCCTTTCCCCCTATCCAATGTTGGCTGGTTTGCCGTAGCGCTGGACTTCCAGAAGGTAACCAACATTGATTTGGGGTAGCGGGGGTGTTCGAACTATTTTTGGCCTCCGCTGTCTGAGTGTTGCAAAGAGGTGTGGTCTACTTGCGTGACTATTAGTTAGTTTGGAGTGGCGTGACTCTGGCAAGGCTGTAGCCGTGTATTCTTTATAGAGTTGTAATAAACTGAGCAGTATTATTTAATTCTTGGAAAAATATAGACTGTGAATGTGTCTTAAGGTGATTTTGAGAACCTAGTTTAAGGGCGAGAATTTGGCATTTAAGAGTCTTAGGAACAGTACTTCTAGGTGAACTGCCCAAGCAGACGGTTATGGTTAAGTAGAATAACCTGCTACTTAACCATCATAAATAGTCGTTTAAAATACATAAAGGAAATTCATTTTATAAAATGACTGATTTTCTAGTATTATAGACTATAAATACACAAAACAAGAAGCCAGAAATCGCCATTTCTCTTCCATGGATACCGAAAGTGGAGCGGTTAAGTTTGCACTGCGAGTTTGATAAGGAAATGTACAATTATTAGTCTTGAGTGAAAACGTGCAGGTTAACCATTTACCTAACCGTTTGCGTTTCACTCTGCATTTCACAAAAATTGCAATTTTTGTGTTTTTATAAGCTTTCAAGCTCCCATACTTTAATATCTGTCAGTATAAAGCTCTGTAATCAGTGTAAAATAATAATAATGACGTGTATTCCTGGAAATGGTTGACAGTTATTTCAAGTTTTCCTTAACCAAGTTAACCACCACGCGAACAGCGATCTCCAAGATAAGTTTTTTTTGCGCCCTAAGTGTATTCCAATTATTGCAATATTGTTTGCAGCGACAAACAAAGGTATTTTGGTGATTTGTATGTTTTACCAACTTTTTGGGGGATTTCAAGCGTCAAAACTCTTCGAAGACCAAGCATTTGTGCAAAAAGAAATTAAATCGCCATATCGGCAAACAAATTTGCATCTCAGAGCTACTTCCACGAAGGTGAAATACAAATATTTCAGATTGATCGGTATTCTTACTAATAAATGGTTAATATAGAAAGATATAAGCCGGAGTACTAAGCTGCTCAAGTGAATCTTCAGCCTAAAATTTTTCCAAGTGTCTACTTAGCGCTTCAGCGCATGCTCCAACTTTTGTCTAGAGACAAGACAGCAGGGGACAAAAGGTTTCGAACACTTCCCTGTGTAATGACCCCCTTTTCCCCTATCCAATGTTGGCTGGTTTGCTGTGGCGCTGGACTTCCAGAAGGTAACCAACATTGATTCTGGGTAGCGGGGGTGTTTGAACTATTTTTGGCCGCCGCTGTAGTTGATTTATTTACTGAACGTGTTGATAACTTCGTTGAGCTTTTTTCAAGGTAAATCGATTAGAAATAGTCTTAAAAGATTTAAAAATTGTAATCCAAGTTAGAAAAACCTTATTTAATAAAAATATTAGTCAGATCCGCAGTATTGTGCGGGATTTTGCTGTTTTTTAGGAATTATGTGGGATTGTGTGGTCCCGCGCCTCACCCGCGCACTTTTTCAGAACCCTTGTAAAAGGCTTCAGAAAGGCTTCTTGAATTGTAAGTGCAACGTTTGTAAAGAAGGTTATAAAATTGTATGACGCGATCGACCTTGCAATTAATTGTTGTCCAACAATGACGATCCACCAAGGTCAAATTCAAAGAAAAGAAAAATCTCATGTTAGTTCGAAAGTTCTTTTTAACGTTTCTACTATTTCAGCTGGGGATATTCTCCTAATTCGACGTTCTATTGAAAATAATACCAAACTTTATCCAGACGAATTTTGAAATACAAGCATGTATTCACTACACTAACCCTCAGTAAGCTTAATTTTTTATGTCAAATGGGATTAAATACTCCACTTCTTCCGACTTCGTATTCAGCTTTGAGTTTTCTAAAGGTGTACTTCTCTTCTCTAAGTGTTCAAGAAATACGGCTACAAATCTTGCAATCCATCAGCTTAATAAGCACTGCCATCAAAACACTTCACCTGGCAAGAAACTGCCATGGGGGGAGTTGACATATCGAGAAGCGAATTTTACAGAGGAAATATTTTTGGTTAGAAGGCACGTCTTATCAAGAATGGCTGCAATTTCCGAAGTATATATGATGGTCATTGAGAGTTGTTGAGAGCTACCTTGCATTGACTTCCCGGTAGCTAGATTATCAAAATTAACTTTAAGCTTAAGTTAATTAAGCTTACATTAATTATTTATGCTTTTTTAGAACCGAAATTTGCTGAACTGTGTGCCAATGCTGAAGAATGTGCTTGTACAACTGTGGGTTTTTATAAGCTATCAAAAAAGAAAACGATGATTCAAACCATAATTGAAAAGCAGCAAGATAGAGATACACTGTTAGTGGATGCCATACGTAAATGCACTATGCATTATCATGTGCAACTCCAAATGTTTTTATTGACCTACTACAAAAGAAAAATAACATTAGATGTGCTTAGGTGTTTTCATCAGATCTGAGGAAATTTGCTGATGTAATGGAAATAGTTAAGAAAAATGTTTTTTATTTCATCTCTTGTTTGGAATCTGAGAGAATTGTTTAATTTTCAAACTTTTATCTCATTCAATTAAAGGGCTTGCTTTTTACTGTATACACTTGCTTTTTATTGTATACACTCCCAACGTTTAAATAAAGTCTTGTTGTGTTATTTGTTTGAATTTATATTGTCTCTGTCTCAAATCAACTTAAATATGTAGCACTGGAAACCCAAAACTGCCCCTCCAGTCTTTATATGAGCCCTGGCCCCTTTTCGTTTGTCCTATCGTGCTTTGTGTGTATTTTATAAACTGGATATTAATGACGTTCGCGGGTAAAAGAGTTAACGTTCAGATTTCTTTTAAACTTCACATGGGCAAACTACATTGCATTGGTGTTCAAAATTATGAATAAAAAAGGGGGGGTACGGGCTTCATTTTTTCGTAAATCACTTGACAAGCAGGGTATGTTTTGTAAAAATTCGCGCGCGTTATGCGAAACATGATACTGCTCAATAACACCTCATTTATTGAACTTCAAAATTAAAAATCGCTAGAAAAAGATATGGATCTCAACTACAATTGTCGCTTGACATTTTGGATATGAATTGGTGCTTTAAAGAGACTATCGGAGATAATTATGAGCTTTTAAATCGGCGCGTTGCAGTCATTTTCGAACTCGTTTACATCTCGATTTTTTTGGTAAACTTGATCTCATTCAAAACTCAACGTTCAGTTTTTTTTTGTTTCGACATATATTGTAGAGAATGTCAATAGCTTCATTTCCAAAACAAAAAAAAGGGGGGCAACGGGCTTCGTTTTCGAAATATTTCACGCTTTTCACGTCAAAATCCGGCAATCCGCTCGCCATCTTGAAAACCGAGTGGAGACTGGGTTTCGTGGGTTCCTTTTTTGTCTTTTTTCTTTCTTTTTTCTGCGCTTTTTCAATCCAAATAATTTTTTTCAATCTTGAATTTCCATTATTTTAATTTTTCCTACAAACTTGAACAATTTTTTCTTCAAAAAAAGGAAAAAAGAAATTATCGAAAAAAATATTGTTTTACGGCCGCCATCTTGGATTTTGTTGAGCGCGCGCGCTAGCCTGCGCAGTAAAAGTGCACGTGAACAATGCCCGCGAACGTCTTTAAAAACACAAATAAAGAAGCTATGAAAATTTTCTGAATTATGTATGTTTCTCATTTCAAGAAAAACTGCTTAAAATCTGATAAAATGTCAAACTCAGCTGATAAAACGTCGGCACCGCGGAAATACGTTTTGATGACGTCATTCCTTTTGATCAGCGGTTTCTTCATTCTCGCCGAGTCGGCCATTTTTGTTGACAGAATTCCATCAGGAATTTCGAAGTTGAAAACGATTTATATGCAGGAAAATAAGATGCATTGGAAAAAATATTCTTATTTAAACGAAAAGGAACTTAAATAGTTTTGGTTGCTTCAAAGATTGCTAGATGATTGCATAATTTCGTGGAATATTGGGATAGCTGACTTCGTGAGGTGAGTTCATAAGTTAATATTTGTTTATTACTGTCTTTTTACAGGTAATTATTAATACATGATTAAAAACAAATTAGTATCAATTATTTACAGTATAAATGGCATAGGCTATTATTTTTTATCTTACATATGTACAATTTACGAAACTATTTACAAGCTGCTTATAATAACATTATCATTCACGGAAAATCGGGCGTTTGTTTTCAGCACTCAGGCATTATTTCATAAGCTTATATCGTGTAGTGACACTCTTTGAAAACTAGACAAAAACTATTTTTTATTCACTAAAATACAGACGATATCTTAGAGTGCAAACACTAAAAACTTGCAAATGCTATAACTTTCAACAATGGAATAGAGCAATACTATTTAATAGTGTTATTTATTTTGCACACTTTATCAGTGTTTGTACTCTACTCCTCGTGAAGTTGTTTTGATTTTTTAACAATGTCTTTCATTTTTGAAGATTTATTTACAACATATGCTTTGAAAAGCTCAGAATTGAAATATTTAAAAACTTTTGAACCTTCTACAGGCTGAAGTGAGGTGCTGTCGTCATCATCAGGATCATTATTGTCATCATCATCATCATCACTACCATTGTCATCACCTTCATCGTGGTCCATTAACCGCTCGTTCCAAGACTGTGAGAGCTGTGTGATATCATTTATTAAGTTTGGTAGACAAATCGTACAGCCATTGTTGCCCAAACAGATATAGTGAAATGTATGACCACATGTAAGTCGCTTGATGTCTGATTTGGATGGTGATTGGCACTCATCAGAATCACAGTCAAGGTGGGGATTTGGTTCAAATGATGGCCATATGTAACCAAGAGGAAGGCTCTTTCTATTGAATGGCTTATCAAAACTTGCTAGATAGTAACTGGATTTACCATATGGTTTTCCTTTACGGTTTAAAGGTCTTGGCAAATTTGCTGACTGGCCAAGATTTGTGGCAATTCGTTCAAACATCTCAAGAATACATTCAGCTGTCAAACCTGAAATAAAATGTATAAAATTAATTATAAGATTGGTATTGGTAAACACATGTATAAAAATCATTATTACCAGTCAAGAGAAGCAAATTCTGATCACTGATACCACGTTGATACCCATTTATGTAATCTTGCTCAAAAAAATTGTTTTCAAAATTTGACCTTGCCAACAGACGTGCTGTTTCCTGGATTTTGGGGGCCTTATCATTCTTGCTTATGCGGCTTCTTAATTTGGAATGAAAGGTCTCCACTTTCTTTTCGGTGATAACTGAGCATAAATCTTGCTTTGCTTGGAAGTACTCTGGGAATGTATTCCTCTGATATTTGGTATCACTTATCCATGACATTGTGGCTTTGTTGTAGTGATGTCTGTCCATTGCTATAAACATGGTTGAAGTTACCCCCCTTCACAATAACTGGATAGTGCATGAAGTTTAATGGAATGAGTTCATCAAAAAGGTGGTAGAGGCAAGCATACTCCACATCTTTGCATTCTCCAAATGCATTTATCACATGATCACGAACTTGCAGCCATCCTGCAAAAGCGAGGGTGATACACAATGTGACTTTGTCAGGTTTTGGCTTTTCTGGTAAATTTTTTCTCTGACCAAAAACAGCTTTGTATATTTCATTGAAGATAGTGTGGTATCTGACAATGATATCTTCATTTCCATTAAGATAGACATGAAACTGGCCAAGTTCTGGCACCATGGAGACTGCCTCTGGGTTATGACATACTATTTTCTTGTGAAAATACCAAGTGGGCCAATCACCAACAACTGGGAGGACATTAGTTTGCAAAAATGTGGAGAGTTCTGGTAAAACTTGAAAAATGTACTGGTGTGTTTCTTGGTAGTTCTGCAAACTGTGTAGATCTTGCTCAATTTCATCTATCAACACAGAGGATTTTAGTGTCTGGCATTCCTGTTTATCTTCCCTGGCATATACTCTGAAGAATAAGACCAGAAACGGGTAAGATACAAGTATCAATTTATGTACACAATGTATCAAATTATATATTCTAAATTGTGTGCATACAAACAGTTTGTATGTTGTTTTATAAAATATTTGAGATGTTACGTACACACTGATTGGCTGGCTACCATGTTTATATCAGAACACAGAGACATAGCAAATGCTCAAAAAATGTCAAAAATATTTTATAAAAGCAATATAAAATGGTCACTTAAAACAATCACTTATGTCTCTGCACTGTGATATAAGACATCTTCCATCATGTTTATATCACAGTACAGAGACATGTACACGCGTTTTCTATTCCTTAAATATATATATATACCTAAGCTCTTTTAATGATTTCTTGAGTAAACATGGATTTACTTCTCTGTAATTCATAGGAAGATTCTCCAAAAATGTGTGAAGGCAGTACTGTGGCCAAAATGCTTGAAGCTCTTCAATTACAACATTGCTGCATATACCACCTCTGCAGGTCTGTGGTTGTTTACCACGTTTTTGCACCACGACATCTCTGTGAATACTTTGAGGACGTTGTACTGGTTTGTGATTCTGTACATCCAGAAGTAGAGTTGCCATGTGTACAGCATTGGAAAGTTGTCTTCCCTGTGGTGTTTTAATGACATTGATGTTATGGAAATCATCAATTTTCAGAAATTTCTTAGGTTATATTATTAACAAATAATAGCATGTTTTGTACGTAATATTTGGCATAAATACCACTCGTGATATTTCAAAATTGTCCCAAATTTTGTTTAACAATTTTGAAATATCACTCGTGGTATTTATGCCAAATATCACTACAAACCATGCTATTACCTATACTAATTGTATTTGATTTGTAGAAATTTGTTTGGCTTCAACCTCATATCATTAAGGTTAAATAATTATTACCCTCCCCCCTTTCCACTACAAACAGTTCTTCATGAACATTATTAATACAATTTTAACTGGTTTAGTTGACATTTCAGAACCTCCTTGAGCAGTTTATTAAGTTATCATATACAATCTTTAACCTATAAGAAAGAAATTACCTTTTTCATCATGAGATGCAATTTGTCTTGTACCCTTTTTGTATGAGTAAGGCCAATGTAATGCTTCTTTTGTGTCCTTGTTTTAGGATTTCTTGAAAACCAAAGGTTCATTCCTGCTGACATTCCAGTTTAAGTAACCCATGAAGCTCCAAGAAAATAGAACTTTTATCTTGCAAAATTACCATGTCCTTTGATTTCTGTTTAATTAATTTTGAAGTTATTGTCATGCAAATGTCCAAACCATAATTAACTATACTTTCAGTTAATTTTATAATTATTAAATTTCAAATGGTCCATCCTGCATCCTGCATAATTAGAAATTGTTATAGTCATTCAACTGTTCCTCCAAAGGTCAGTATTATTGTAAAAGTATGCAAATCCAAATACATGCATCAAAGTATTCTGACTACCTGAAGTATAATAAGTGCCAAATCAATGATGTTACTCTTTTTTCTTGAATAACCATTTTTTTGGCTCCTTGCCTTTCATTTGAGATACTGTTTAGTAATGTGTGGTAAATAACTGTAGCATGGCATAGGACAAAGCTTTCATGTTTTTGATGCCCAACCAGAGATTGTCTGTCTTCATGCTTATCCAGTATTTTGCTACGTTTCATCAAGCTGTCCTCAAAGGTTGGTTCTACAGAAAACATGATATTTTAATTCATTAACAACTTTTATACAAAATTTGATGTTTTCCCCCCTATTTTCTAGTTTATTTATTTTGTTGTTATGTAGATTGTTTCTGTGTTGTTTGCCATGGTTGTTTCTATTTTAATAAAAATAATTTATTTTGTATTCTACAAGCTTACCGTTTAGTTTCAACTGAATTTTTTCCGATGTGCAATTTTCTAACATAACATCTCCATCTTCACCAATAAGAACTGGTCCACAAGAACAATTTGACAATTTCCAATAATTTTCTTTTTCTTCCTGGATTATTGTTTTAAAAAATACATAATAGTTTTAGGGCAGAGTTTGCTCTGGTTAACTGTGTATATTTTTAAAATGTTTTGAAAATTGTATCAATTAATATATAAAACAACAATACCTGGAGGTGTTCATCTTTTTTCTTTTCATAATCTCTCTCCAAATGCAATTCGTTCTCAGTTATCTGTACATATTCATGTTGATATTCAGTTTAGTTTTTGTGGTTACTGGCTTGTATACAAGCCAGTACCATTATGTCATCGTGCGTGTAAGTAAGTGTGTAAGTAATTCAGATTTGCCGAAGTTGTTCACGAAGAGAGAACGAAATACATACGGAATTGGCTCGAAGATTACTTGACTCATTTTGATCATTCTTCACGATGAAAATATGAAATATTCTAAGAAATATCTACCTTTTTTAAACAGCGGTTGTTATAATTTCATTAGATATTTCCTTTCGATGAAAAAATCTTAGAAGTTTTCAATAAATATGGAGTCTACGAACACACTCGGCATTGGCTTCATCGATACTGCTGACCAAAAGGTCAAGCAGACTCGTTTTTCCATGTGGCTTGTGTTTGTTTGGATATTGGTATAAAACATTGTCTACTTAAAGTAGACAATGTTTTAATTTACGTGTCACTAGACTACTGGGAGAAATATGTAAAAAAGATGTGAAATACACGTGAAAATTCTTTCTTTTCCATTTATTTTTGTTGGTTTATTTGTTTAGTTTAATTGCTTTGCTTGTTTATTTATCATTTGACCAGTAACCACATGTCCTCTTAGAGGGCTTTTATTTTATTATTACAAAGGGGAATAGTATTTTGGCATTTTTGAAATTCTTACTTTTTGTTGTTTTGTTGACCTGTTTTCTGAATCCTCTAAGAATCTTTTTGGGGCTTCTTTATGACACTTATTGCACCAACGAGTTCCAGGTATGTAATTATCTAGAGTTTCACCAGCTTGGTCTAAAAGTGGGTGATATTTGGATGGAATTGGATGAGGATGAAGTGATTTTGAATGACCCCATGTTGATGGACAGGAACATCGTTTGTTGTTACGACGACGAATTTCATCGTAGTGGTGCTGACAAAGGTATTCGTTCAACAGGATTTGCCCACTTCTGTGAATTTCTTCATTGTTTTGTCTTCTTTTCTGTAATTTACCCATACAATTATGTGATGACTGCCTTGTTTTTGCAAAATAGCACAGCATTGCTACAGGCACCGAGAGAGAAGACGACCTAAGTGAAGTAGTGCTGTCGTCAATTTACGATGGCAACGATTGATCACTTTGTTTTCGTTGTGTGCAAGAATAATTTTTCTTGTGCAAGATATATGTTATATAAAATTTATATAACTCGTTGTTACATAAGTATTAGGCCTAAGTATTGAGTCCTACGGCAAAGTTTTGAGATTTTATCGACAGTATAGTTGATGAAAAGTCGCTTGAGTGTTATTTACTACGATTGAACAAGCGAGTTGAATTGACATTTTTTTGTCGAAAAAATCCGCTTTCGTTCTTGTTGACACCAAACTAAGAAAGGTTGTAGACAATGAAAAGACTCATTGTAGGTTTTTGAAATTTTTATTGACTCATTATCGTTTATTTATTGTTTAAAGTTACTTTTTTCTAAATGTAAAATGAATAAAAACGCCGGCTGAAGTGTAGTTTAGGGTGAGACTCCGCTGACCAGTACAACAGAGTGATCGAAAACGTATTTCCGCGGTGCCTAAAACGTCAAAGTTTGTTCTTGAATTTTATTGTCTCTTGGTGAGTAAGAAATGTGTACATGTACAAAATACTAAGGGTATCCCAATATTGGAATTTGTGATGTGTTTGTTGTCCATGGTTGATTTACCATAACTTTACCAATGTTGCGATTTCTTTACCTGCACAATACCAAGGATATCCTGATATTGGGATTTGGATTTTGTGTGTGTTCATTGTCCATGGTTGATTTACCATAACTTTACCAATGTTGGGATTTCTTTACCTACACAATACCTTTAAAGATGCTGGGAGTTACTTTCCAAAGCAATTGCAGGTTTAATGAACATGTAAAGTCTAAATTAGCTGAAGCAAATAGGGGATTGTATATATTGAGATGTTTACGGAAAGAGGGTTATACCCAGGATGAGGTAGATTATTTTTTCTGCTCTGTAATATTACCTAAAATAACATATGGTTTATCTATTTATGCTGCTTCTCCACCAGAACTTACAGTTGTACATAATTTCTTAAGACGCTGTTTTAAGCGTAAGTATATATCTTATCATATTGATATACAAGATTTAGTTGATAAGACTGATCATACTATTTATAAAAAAATAAGTAATAAGCCTAGCCATCCTCTATTTCAATTTTTACCTAAGACAAAGCAGTCATCTTACTATCTTAGAAATAAGAGTAGTCTCTTGCCAAGAGTTAATACAGAAAGATTTAAGAATAGTTTTATAAATAGATTATATTTTAAACATAGATTAGCTATTTAATATATTTTATTTATATTTACATTATATTTTTTATGTTTCTTGTACGTATGTATGTATTGATATGTATTTTTATCAATATGAAATAAAGACATTATTATTATTATTATTATTATTATACCAAGGGTATCCTGATATTGGGATTTGTGCATGGGTGATTTACCATAACTTTACCAATGCTGGGATTTGCTTTTGTTCAAAATACCAATAATGTACCAGGAAATTAAAGAATACAACCGGGAATCTGTTTTTCCCAAACTGTGTGGTAAATGAGGTTGAACGTTTATTGGTATTTTTACTGGTATTATTATGGGAATTTAATATACCAGCTATTTACCAACATTGGGATTAAAGGATTTTTTTCCTGTGATATCATGATCATTTGTACAAGATATTGAATTCTAAATATCTTCCTTTGTTTCATGCTGCTTATATGTTTCTATGTCTCTTTAGTTTGCTGCTAGAGGTATAGGCAAATATTGCTTGAGAGGGCTTCTGCAGGAACCACAACTGGAATCTCTATTTATGTTTCTAGACGCCATTGTAGCATTGTGTCTTGAGGAGTACAGAGGTGAAGACATCCCACATCTTGATGAAAATATCTCTGTGGCCCTGGCAAGAATGGAAAGGGACTTCCCTGCTTCTTTGCAGGTAATTTTGTAAATTATACATTTTTTAAGTTCAAAACAAGATGTGCAAAATGCAAAGGCTTTGTATATCTACTTCACTTCTTCTTTACTTATAAAACGTTGTGGAAAGTTTGCATTTCTAATTTTATAATTATGAAAGCTACCCTTACTTTTGTCCTGCTGGACAAGTTATACTTTGGAATGAACAGCTATCGATATCAAAAGATATTGAAATGTTTTCAATATTTGAATTTGAGACCTAATGTTACATTTTGCATAAATTGGACAAACTTAATTGGGATCTGATCGTGACCATAATAAAAGTGTTATGATGTGAATTCTCAATAGGTTATCACAAATCATATTCTGCACCATATCCCTTCTGGTATTGCACAGTTTGGTCCAGTACATGCAACATGGATGTTTCCATATGAACGGTTTAATTCTTGGCTTTGTAGGCGAGCAATGAGACGCAAGCACCCAGAGGCGACAATTATGAAGACCTACCAGGTATATTTGAATTTATAAGGTTTCACAAAGGCTTCGCTGGCTTTGAAGTCACACATACTAATGTTGGACCTTCAATGCATTACAATACAATTGAACTACAATATTTTTTATTCATAGAAGGTAATGTAACCCATAGAGTTATCTAACTAATTACAGCCTTCAACTGTCTAGTGAAAGTCAACTGCAATTTCACATGCGGGAATGGAATATATTTTCTAAACTGATTTATGTCTCCTATAGATATTTGAGTTCTGTCGATACATGAAGTCATCAGGCCAGTTAAGTGGAACCTCTGAAGTGATGGCTTCTAGTGACACAATTCAAACAAAAGGGACTGAACATGTTCATGAGAAGCCTCTCCAACTTAAGTCAGAAGTTCTGAGAGCAATGGATGATGCATATAAGTGTGAGTCTAAGGAGTATGCGGCTTTGTATGAAGTTTATCTGAATGAAAGAGATGCAGCAAGGCGGTAGAGAAGACTGAAAAAGTTCCCTGCTGCATTTAGTAAGAGTCCAGTGGTGCACCAGCTGTGAGTTTGGATGAGACTGCCTCAGAAATTCAGCAGTTTTCTTTTTCCCAGAGTGATTCTGGGCGGATGCACACTTATTGCAAGGGAGATTGTTGCATACAATACAGACCAAGAAAGAAGACATGGAAGAATACAGTTCATTTTCAACCACATTTTTCAAGGTAGTAAGTACACCTGGTTTATGATTGGATGTTATCCACTGGCCTCACAAGATCCTACTACAGGACTTTACTATAGCAATAATGACTCCATCCACATGCATCCTGTCCTAGTTAACAAGGTGTCCCGACCTCTTTATGGAGCTCAAGAAGGTCAAATAGTGTGGTTCCTTGAATCTTCTGCTTAAATGATGTATAAATGAATTACCTGTACCTTTGATGAACTGCACGTGTATGTTTTTAAAGTATAAAATAATTAATTATTGATTATTATTTCAATGTTGAACATTTAGAAACAATTTTTCTTTGTTACTAAAATATCTTATTATGTTGGTTTTTCCATTTATGTTACTTTTTTCATTCTGTATGAACAGAATGAATATATATAGTTAAACCTAACATAATAAGACATTATTAGCTATAACAAAGAAAAATACTAATATTTTGAACAAGTTCTGTGATCTTATATGGATAATTATGTGTTTGAATAAAATATCAAGTGTAAATATCATGGCCATGCATGATAGCTTATCAATAATAGCCACGAACCACATGCACAGACTTCATCAAAAATATTTGTTTCCCTTCCATTTTTGCTTTTCAAACTATTTGAAATTCGAATGACTAACAAACTTTTAATGATGCACCTCATTCTTGTTAACTCTAATGGTTTATTAATGGTTATTAAAAAGTCATGACTTTTCACTGTTGCCTTTGTAATGGATTTTTAATGGAACCCAAATCACACAAAAAATGTAACTATATTTTAATGGCCTTTACAAAGCCCTTAAGATGAAACCCAGGCGAGGGTGCCATTAAAAATCCATTACAAAGGCAACAATGAAAAGTCATTACTTTTACCCTCGCCTGGGTTTCATTTTAAGGGTTTTGTAAGGGCCATTAAAATATAGTTGCATTTTTTGTGTGATTTAGTTACAACTTTTTAATGGAGTACACTATTCGCATTTGGCACAGTAACCATTTTCTAATGGTCATTACAAAGTCGTCACTTTAAGAAATGCAAAAGTAATGGCCATTAAAGTGGTTGTAAGTGAGTTTTCATGAGATTTTAATGGAGTTTTAAAAAGTTGTCGTTTCATAGTGCCACTATAGAACACCTAGTCAGCACTTTTTCGGTTTGGATTATGACCCAAAACTGCATAAATTAATTTTTGAGCTCAGGAATCGAGGGCACGGGAAAACGAAACCCTGTGGGATTGAGACCCCGAAAAAAAAAAAAAAAACATTCCTAGTTTACGGCAAGTGAGCTGGCAAAGATCCTGAGCTGGAAAGCGTTTGTGGACCCGAGAATCAAGGACTCAGGAAAACGAAAACCTACTGGATTGAAACCCAGAAAAAATTGCTAGTTTACTACAAGTTAGGTAACAAAAAAAAACGAGCTGGCTAGGATGTTCACGAAAAAAATGATTTTGGGGAGCACTCTAGGACTAAGCGATCTTAATTATATAATTATATAATATAATTCAATATGGCATGAGTTGTACAACTGTTTTTTTGACTAAGTAATAAATTGATTACATAGGTTTGTGAATATTCATCTGTGTTAGTTATGAGAAATTATATTTTGTTTACAACACAAGTGATTACATAGTTTGATTACATAAATTATTTTTGTGCTATTAGTCATCATCATCGTCATCGCTCTGTGAAAACAAATGCTACAGATTAATCAACTTGTCCATTTCTCAAAGACAACATAGCTACTCAATTGTTTTTGTACAACGATAACTAAAGTTTTTACATTGCATAATGAAAGGCTAAAACTACCTTATGTTAATATTCAAGGAATGCCATTTTTTCAATTGTAGCGTCAAAACCCCTAAAAAATAAACAAGTGAAAGGTTTTCGTATTTTTTCAGTAATTTACGGTATAATGTTCGTTGTAAGCATATTTTGTCTTTGTATCCCCATGGTCAAATAATCCATTACTATTATCCTTCAGTTTCAAATCATTACTGAGAACAATGCACAGTTAAGGCCCTAAACAAAAATGTACCGTTGATATTTCCATACAGAGTTTTCATCATTATTTGTTAGTGTTAGCCATCGTACAAAATGTATGTCATGTAACTCATTCATGTAATCGATTTTTATTAGACAACCGTTTTTTAACATGTTTTGTAACAAGTGTACTATGCATGACTTGATTTTTCCCACAACTGATAATCCATTTTTATCTTCCTTTAGTTCTGACCCATTACCATGAAGAATTGTTGCTGTCGACAAAAATGTAGCTTTTCTATTTACCAATTTTTATTATTTTGCCAACGTTAGCTATTGTACAAATTTTATGTGATTGAAATCTTTTTGATACTAGTTTCATTCATGTAACACGCTGGGGCCAACCACCCACAAAATGGATCATTTAAGAATCATTTTCTGATAACTTTCTAAGCATTAGCTGTATTTTTAATGAAACTTAATCAATGAAATAAAATCATTAAAAAATTTTCTTGGTATTTTGATGACACGAAGTTGATACTATGACGTCATTATTGTTGCAATTTTTTGACAATTTTTCAAATTATGAATTCAATTTTTCTAAGTGACCAGTTTGAAAGGGACTATCCAGAGGAAATCTGAAAACCGTTTTTCGATAGCATCAATATTTGATGAGTTATGAGAAATTAAATAACAGACAAACCACCCCTCCCCCCTCACCCAATTTCTTTAGGAAGATTTAGGAAAACAAACCTCTTGGTAAAATTTTTGCTGTAATGTTTTAAATCAGTCCATTTTTGCCTTAAAATACTATACTAAATGTTTTTGAAAATTGTATGATTTCCGAATTTTGAATTTCGTTCTCAATGTGGAGATATTAAGGAAAGTTTGATCATGACGTCATATGATGGTGTCACAAGATTTTTCTTTTTGTTTAAAACAGACAATAAGAGAAAGTTGTTCCCAAATGTGTGTCACATCTTTTCATGCTAGACAAGTACTACATATGTAAATGGTATATTCTCGCTAACTACGCACTAAGAAAAAACAAGACAAACATCACATCGGTGTTTGGGAAAGGAAGTTTATTTCCAGTGAGAGCAGGAACGACAAAACTACTAAACCTAAAGACACCGGAAATAGAACTTCAGCCCATGGGTGGGTGGGAGGGCGGGAAAGAAAATCGATGAACACGGACTCACGGAGGAGCAAACATAAAGTGAGGGAACACCCCCTGAGCTCATGTGGCTAATGAGCTATTACCAGTCCCCCCAATGCTCGAATTAACTATTTTAATCAGAGCTAAAAATAAACCAATGATAGAAACATACAAAAATAATTAATTTTGAAATCCCTCAATGTTATGACATCATCAAAAGCAACTAAAATTTAATAAATTATATCTTCTCACATATTTATGCTATCAACAATCTGTTTTCGGCATACATCCCCTCGTTATCTAGGCTTTCATTTTTATCACATAAATGTAGATTAATCCTTGTTTGTAACTTCATCAAAAAGTTGCAACATTTCTGGTGACGTCATAATATAAACATTTTGTGTCAAAAGTCAATCAAAATGTTGCGACATACAGTGTCTCATAATAGCCAAAGTTTAGTCCAGAAACTCCTTTTCGGTCAAAAGATATAAGGAAATATATATTTTTGCCAACCTGTGATGAGACAGTTGGGGGGGTGGTTGGCCCCAGCGTGAAATGATTTTTAACACACAACCGTTTTCTTTAACATGTCCTGTAACACATACACCACACATGGTTTGCTTTTTTCCCACGTCAAACATTACTGAGAACAATGCTGCGAACAAAAATGTAGCATTATTGCACACTAAAGCCAACTTTTATTAATTTGCTAGCAGTAACTAGAGCATGGGAAACTAGATATGGGATATGTCTCTTTCAGTGAAGTCCTTGTCAGACATGACCACTTAAGTATCTTTCCAGGAAGGGTTAAATTTTTTAAAGCAAGAAACAGCAGATTCTCAACTGTGCCATGATGAACAAACAAACTATTTCACTTGATCCATTACTGTCAATCATTAGTAGTAAATACAGAGGTATTCCAAGTTCCAGAAGCTTATAAGTAGCATTGACCATGATGATCTCTGGGAACTTATTATAGATTGTGCACATATACTCGTCTTGATAAACAAGAAAGACCCTTAAAATTCTTGTCAATCATCAATGAGAACATCCACTGTAGAACCTTGCTGTTGTTTTAAATGGGCGATGTGATCAAGGTCATTTGTGCTTTGGGTTTTTGTTGTTCTTTATTTAATTTTAGACATATCTTTAAGAGTAATTTTCTTTCCTGAAGTATTTTCCACTTTCTGTTGCAGAAGCTTTTTGTTTGCCTTCAGGTCCGCTGTCTGTCATGCCCTTCAATGTCTCACCATTCATGTTGTTGTATCCGATGTCCGTCATGCCATTTGATGTGTCGCCATTCATGTTTTCGTGTCCGATGTCCTCATGTCGTTTGATGTCTCGCCATTCATATTGTAAGATGTGGTATTCCTCTCGTTGTTTGAGGTCTTGCAACTGCCCAGGCGTTTGGCGCACTACGATCGCAAAGCACCATGGTCGTATTCAAAAATCTTCATCATTTGCTTTCAACCATAGAGTAGAACAGAGCTTCGATAAATTAGTATTCTCGCCGGTTGACATTCACATTTTGATTAGAAAAAATACATGTTGTCTTTTCTTGACAGATTAGATGAAGAAGGATTGTTTATTTGAGTTTGAATGTTTGTATAATTCCAGTGAGGTGTTTGTTTAGACCATAATCAGTGGCCATCCAGACTAAAAATATTATTATAATTATATCCTCACTATTGTAGTCAGGACTCTTTGGCCATGAAAACCTGCAGATACTTTTAAAAGAAATATAAATTTATGGGCTTTATGTTGAAGTGTGTTAGATTATACTTATAGTGTTTCCAAGTAAAACTGATTCGCAAGGTGTGAGTGTGATGATCGTGAGGTGACATTTGTGACATGGAGGTCGATCCACATATGTAAAATGTGATTTCCAAACTTCAGTTCTCTCTAGAAATGTACCCATATAATAATTGAAAGCCCAATTGTTAATAAGAATTAACTGCTGCTTTATTTCTCTCAAGTTCAAGTGTGTAAGTGGACTGAAGTGTTGTGTTGAATGAGTCTATTCGTCACGCAATTATTCAGTCTAAAAATCAGATAACATGACAGAATATCCTCTTCTTGGTACTGAAATCCATCACTCCCGGCCATCACTTTACATCGATGGAACTTTTTATTTATTTGTTGTTTCTGTTATAACAAAAGAGGATGAATTTAGACAAATGTTTACAAAAATCTTGACATTGTATTTTTTTCGGGGCTCGAAGCAGTGTATAAGTAGTGCATAGCGTTATGCGCAGCAAATTAGGTAAACTTCGATGACAATTTTCTACCTGATACAGTGGGGAGCGTTTATACTGTGATAAAGGCTCATCAAATTACAAAGAGAAAGGGCAAAAACAGGCCATTCATCTTCTCAGGCTATAAATCAATCAAATAGACATTTTTTCTCAATTCTTTCCATAAAACGGCTAACTAATCAGATGACTAAATGATTCTGAGTTATAGATGGTATTTGAAAGCACAGTATTAACTATGAAAATAGTCCTCAAACTAACCCAATTTTTTTACAGTCTGACATATTTTTTTTCTCGAAGAGGTGAAATTGTCGTACCATAGTGCTTTGCGATCGTAGTGCACCCACCACCAGGCAATTGCCATCCGTTTTGTCGGAGGTGATGTTTGTCACGTTAGCTTCAATTACTATGTTATCTAAGTTCAAGTTGTCGCTTGCTGGCTGCTTAGTGGTATCTCAAAATTCTGTATCGTCACTACAGCTTGTGTTGTCATCCGATATTACAATAACAGAAGGGGCGTCCATATAGGAGGTTTTTGAGGCCTTATCCAAGGGAGAATTGGCATTGTTTTCTACAGAATGGTAGCTGCTAAATCCAACAGAAGCCACTTCGACTCTCTGAGCCAGCAGCCACGAATTGATCTTACATCTCAAAAACTCTGAATGTGAGGTAGGATCCATCAGCCATGTTAAATGGTCTGGATGACCTTTCTTGTTTCCAAAATCTAGAAATAGATTTTTCCACACTTCAGGAGCACAAGAAGCAGTAGCTGCTTAGACAACTACAGCAACACCACAGACATTTCCACAGGTCTACAGAGGAATGTGATGAATGCAGCTGGAAGAACAACTTTGACGTTTTTGACCTTTAACATAATCCATTGCAATGCCTTTAAAGGACTTGCTGTCAACATCTACCACTTTGTAGATGACATCTAGTACTGGTGAAACGACTTCAAGAATATCCTTTGGGAGGTCCCATCTGTTACTGTCGCAGTAGTACCATTTGTTTTGAGTAAGATCGATGTACAGCAACGTCCAGTGGCATTCAAGTTGATGAGGCTTACTGAAATAGATTTCATTGGCACATTTTCTCACATTTGCCAATAATGTGATGTACTGACAGGTTTTTTGTGTGCATCTCTGAAGGACTTCATGATCCGTTTGAAGTAGGTCGTTAAGCATGAAAACCACTGTTTCATCGTCCGCTGTTTGCAATATGGCTGTGACTCCTGCCAAAGTATTGTAGTGGAGCCATTCCCTACCAGCAAGTGTAGCAAGATCACAAGAGAGAATGAAGTTTTGGACCACAGAGTGACCATCTGAATTATTGAATATCAGGTCTTCATACCTGGCCATGTCTTCTTTTGAGGAAGAACAAATTTTGTTTGGTAATTGTATTTCTTTTCTCAACCACATTTTCTCTCGCTTAATTTTAAGAGTGATTTCATGCAGATCGTGAATTTTGTGAATCATCGCAAGCGTTTTCTTCAAAAAAATGCCAATATTGCAGGAAACTGCAGCATTTTGTTGTCTCTCCAAGAAATCCTCTATTTCTGTACATTTCGTCAATGATGGCATATTTTCAAGGGATGTAGTACATAGGTTGCATATCAGTAGGTGTTTGTTTCATCTAATTTGGTAAATTTAATGATCCAAGCTTTCGAGCCTTTGGCTCATCATCAGGGATTGAAAGAATTACTATTTCGGTTACAAGAATTTGTACATGTTATATATGTAAGTTCGCACAGAGATGGAGCTTGAGCCGAGAGAATAAACAAATCTAACAAAATTTCCTCAATAGTGGAAGGTAATTGGCAGGCAGATTCCTGCCAGAGTCTCTGTTGCATTCTTATTTTTTACACCATGCCTCCTTCCATCTTCTTTGGGGCAGCTCTCACTTTCCACTATCTTTGTTCCACCCCAAGAGATCTCATGATCTTTAGATAGCACGTGTTGTGACAGCGCTGTTGTTGTAAACCTCACAATGTCTATGATGATTTTACACTTGCGCATTCTTTCAGCTTGTACCAGATGTTTGTTATGCGTTCTTGGCTTCCAAGATGTTCTTTGGAACCCAGAGTAATCCCTCTTCTCCCCCACTTGACCTGGAAATTCAAGCATTTTGAATAACCAACTCTTAAACCCACACAATTTTCTTGTAGCAGAGATGTCAGATGAAGTGGACAATATTGCTGCCCTGAATCTAAGTGGTATACTGCTAAGGGCAGATTTTATTCTTACTCCTTTCCAAAGTTTTTGTAGTTCCTCTACAGCTGGCTCTAAGAATTCATTCAGAGTCTTTGGTTGTCCTTATCCATGGCACAGCTCCAGTAACTATTTTCCTATTTGAATCTTTCAGCTCTTGGAAGGTCTAAAACAACTAAATGAAATACTCCATCAGAATAATCTTTCATGTGTTTCATTGGTTGAAAAAAAATCAAAATTTAACATAAATCCATAATTACATGGCGATTATAAAAAATCTTGACCATTAACAGTTTGAAAGTCTTTCCATAATTGGCCAACATACACATCACCTATAACATTGGAAGTTCTCTTGATCTCCATTCCTCGCATTGCTCAGCAAATTGCTTTCTCTTACTGAATCTTTCTAGACTTTCAATGATACTGTTGCAGCAATAGTACAAGAAAAACATGGTAAATAATAATAATTGTAAACCTCAGTAAATTGGAAATAGTCCAAACAGTGTTATTCAAAGGGCGGATGAGCTTGACTGAGCCAACGGCCATCATGCATCAGTAAACTTTTATTTTATTGTGTTTTGATTGTAATTTTAAACAGTAATTTGTAGTATAGTAATTTGTAGTGCAGTAATTTGTAGTGTATTTTAAAATTAATTTTCATGGTACGGACTGTGTAGCGGCAGCCCAAGGCGCCATCCTATGCTCTCAGTCTATCATGCATGTTCAGTATATGTTTTGTAAAGCGCCTAGAGCAGATTTTGGATAGGCACTATATAAATGATCATTATTATTATTATTATTATTATTATTATTATTATTATTATTATAATTTTATAAATAAGCAATTATTTTTTAAAGGATAAAAGCATTTGGGGTGATAGGGACTTTAATTATTATTACTTTTTGTAGTAACACACTGAGCATACAAGATTGACTGGTCTATTATTCCAAAAACTACCACTATCTAATATTTCTTGGAACCGGTCGGCAATCTCCTTAGCAGTCGGACCTGTGCGCTGATCAGTCAGGGGATTGATGGTTCTTGTCAGAAGTAGTCCCAGTGATGGATGTTTTGTAGATTAGCTCTTTATGTAGCACGTTGGTATTGCTCTGGAACGTGGAGTTCCCAAACCCAACCAACTTTGGCAAAAACTGTCCCTTAACTTTAAAAACCATCACATGATATTTATTTATTTAGGTGACCATGAACGTAGCCTTTTTCATGAAAATCGGATACTCCTTTGGCAAGCTTTATGACACCCAGATATTTGATGGCAAGCTTGGCACCAGCAATGCTGTATCCAAATTTGTTGACAACTTCACCAAAACACTCCCATGAAATTTAAAAAACTAAAAGGTATGGCTCAAGAGCAATGCCAAGGAGCAATGGAAGGCATTCGTGGGGTCCCAAAGTAATAAGGTTATTTGCTTCTCAGGTGACTCTGCTTGGAGGGGTGCCTTGTTTGAATTCCTTCTCCGCAACATGAAATCCTTCATACTTGGCCAGCCGTATTGTGCTTGATCTGCCTGATCTGCCTTGACTAATTATGTTACTGTCTGTATCAAAACAGAGTTCTTTCTTTATGCAAGCAACTGCTGTTGAAGATTTAGGAGTAGCTCATCCTATAATAGCGTTTAATTGTTTAAAAGATTAGTTGAGAGGTTTTTAAAGTAACTCTTAATATATTGCAATATAGCTAGCTACGATGCAATGCGTATGCAATGCAATGCCATTTTAAAGATACAAATAAATTGTATAGTATTGTATTGTGTTGTACTTTACAATAGGTTTTATGATTGTGCTCGGAATTCAATGACAATGGCTAACGCTCATTGGCCTTCTCCTATTATTAGTAAGGAAATGGTGCATATTAATAGTGCTAGTCCAGTAATTCCATAGGGAATCAGTCGAATACTGACTGTTTGCATAACTAGGATAGCAGTCAATGCAATCTGTCCAAACGATCGCTTGTCTCATCAGGAGCATTCTATCGGGCGACAAACAGTTATGATTATAGATGAAGATCTTATCTGACAAGTAAATCCCATAGCACTGCTTGGAAACAATCACTGGCTTATTTTGAAAATAAGGCACACAGTATTCCCAAGCGGCACTACTACTACTAATAATAATAATAATATTTATTACTTATAACGCGCATTTTCCATGTGGATATGATCAAATGCACGATAAAATAAATAGAATTAAATAAACATAAATATAAATGCTAGATAAAAATATAAATACTTTGCCCTACATCAAAATATACAAAACGATAAAATAATAAATACAAAATATAAAAAAATTAAAAACTAGAATAAAACTAAGTATCAATTAAGATATGCTACATTGAAGTAGTATGTCTTCAATAAATATTTAAATTTAATTAAGTTATTTGCATTTCTTATTGAACTAGGAAGACAATTCCAGAGTTTAGGAGCTGCACTAGCAAAAGCCCTATCACCTAAAGTTTCCTTCGTTCCAGTGGTTAATGGTTGCAATAAAAGCTCATTATTAGAGCGCAAACTATAATTGGAAGGCTGTTTTATCTTAATAAGACTAGATATGTAATTAGGAGAAAGGCCATTAATAGCCTTAAAAGTAATAACTAAATTAAATTAAAATTAATTCTCAATTTAACAGGCAACCAGTGCAAAGAACGTAAAACTGGTGTTATATGACAGAATCTAGGTACAATACAAACTAACCTGGCTGCTGTATTTTGAACTCTTTGCAGCTTACTTAAATGAATATGAGGCACTCCAAAAAGAAGGCTATTACAATAATCTATTCTTCCCATTACTAATGCATGAACTAATATTTCCGCAGATGCTCTTGAAAGATATTTCCTAATGCGCCTTAAATTAGGTAAAAAATAGAATGCAGCATTACATGTCTTATTAATATGTGTAGTCAGACTCATGTTCGTATCGAACCATGTTCCTAAGTTCTTTGCAACATCTGTTGGAGTTACTCTAACGTTACCAATAGATAGATGGTCTACTTTGACTTTTGCCAACTGCTGTCTAGTTCCAATTATCAAAAATTCCGTTTTATCATCATTTAACTTCAGTTTTTCAGTCAACATCTACGTGACTGATTAATTACGCATGGCCTTCACACATTGTTCCATGGCAGTAATAGCGTCGTGCTGATCCACATCTGAATTCGGTTTGAACGATAGATACAGTTGGGCATCATCAGCATATGCGTGGACGTCTGGAAGATGACCATGAAGCACCTCAAATAGCTCACTTGCGTAGATTGTAAATAGAAGTGGTCCTAAACAGGAACCTTGTGGGACACCATATGGTAACGGCAGACTGTCAGAAAGACACCCTCCAAATTGCACACGTTGGGTTCTGTTGGTAAGATACGAAGAAAACCATTTAAGAGCACAGCCAGTAATCCCAAACCTAGACTCCAGCCGATCCAGAAGAATATTATGATCTATGGTGTCGAACGCTGCACTAAGATCAAGCAGCACAAGCAAAGTCACATGTTGTTTATCCATACTAAGAAGAATGTCATTTTGGACCTTAAGCAGTGCTGTTTCTGTACTGTGGAATTTGCGGTATGCTGATTGAAGTAGAGGATAGAGATCATGACGCGTCAAGTGAGAGTGTATTTGTTGAAAAACTGCTTTCTCTGTTAACTTGGAGATGTACTGTAGATTGCTGACTGGTCTTAAGTTGTTAAATATGATATCCATGCCAGGTTTCTTTAGCAGAGGAGTAACAAGTGCCTCCTTCCAGGCCGCAGGGAAATACCCACAAGATAAAGATGAATTCACAATGTCCGTTATGACAGGAAGAAGTACATCCACACAGCCTACCACAAGGGGAGTAGGCATTGGGTCCAGTGAACAAGATTTGACTGATGAGAACTGAATGAGAGACAACATGTTTTCTTCACTAAGGATTTCGAATTCAGGAAACTTTTTATTAACATCATATCATTCTCATTCAAATCCAAATTGACTGAGTCAATGTCTGATCTGATTCTTTCTATTTTTCTGGCAAAAAAGTTACCAATGTCATTTACAAGAACCGAGCAATCGTGATAATCAGGGAAGACCAGTTCGTCTTTAGGACAGAGAAGCTTTTTGGATTCCCTAAAAAGTCGACCCTGATCACAGTTCTCATTGATAAAGTTGGTATAAAACTCACGTCTAGCTCTGTTACAAAGATATGTCACGTGATTTTTCTTGGTTTTGTAAATGTTGAAATCAGATTCCCGTCTAGTTCTTCTCCAAACTCTTTCAGCTTTCCTTCGATGTCTTTTAGCAACCTTGATCTCGTCAGTATACCACGGAACCGATGGTCTCACAGGTATAGTTTTTGTTTTCAACGGGGCGTGACGGTCCAGTAAATGAGATAGAGTAAAATTATAGTTCCGTACAAGCTCATCTAGGCGCTGATCGCAAGATGTTGTATTAACGTCAGACATATTGTAAAGATCAGAGTCAGCAATGTCAGCAGAAAGATGTTTTAAATCAACAGACTTTGTTTTCCTGTAAGATAACGTTTTAACTTTTAAGACAGGCTTAGCCGGTAGTAATGAACAGGTGATGGAAGCGTGATCAAAGATAAAACAGTGAGCCACTGGGGTAGATTTTATGATGCTCTCAGAGCGCCGTGATATTATCAAATCCAGCGTATGGCCACGTTGATGGGTTGGAACTGTAACATGCTGCTGAAGGCAGAAAGACTCTAGGAGATCAGTGAACTTAATTGCATCAGGATCATCAACAACGTCAACATGAATATTCAGATCACCAGCAATGAGCAACTGTTCTTTTGATAAAACAAGGAGTTCAAGATAGTTAGCAAGTTCTTCAAAAAATGTATTCGTGTGACCACTAGAAGAAGACGGTGGTCTATATATAACCACAAGTCGCAAATTATGCAATGAAGATTTAATTGTCCATTCAGAGAATTCAAAAGAATTCTTCACACCGCCATCGACTTTCTTTACAACAAAGGCATCTCGATACAATAAGCCAGTACCTCCACCACGTCGGACAACGCGTGAATGGTCAAGGAACTTGTAACCTTGTGGGCAAAGTTCAACTCTTACTGCCGAATCGTCGGATTTGAGCCAGGTCTCTGTAATTGCGATAATATCAAACTTGTGATCACATACATAGTCCATTATATCAGCACTCTTATTCTTGACTGAGCGAGCATTTAAAACACAAAAAGACAAATGCTGGTTAGACAAATGCTGGTTAAACTGGGCGCAGGAATTCAGGGAATTAAATCTGCGCCTGTTGTTTTTCAAATGACATGAGTTGCAGATTACGTCCTTTTTTTCTTGAACTGAGTCAGTTGAAAGGATGCAAATTTCACTCAAAACTAGTTGGAGTAAAATCGATAGTTCAAGGTTACGGCTAGATTCATAAACTCGTCATCGCGTGCTAACAAGCGATTTTCTGTAAACAATTTCCAATAGAGATGCAAATGAGACAGCAACTTTCTGTTGATCCTTGAAATAACTAGCAAACAGGGCGACAATGATGCCAAATGAATGCAGTCTCAGATTACGAGCGTGCATTACAATAACCACTGACGAAGTCTTCAGTAATTTTCCTCACAGCATGATTGTTTTGGACGAGTTGTTCAACAATATGCAATTTAGTTAGCAGTTACATCTAGTAGTTTTAGAAAACTCGCTTCATAAAAGCAGAGATTACTTTGGACATATGTGAAGACTTCATTTTCTTATTTATTGGCTTGGCAGACAGATTGGCTCGGCGTTCTTGCTTGGGTGGTCTTGCACGTACACGTAGAATCTAAAATTCACCGAGTGAATTCCTTAGTAGGCTCGCTCGTACTGCACAGCAATTGATGAGGCGGGATGTAAGTCCTTGCCTGCACAGCGCTAGCATTAACTAGCATAGGTGACGGGATCGAAATCCTCGTCAACACGAGAAATGCTCCAAGCGTGTGACTGAGTCAACCTCTCGTAATCAAATGTCCAGTACACTGACATGGACAAGATGTTCAATTCCAGGCTTCAAAGGAACTTTAATTAGGACTCTGGAACTTGGTAGAATTGTGGTGATTTCTTTCAACATGAAGTGATTCACTCTGAACATCATTCATTCAGCATTCTAAACAGCAAGGTGTGTCTTGTAGCTCAGTTTTCCAGTGCACAAGACGAGGCGCCATCTTATCCAAGATGGAAACAACAAAGCTGTTCAAGATATATAAAACACAAATAGAAAAAGTGTTCAGTATTTCTCTTAAACAAAAGTCAAAATAGATCTTCACTCAAAACGAACATGAAGACGAGATGTGGCTTACCTGTATGCGAGCACGAAAGAAGAAGAGGCCTGACCTGGCCTGTCACCGGGTTTTATAGTGTTGTTAATTTGCATAACAATACATCTTTGAAACCTGATCTATGTTTTGGTGATGACGTTATAAAGCCCTCTACTACAGTACGCAACATTGGTGTCATCTTTGATTCTACTATGTCAATGGTACCTCATGTTAAATCCATATGCAAATCTGCCTTTTACCACCTTCACAACATTGCTAAAATCAGAAAATATTTATCCCTTCAAACAACCGAGAGACTGGTCCATGCTTTTGTAACTTCCAAGATAGATCACTTCAACTGCCTCCTATTTGGCCTTCCCAATCACCAATCATCTATCTAAACTACAGTCAGTCCAAAATGCTGCTGCTCGTGTGATCACTTGTTCTTGTAAACACTGCCATATCACGCCTATCTTGATTTAGTTACATTGGCTTCCTGTGGCTGATCGTATCAAGTTCAAGATTCTACTCATTACATTTAAATCACTCAATGACCTGGCTCCATCTTACATCTCTGACTTGATTTCTCTTTACAAGCCATCAAGAAACCTTCGATCCTAATCTTCTATTCAACTTAATCGTGGCCAATTTTGCTAAAAGTCATATGGTCATTGTACATTCTCTGTGTGTGGTCCTGAACTGTGGAACGCCCTTATAACTGCCATCGGTTGTTAGATTTATTCGTGATTACAGCCGGTTTTCACACTGATAGACGCGATACTAACGTAAAAACTAACAAATAAACGGAATTAACGAGATGAAAGCTAAATTACAATAACAGGCAAAAATACGAAACGAAGAAAACTTACCAAGACCTGGCATTCTAACAACAGTAGAAAAGTGACGTGAAAACTAGATTGCACACAAATTTGAATACTGAAAAAATATGATAATAAGTCTCAAGGGAAAACAATCATACGAAAATAGAAACGAAATTAACAATTATACGAAAATATGATGCATAACTGAATGCATCAACATGGCTCTCCTAAATTGATAAATTTACTTAATAACAGTTAGTTGTAATGTCTCTCCTTGACTTGCTTTATCTATCAATGGCTCTCCTTGACTTGCTTTAGTTATCAATGGCTCTCCTTGATCCTAGTTATTCTTGTTCTTCTAATTTCAAGAGAAGCACCAGTTTGTGGATAGGTCTATCCAGAATCGTATTATCAGCTGTCGTTATTTTCACTTTTCAAACGAGGCCGTTTTCGTCTTCAAGGGTTTCCTTAACGCGGGCCATCTTCCAGTTGTTTATAGGGGCGTTGTCATCTTTCATTAAAACCAAGTCACCAACTTTGAGGTTGCGTCGAGGTGTGTTCCATTTCGATCGTTCTTGAAGTAACTGAAGATATTCTCTTTTCCAACGTTTCCAGAATTCGTTGGCTAGAAATTGCACGCGCCACCATCTTCTAGTAGCATATAAGTCCGATCTTTGAAATATACCAGGCGGAGGAAGAAGGATTTCGGACTTGGAAGTCAGTAAATGATTAGGTGTGATAGGTTGTGCAAGGTCACATGAATTCTGAGTAGTAAGTGGGCGGCTGTTGATTATATTTTCAGCTTCAGTCATGAAGGTTCTTAGGGATTCGTCATTAAGTTGATGACCAGCTTCGTGGAGAAGGGTTGCTAAGACACCACGTACTGTACGGATTTGTCTTTCCCAAACCCCACCCATGTGACTGGAGTAAGGGAAGTTCATTTGGAACTGGAAGTAATCACAATTCTTTCGTTTTAGAAAGTCTTCAACTGATTGATGATCCATTTCCTTGATAGTATCTTGCAGTTCCCTTTTCGCACCAACGAAGTTAGTTCCTCTATCTGAACGAAGTTGTCTTATTGGGCCACGGCGTGCTAGGAAGCGACGAAGGGCGTTGATGAAGGATGCTGTATCAAGAGAACTAGCGGTTTCAATATGATCAGCACGACAAGACATACATGTAAACAGTACACCATATCGTTTAAGTTCTTTTCGACCTTCCTTTACAATCCAAGGTCCAAAGTAGTCTACAGAAGAATACGTAAATGGGGGTGCCTCTTGGAATCGATCTTTGGGCAAATCGGCCATCTTCTGTTCTTGTGTACGTCCACGAAGTTTTCTGCACTGAACACAATTTCGGATGTAGTTAGAAACAGCTGAGCTGCCACCAATGATCCAGTAACCACTTGAGCGGAGAGCATTGAGTGTCATTCCTCTTCCTTGATGCTTGATCTGTTCATGCGCATTCCTTACGATAAGTTTAGTAACATGACTTGCCCTTGGAATTATTACAGGGTGTTTCATTTCGGAAGACACTTCAGACATTTTAATTCGTCCTCCAATTCTTAGTAGGCCGTGTTCATCGAGAAAAGGATCTAAACGAAGCAAAGGGCTGGTTTTCTTTAAAGGTCTACTTGAGGTCCTTTCAGTAGCATCGGCATCTGTGGTAATAGACTGTAACCTTTTAACTTCTTCACGGAAAAATTCTTGTTGTACGAGCTTCAGAATTATGCGTTCGGCTTCAGCTAATTCTTCTACGGTTATTGATTGCTTGGGAAACACATTGGCAGGAATACGCAATCGGTTCTTGAGTCTCAGACATGCAGCGATAGCTCTTTTAGCCTTAAACCAATTAGAAAAGTACTGAAGACGTTCCAGAATAGAGGCCATTTCAATCTCTGAACTCTTAGTAGAAAGACTTGTTATTTTCTTCATTTCAGGATCTTCTTCATTAACCACGTGCTCATAGGAATCTTCATTCTGTTGAGGTACTTCAGTTTCCCAAAGAAATTGAGGCCCATTAAGCCACTGAGATTGACTTAATTCCTTACACGTCAGGCCTCTGGACGCAGCATCAGCGGGATTTTGCTGAGAAGAAATGTATCTCCATTGTTTGGGCGAAGTGTAATCTCTGATCTGTTGAATTCTGTTTGCAACATAAACATGGAATCGACGAGCGTCGTTCGAGATATATCCTAACACAACTTGACTATCAGACCAAAACGTTTTGCTGACAAGCTTGACACCATGGAGTTCACGTCGCAACATATTACCAACTTTGGTGGCCATAACGGCAGCAGCCAATTCCAGGCGAGGAATAGTTATAGGTTTTAAAGGCGCTACCCGTGCCTTACCCATAACAAAGGCACAATGCACTTGATTGAGATTGTCGATAAATCTTAGGTAGGAGCACTGACCATATCCTTTAAAACTGGCATCGGCGAAATGGTGCAACTCAGAAGACTTGACTGTACCAAACTCTGAAGGTTTGTAACATCTTTGAATTCCTAGATCTTCTAAGGCAGACAAGTCTTCTCTCCATTTCTCCCAGCGTGTGCGCACATCTTCAGGAACTGGATCATCCCATTCGGCATTAGCGCTGCACAATTCTTAGAGAATTTGCTTACTAGAATGACGGGAGCTACAAATCCAAGAGGATCATAGACAGAGCTAATAGTAGAGAGGATACCACGTCTCATTAAGGGCTTGTCCTGAATGACTATCCTGAACTGAAATTGGTCAACTTCCACACACCAGAGAATTCCGATGATTCAATTGTATTCTAGCCTGCGTCACATCCGGACTTTTCCTCCGTTAAGTCCGTCTGCGAAATAACGAACAAAACCGTGTTCTGAGACCCCCAGCAAATAGCAGGATTATAGATAATAGATCCTGATTGGCTGATGCATTTTTCAATTCTAACGAGACTCGTGATTGGCTCGCTTAATGTTCGTTGTGTCGATGTTTTGACACCTAGCTTGATGGACTCCAGTTATTAACAGACTTTATTGCTAGCATGACCCGGGGTCAATCTCGTAATTTCTCTTTGAGAGAATGTTTTGTTAACTAAGGCTATTATTTAACAATATGTTCAATTGGAATGTTTCGAAAGTTTCCTTTTATAGCAGGCAAATCGATGTATGTAACTGGTAGGTTGTTTTGATTGAAAAATCTGTCTGTGTTTTCATAATCACTGTAAATCTAACGGACGTGTTGTCATGGCGAAGACAAACACACCAGTGATCATAGAGCCAATCACGAGTCTCGTTAGAATTGAAAAATGCATCAGCCAATCAGGATCTATTATCTATAATCCTGCTATTTGCTGGGGGTCTCAGAACACGGTTTTGTTCGTTATTTCGCAGACGGACTTAACGGAGGAAAAGTCCGGATGTGACGCAGGCTAATTGCATTCTCCAACGACGTTTGGCTGATCTGAAGTCTTCATTTAGTCGATCCAGTTGATATGTTCGTCCTCTCTCGGTCATAACTCTGCGACGGCGATTTTCTTCCCTTGAAGCGAAGTTGTTGGAAGATTCCATCACAGTCTTTCAATCATCACTCTGCGACGGCAATTTTCTTCTCTTGCGGTTGAGACGTTGAATGATTCCATCACAGTCTTGTTTTTACTATAACTGCCATCGGTTGTTAGATTTATTCTTGATTACGGCCGGTTTTCACACTGATAGACGCGATACTAACGTAAAAACTAACAAATAAACGGAATTAACGAGATGAAAGCTAAATTACAATAACAGGCAAAAATACGAAACGAAGAAAACTTACCAAGACCTGGCGTTCTAACGACAGTAGAAAAGTGACGCGAAAACTAGATTGCACACAAATTTGAATACTGAAAAAATATGATAATAAGTCTCAAGGGAAAACAATCATACGAAAATAGAAACGAAATTAACAATTATACGAAAATATGATGCATAACTGAATGCATCAACAGCCCTTCCTCCCTTCATAAGATCAGAATCATCCCTTTCATCCTTCAAGTCAGCTTTGAAGACTTACTTATTCAAGTCTGCATTTAACTTGGAACTTAATTAACATAATTCACATAGCTCTTTTTTATTTTTATTTATTTTTTATTTTTATTTATTTTTTATTTTTATTTATTTTTGCGCTTAGAGCAGAAATGGATAAGCGCGTAATAAGTGTATATTATTATTATCATTATTATTATTCAACTTATTGAAATCAACACAGATCCACACTTTGCCATTCTGTTTTGGCACCGCCACTATAGGTGCACACCAGTCGGTAGGTTCGTCAATCTTTGTGATGACCCCTTGCTTCTCCATCTTCACTAGTTCTTTGACTTGATCCATCTTGGGGAGAGCAACCCTCCTCGGTGTTGTGACTGCATATGGTTCCGCATCCTCTTTCAGATCATTGTTATCCAGTTTACCGAGACCTTCGAATACTTGTGGGAACCTTTCATACGCATCATCTGTTGACATTTGCACTTGATGAATGACAGACACTATATTGAGCGCCTCTATTGCTGGTCTGCCAGGCAATGGAAACATCAGTCCTCTGACAACATAAATCACTTGCTCCGCTGTCTTGTTCCCTGAGTTGAGCTTTGCTCGGAATGAGCCACAGCCATTGAGTTGACTTTTACAAGACCCCATCAGAACCTTTTTTGTGGCAATCATAGTGACTTTCAGCTTCTTTGCCTCAGACTCAGGTATCACTGAGACATCCGCTCCGGTATCTATTTTAAACATGACTTCAGTGCCATTAACTGCTATTGGTATCTTCCAAGGATCTGCTTCAATGCTGTTTATATCAGAAGAGCTGATCATTCCAACACACATCTGGTCCACCAGACATACACATGGCTTTGTAATGCCCCTTCTTCTTGCAATGGAGACACTTTGCATCCTTAGCTGGACATGTGGTACGAGCATGACCTGGGGAATGTCCGCAACGGTTACATTTCGTTGAGCTTTGCGTTGAACTTTGGGGTTTGGCTTTGCTTTGTTTAGGTTCTTTTCTACAGCTAACTTCTTGCTTTCGAGTATTGAATTTAGCCCGTTCAAAGATTGTATTTCGGCGTTTGATGAAGTAGTTATCAAACTTCTCTTTGACTCTGTCGTATTTCCTTGGATCCTCTTCAGATAGGTTGAACGTTGTCATGATATCCTCACTTATCTCTCCCATTGAGTAGAGAAGAGTGTTGACTTGTGTTTCTTCATCTCATGCTTTTAATCATGAAGCTGAACATAATCTTTCAAATCTTTGTATCCACTTACTCCATTGCTCCGGTTGAGTAAAATCAAACTCTCCTGGTGGTTGGATTTGATATGAAGAACCTTGCACTGACAAACACACTTGGTGTTCAAGGTTTCTGGCATATTTCAGAGCGAAAATCTTGAAATATTCCGAAAAGATTATTGCAGTAACTTCTTTGACAAGCCAGCTTCTGACACCATGTAGTATTATCGCCGGATGGTCAAGATAAATGATACAAGACAATGGATTGTGGATGAGCTCAACTGCTTTAATACAACGCCATCTTGGATCCGTTCACAACAGGGAACCCAACGTGTACAAGACATTAAACACAGGGAGCCCGAATACAACAACCACTTGACACCTTTAGTTACTCTATGGAATATAAAGCACCAAAATACTAAGCCTTAATTGGGTGAGGAAGTGCAATGATTTTCTAATAATCAACATCTTCAATCATGTTTTTTTTTTGTAAATTTCATAATTTTCTTGTATTTTTTTTTTCTTCATGAATAATATATTATCAGTTGTTCTCCTCAACTTCCACATTGGAGCAATAGATGTATTTGGGAAAAATAGTCTTATAAATAATCTTACAAGCTAGGACTGAATATACTTTGGTCAATCAATACAGATGAAACTTACCTTTTTCTTGCTGAATATTACAGTTTTTGTTGACAATCTGGAAATAAATATATAAATAATCAATGAGGTCATACAGTCATATTATGACAACTATAATATGTCATTCATGTAATATTTCTGTATAATTTAATGCATTCAATTCTACACCAAAAGTTGTTTTGAGAAGTTAATTTTTACCATACATTTCTTCTTTGACTTAACTCACATGCAAGACATCCAAAACATGGAACCGATTTCTGTAGTGATGGGGTTCAGAGGTACAATCTCTGTAAAAGAACTGGCCTGGTCTCATGACATCGCACAGTGGCTGTCTTCTCTTCGTGTTTTTCAGTGCAGACCACACACTTTGTGGCATCTGGCATAGCTGAACTCTCCAGGTATAAGGTAAACAGTTGACCACTAACATTCTGCCAGTTTACAAATTGGTTTGTTTTCCAAAAAAAAAATCTTTACCAGAGGCAGAAGTGCGGCAGAAGGACCACTACTTTCGGCTTCTACGCTACATGACAATTGTGGTCGCTCCAAAAATGTCCTGAAACTGCTATCAGACGTCAACAGGATATTCACATTTAATCGTTCCCTCTGAACTGTCAAAGGAATGGATATCTTCTTTTTGCGGCCTCCCTTTCCTAAAATGGTATTTTTAAGTTTGGCTTGATTAAGATGCTTCATCGTCACGAAAATAGTATGCATTACACACAGAGGACAGACAAAATGTGTGAGAAACCAAAGCATGCGATTGGCTAGAATAAAACAAAGGGGCAATAGAAGGGGTGGAAGAGCTTCCAACAAGGACTGTGCCCATAGGTCTATATTTAGACTTGAGGGATTTGTCCATTTAGACTACGTTAGATCGGTGCTCTCGGCATATCCACTCTAGCAAAGTTTACTTATATCCACAACTAGAATAAAAAGATTGGATTGTTGCATAGCCAGTGCTTATACACGCTCGATAAACAAGATACTCTGGCTCGTTGTTCACCATAAGCAGTCTGTTGTTAGAACGCAGCCAGTGTTTGACCACTGAAAACACTCCTTTGATGGGATTGAGTTGAGGACTGTAGGGAGGTAGTTACATCAGAATTGCCTCTGCGTTTTCAATAACATCTCGAACCTCTGGAAGATGATCTGATTTTTTTCAAAATACAATGATTAATGTCAAAGAATCAAGAACAATAAACCCCGGTTTTTGGTTACTGACAATTGTATTAGAGCGCTAATACATAATGTCAATAATTTAGCAACTAAATAATGGAAAATGGTAGAGTATTTTTTCTTCGTCCTTGAAAGAGAAATAGAGTGACTGCACTTAATCCTTGAAGTTGTACTAGCTAAATAATGTTAAATAGCACTATTAAGCAATGGAAAACAAACGGTTTTGGGTATTTATTTCTATTTAGATATTGTACTTTTTCACGGGATAAGTGCGATCACTCTACTTATCTATTTAGTTTGTACCAAAGTTGACAAAGAACAAAAGAAAACACAACTTTATGTATTGATGCAGGTTTAAAGGAAGGCACCCAGAAGCTAATGTTGACCTGTCTAGTATACAATACATCGGTATAAATACAATACAGTTAATGAAAACTATAGAGAAAAGTGGTTTTCATTAAACTGTGAAACAAATTGTATCATTTAAGGTGTGATAGAGTGATCGCACTTAACCCGTGAAAAAGTACAAAATCGAATTAATACTTATTAGTAAGAAAATCCTTTGTTTTCCATTGTTTAATAGTACTTTTTGCATGATTTGGCTAGTACATTTTCATGGGTTAGAGTGATTTTCATCGGACTGTGAAATACTAAATAGCTATAAGTGTATAGCAGTTAAAATTCAACAAAAGGAACAATGGAATTTGGATCTATTAGTGTGTATTAGCTTAGTAACTATTTCACAGTCCAATGAAAATCACTACACACTAGTTGATCCCAATTCTATTGTTTCCCTTTTTTGAATTTTGGCTGCGATAAACTAGCTAGTTAGTATTTCCCAGTGCGATGAAAATCACTCTATACGTTTAAAGTCTACTACTAATTGTTAGGTAGCCTTTTACCTTCACGAGCAAATGATCACTCTAGTACAAACACTAGGGAAAATTAAAAATACATCGAATATGCAATATTTGATGATGATTAACAAAATATTCCTAAGTGTGCAATAAAAAAATAATTTGCACTCGCCCATTACAACTACTGAATTTGAATTTCGGCCATTGTAGGGATTTAACAGTGGTGCTATTTCCTCTGGAAGAAATCTCACAAAGCGATGCCCGTTGAAGCTTTTCCTGACTAGAGTTCTGAAGGCCAATAAACCTCCGTACCCAACTGCAGCTATGACTGAAATTTTGGGTCCATGTGGAGTTGTGTACTTCCCTTTTGGCTTTCTTCCCCTTTAGGCTTAAACCGTAATTCCTATGCGTCTGTTCTAAATGTTATAGATGAAAGTTCACATTTTCATAGTTGACCTTTAATGCAGATATATACTTAATATGACTTGACTCTTTTAGGACACAATCATTTTTTTACAAGAGGTCCAAAAACGGCAGACATTCCCATGAGAGTGCCCGCCCCGTCACATGAGCTGCCTTTCATGCAACCAGACCATCTTATGTCATATTTTTCATGCAATCTAATACTAAATAAATCTTATGAATGAAAAATTCAGAAAAAAAACTTTATTGAAGGGATATAGCTTTTTAAATCGGTAAGAACTGCCATTTTTAGTCAATGAAATGAAGAATATATAATATAACTGACTCTTGTGAATAGAACATTATGGCAACGAAATTCACATAATCATGAATGGCATAGGAACGGTTATAGGAATTGTAACTCAACAGTTGTCCCACATACGAATTTATTTACAATGTTCAATGCTCTTACAGTCTAACACTTGAAGGTTAAGTAGGTGATGAGGTGAGGTGATGATTAAGGTTGACGCATAGCCAATTAGTCGCTTGTAAGAGCGTAGCAGTTGTAGAAGGTGTAGGTGTAGTCTGATGTAGATGAAGGTGTTGTAGATGTAGTTGTAGGTTCGAACTGCAATATGAGTATTACAAAGAGTCTAAAACTAGTCTTACTATAATCTGACTACATACGAATATAAATATAAAGCATGGAATAACTATTGATAAGCAAATAAATATGTATTATCATCGAAGTAGCTGAGCATATAACGATCTCTTGACAGATACAACGATAACTTCATGTAATGATGATAATCCTAGCAGTAATTACTTAATGTCTACAGCAAACAATTAACAATTCAAAATGTACTTGCTTGTGATATGGTTAAGCTGTCTGCATTAAAACTACTCTAAAAGAAAGAAATTGAACTTTGATCTACTGAGGTGCACCAAATAGAGTAGATATTCGGAGTACTTTAGTGCAAATAGAAGTTGAAGAGGAGTCCAATGTCTGTTGGCTGTCGACGGTAGAGTCCATACTAAAAACAATGAATTTCTACCTAGACGATGCTCCTATTTATGATGGAGAAATATACGCGAAAACGAATCCCTAGGCATTCCTAGCAGCTACGCGCCCTAGGCTTGGCCAGGACAGATTAACGTAAACGTTTATCGTGACATTAACGCCCAAGATAATCTCTTAATTGGATTTAAAGCTAATTTTAAATGTGTCCTTCATAGCCTCACGTTTCAAACCCAACAATAACTTACACAAAATATTTCATCAATGAAGACTAGTTCCTCCAGCATAATTACTTTTATGTCGTCCTTGTATTGTTTTACGAGTTCAGATCAGTTTTTCAATCCTATTCGGTGTAATTACAAGCAAAAAAAAAAAGAAAGAAAATAAATAAATGAATTGACAATATATATTAAATTACTAAACACAAATCTCTTCCACTTTTTTTTTTTTTTTTTTACTTTTTTTTAAAGGCGTTTCAAGATGTTGTACAGGCTGGTTATCGAATATTCTGAAACCGTTGCTTTCTTCGAGTACTTTATTTCTTTTAAGTACGCTGTTATGTTATGGAGGATATACTCGCACAAAATAAACTGCTATGCTCTCGTCAGCAAATTGGTGGCACTGGGTCTCCCAAGTCTTTGCAGATGAACTCTACCAGTTGCTTTGAATTTCTTCAAAAATCTATACACTGTACTGAGGGAAAGTTTTAATTTCCTTGCAATATATCTTGCTGACTTGTTCTCCCCATATCTCATCATAACCACCATCCACCTTAGGTAGGTACTATAAACCCTGATGCTAATAGGTCTGTCTGTAGCTTTCATCTTCATTAAGACTGATGATGACACATCGACATTGATCTACCGCACATAGTTTTATACCTCTATAGGGAATTGTAAGTGACAATAAATGAGATATTATAATAGGAAACAGCTATTTATGAATGGAAAACAGCTATTGTTTTTCAATGTTTTCATTTCAAAATTAAGGCTAATGAGACTTTTCTGTTTCATTTCAAGGAATGCAGTGTCGGCCGTACAAAGGACGTTACTTGTTTTTCAATAGAAAAATCAAGAAAATCAAGCCAGAAAAAAAAACATTTTGCTTGTGATGACTCTATCCAACGTCCCCCAATATGATGCATATTTTAAACAAACATTTAAACATACTTTCTAATCTAACTATGCTGAAAAGTCACATGATTGGGCCCTAAACACTATGAATCTGCTAGTTTCTCCATGCTATATTTATATGGGGATACTGGCGAGCTGCTTTATCATCGGGTTGTCGTATGTTGACATGTTGTCTGTGTTGTGGCCCGAACTAGGAGTGGGCTTGCTGTATTTTATCGCAATGCTAAACAGTGATTGTAATTGTATTTCTTTCAAAACAAAGAGAATAGTACTTCTTGTAAACTAGCGTATGGCATTGCTCTTATGTTACACAACAGTCTGTATTCTCTTGGTCAAGATCGTCATCCTCTAGGCTCATGAGATCTATTACTCTCGTGGTATTGTTGTCCGCAGCTTCTTGCTTCACTTCTGGGGCCGTGTCCAAGACGTCTTCAACAACAGCCTTTACATTCCCATGTTCTTGCGCCAGACGGGAAGCTAATTGTACTTCACTACCAAATTGCAAGGCTTGTTTCAAGGTATCCAACTTCTCAGTAAACTGCTATGTAGGAGACTGCTGCACTTGGGCCATTGTGGGGAAGAAGGTTCTGGTGGCGGATGTGGTACCTTTTTGCACTACAGGGGCTTGTTGGCTTCTTTTGATGTAATTGTATAGCCGTTTTTAATGCTGTAACTTGATTAAAGTCTCTTGCAGCTGCAGTTATTTCTTTGGAATAGGAATTGATGCTGTAAATCAAATGATGTTTATCCAGTTGCTCCTATTTTTTAGCTGGAATATAAAAAGTCATGAAAATCAAGACCTATTTTAAGCTCTCTAGATGTACACAGTTCAACAAAATGCTAATGAAGTTGGAGGTATCTAACAGGTTGAAGTGCAGAAACAATTAGATCCACAACATGGTCCACCTGCCTCAAAGCTGGTCGCACTATATCTTTCAGTGTTTGACAAGCCTCAATTATCTTTTTCACTTTGTCTTGGGGAAGGAAAGCCTTCAATGAAATTGAATAAATTTCAAAGTATGAATATTTAATTCATGTTATTTGTACTAAAACTTTTTTTCTCAATCATAAATCCCAGGGATTCTAACGAAGCTCTGGTCACAGAAAAATGTGCACACAGAAATCGATTTGGAGATGATAAGAAAATCGCATAAAACAGTCAATCTGATGCTCATAAATCTGAGAGATAAAACAAGCGGCTTCAAAACCTTAGGGGCTAGGCTGTAACCAAAAGGCAGGCATTGAAACTCAAATCAATCTTCTTGCCACACATTTCCGATGTGCAGAAAAGATAGGAAAACTAAAATAAACATCCCTTAGGTCCAGGGACGCTATAACATCTCCCTTATTTAACTTATCAATACTGTTTGAATGCTTTCATCTTTTGGACAAACTGATTCAAGGGCTTCAAATGAACTGGAAAAAGAGTGAAAATAAATTCATCCCTACATGGGCTGACATGGCACCTTTATCAAGCATTGATTGAACCTCACTGTCAATCAAATCTTAGTCAGGGTTACAAAAGGTGATTGGAGCATGAAAATTGGCTTGAAAGGGGGTCTTCAAATTCAAAGTGATACCCTGATACTGTCTATAGAGTCCATGAATCAGAAGTGATTTCATGCCAGTTATTAATATGCCAGCCAAAATTACCAGCATAACCACTGACCTTTTTTAGGCCTTATGTTTGAAAGTGCTTGTGTCGTTGCTGCTTCTTTTGGCAGAACTGTACTCCATTTTTCCAGCAGAGTACCCTTGTCGATAGCTCAAAAATGCCCTTTTCCTGGAACGTGAGAAACCACCACGACATGTTTAGGATCTGCTTTGATCTTTGAATTGCAGAAGAGTCACCTTTTGGCAATTTTATTGAGCTCTAAAATATCCTTCATATTTTTATCGAGTTCGTCCCCCAAAAACACTTAGATATAGATGTGTTTTACTGCATACAGATTGATAACGTTTATCAATATTAGGATGCAAAGACACTCAGGTCTGGTATCATACATGCCCCAGAAATGACATTATGTCAAACAACAACACAACACTGGTAGTATTCCTGAAGGCTCAACTTTCTCCTGCTTAGCCTTAGTTAAGAGCAATTTGTCGAAAGCAATCAGCAACGGTTGAGTAGCTTTCACAATGAATTTCTGAATCTCTTGAAGAGAGAGGTCTTTAAGCTTCCCTTTCTTATCCAAGTCAAACCAAAACTTTCAAAATTTTTCAAAAAGCCTCAGAAATACCATTGTTAAGGGAACATGTATTGGGAACATGTATGTATTTTAGAGGGATATAGTCATTTTATAAAGCAATAAGAAAACTTTTTTGCTGTGTTTGCATAGCCTGATATAAGCACGAGAGGGGTTGGGGGAATTCAGATTGCATAACTGACTCGAATTCTCCCAACTCCCCCTCTTGTTCATATCAGGCTATGCAAACATGCAAAAAGTTTTCTATTGCTTAAGGTTGGTACCTACCATTGTCAGCGCGCACTGCTTTCTGCGCATGTAAAAAACCTTGAATTTTCGTCAGTAAAGCGATCGTAAAAACAAGACCGTTTTTACGACTTTTTGAAAAAAAAAACTTACAGAATTAAAGGAAAACCATTTAGCCTCTCTTGTGTTGAAATTCCCAGTTTATTCCCAGAACAAAATCTTAATTGCAACGTCTGTTTTGACTACCATTTCTGCCAGAAACGATCTGTTTTAAAAATGTCCCACAATGCAAAATCTCTCTACTCTCCGGGGAGGCCTAGGGAATATTTGATAATTTTTGCGAATTCTGATTAGATTTCGTGCATTTATCAGCAAATAACTCAAATTGCATGGATACCCTCTTTTATATTTTTTTAAATTATAAAGTGGAGATTAACCAACAATTTTATAATATTTTCATGAGACTCTGCCGAAACCCTGTATTTTCTTTGATTCGTCGATAGCCCAAAATCTTGGGCTACTCAAACTGGTATTTCTACCAGACAAACCGGTTTTTATGCGCACGACTAAACTAATCAGATTAGAATTGTATATATCTGTCAACAGCACAAAGATAGTAAAAACTGTACTACCAAAAATAAGTTTCAAATTTTTCAATACGAAAACTGATATACATAAGGAAGATCAGGAAAACTCTCTTCTTTGTATATTATTGATACCAGATACTTGAATAAAACGAAGTGAAGCGTACTTGTAAACTAGCTGTTGTTTAGTTGCCTAAAGTAAATCCAATTACTCTCCAAGTCAACGGAACGCTAGGTAGACATCTGGCTCCTTGAAGTTTGAGAGCCAAGCTCTGATTCGTTAACGAATTCGAATGGGATGTAGCGCTGTTTGAAGCAGCCGTTTATGCTGAGGGAACATTGCCTGATGAGGCTATTAAAACACAGCTGTCAGTGAGACTACTCAGCTGCATGGTCTTTGCCTGCGAAATTTACCAGAAATGGAAGTTGCTTTTACTGAAGTAGGCGTGGAAATCAATCATTGTCTCTAAGCAACTGTCGCACATGCTCAAATAAGAAAATACAGGGTTTCGGCAGAGTCTCCCTTCGTTTGCTCGATTAGAAGGTAAAGGGGGACTCTGCTCGCAGGGTAGGTAGGGAATAGTGGGGCATTTAAAAAATGGTAAATAACCCATGTAGTGTGAGAAAAATGGTAATCAAAACCCCAACCCCTTGGAGTAAAAAAAAATATAATCAAGTGAAAACTGTTAGAACTATTGTGAAACTCTATAAGTGAAACAAGTTATTTTGTCCAAAATCCTATTATTTTCACTACCTTTGCACGTTATATATGGCTTAGAGAGTTCAGACGACATGGTAGATGAAATTCACCAGACCTCCAGCACCGTGGATGCACACAGAAGAGATCTGTCAGTTACAAGCAAAGAGAGATCGTCTGAGAGCAGACGCTCGCAAAAATGGCAATGATGAAGTCTGGTCTGCGTTCAGATCAGTCCGCAACAAATTGAAGACAGTGATCAGTAAAGCAAGAAGATCCCTCTTGGCCAATGCCCTTTCTTCAAAACGACCAAAAGAGGTGTGGCAGGTCATCCATCACATACTCCTAAGCCACTGCGTGTCGATCCTGATGAATTCAATAAATTCTTCATTACCACGACTGAAAGAACTCTTGGAAGCAAACCTGACGACATGCATGATCTTCAGAGATTGGTTCAATCCCTACCTTTACACTGAACACATTCAGAGAGTTTCTCCCTTGCACATGTATCACGAGGTGAGGTACTTAAGGAATTGTCACAGCTACGTTCAGATTCTTCAACAGGCTAGATCAAATTCCAGTCAGATATATACAACTGGCAAAGGACCATCTCTCAGGACCCGTTGCTTATATTATCAACACATGCATAGACTCATCATCATTTCCAGACGCATGGAAAATCGCAAGAATATCGCCAATTCCCAAGATAGATCATCCTGCATCAGAGAAGGATTACCGCCCGGTGTCAATTCTACCCGCCTTATCGAAAATATTTAGATGCCTAGTTCTCAAACAACTAGTATCGTATATTGAAAAACATTCTATCTTGGCACCAAGCATATCAGGATATCGAAAGGGCCACTCAACTACAAGTGTATTATTGGGTATTAGCCACAAATGTACGCATTATGGTGTACTCCCCGGTGATCGTAGTGGTGCTTTTGTCAATCGGATTCTAGTATGATGTGCTCTCTTGCAAAGTCGTGTACTGCTTGAATTTGTTTCCTTAGCTCCTGTGTGTACTCAGGCACGTCTGTGTTGCTGCTATGTGATGGGGGTGTACCCATGAGGAGGTCTAGCAGTACTTCAGCTTCTCTTCCCAGCATCATCATACTTGGTGTGTAACCAGTAGTTTCATGGACTGAGGTGCTGGTCCCAGTCCCGCTGATGCTGAGAGGTGAACTTTGCAAGCATGGACTCCAAGGTGCAGTTATAGCGCTCAACCATGCCATCGGACTGAGGATGCAATGGTGTAGTTTGGGTCTTGTTGATGCCCAGGAGCGAACACATCTCGGTAAAGACTTTTGACACAAAGTTACGTCCTTGATCGGAGTGAAGCTGTACTTTTTCATGGCAGCACGAGGGGTCTTCTGAGGTTTCTTTCTTGGGGCACAGAGATCACACTTTTTGCACCAGTCCTTCACGTCTTGGGAGCACTTGTACCAGTAGTTTAACTCGCCCGAGTGTCTTCCTTACTCCAAGATGCCCCTTTGAGTCATGCAGTTCGCATAGGATTTCGGTCCTGAGTGACTCGGGGACAACTAAGTGTCATGTAAACGTCTTGCCATCGTCTTCCTCCCACCGTCTATATAGAATGCTGTCTCTAACGTCTGTCCCACTGACTCCAGTATGCCTTCAGCGTGCTTTCTCTCCACTTTTCCTTCCATCCGATCACTTTGGCGAGGTGTGCTTCTTTCAGCTGTTCCCTCCGCAACTCCAGGCTTGTTCGCCCTACGGTTCTGGTCTGGGGCGTGGTTCTCCTGTTTGCTACTCGAAAAGCCTCTAGTTCCATTGCTATTCATTAAGTGTCAATGGTCGGCCCTGTTTGACCTTCCATTTTGTGTCCAAATTGACCAAAGCGTCAATGAATTGGTCCCTGGCAATGCTTTCTTTCATTTCTGCTTAGGCCTGGGGATAAGCACACCTTGTCAGTCGGCGTAGGGACTGTGCCAACTCAGGTAGGCTCTCATCATTTTGCTTTGTCCTTGATCATAGCAACACCAGGCAGATTTCCATTAGATTTTTGGTCCCAAAGCGGGTAGTCAGTGCCGCCGTTAGTGCTGCGTAGTTCCTTTGCTCCATTTACAAGTCGCCTAACACCTCCCTTGTTGGACCAATGAGGCCTAGTGCCAGATACGTTGCTTTCGTCATGCTATCCCAGTGGGTTAACTCAGCCACAAGGTTGAACTGGGCCAAGTAATCCTCCCAAGAAGAGCATCCGTCGATTGAAGATGGCTTGACTTTGGGTTTTATTGCCGCTTCAGGAGTCTTTGTTGCTCTTACCCTAGATTCTAGATTTCATCTAAGGTCCGCATAAGTTCGTCTTCCTCTGGTCCTTCGTTGGTTAAAAGGAAGCCGACACAATACTATTTAGCTTCTCCTGGCGTCTGGTGTACAAGAACTCTCGATTGTCTCTAATCTTTCTGTGACCTTGTTGTGCCGCTTTATCATATCCCCATCCCTTTTCTCAATCTGGGTGGCAAGAACCTCGAAAGCTTTACATAGGTTATCTATCTTGGGTGATGCTGCTTCTGGACGAGGCATACTTTTTCAAACCGTTGAGGCAATCGCTCCTTCTAGTTCTTCAGGACTCAAATCAATAAGGCTGCCTCACTGCACTTCTTGGCTTGAGTTTTCCATGGTTTTGATTATCCACTAAGCTGTCACCAGTTGTAGCGAGACTGAGAATTGACTTAGAGACTTGATAGAGAGTTCGCTTGAAAGGCCGTTATTGTAGCTCACAGCTAGACTAACTCAATGTTACAAATCGTCTCTATTTATTAGGATTCTAAGGCTAAATTAGTTACAATCATAATGGCTACGTACACGCCTAAGCTAATTCCAGTCAGAAATGTGTCAGAAACTAGTCCTATTTATGTACAGGGGAAATCACTCGAATATTTACAATACACGTATGGTAATGAGATAGTCTGGTAACGTAAGGATACGAGGTAGTGCCGATGAGAAGTGCAGGCCAGAACAAGTCGCTTGTCACGTAAAGTCATGTAAACTAGCTTTGCTACATTTTTATTTTTATTTTGGTGAAAAAAATATAAGTTGAGTCTAAATGACCAAATTTAAAATACATACAAGTAGAAACACCATATAATGGAATATTGTTCTTGCTTTGTAAATAAGAACCAGGTCTTTGAACATTCCTCTAGCATAGGTTCCACTTGGTCTCCATTTATTCACCTTAGCCTAATTTCAAACTAAATACCAATTAGATAAGAACCACTGGTGGTTCTTATATACGCGTTTTTGCTGTACTTGAACCAATCGTGAGCTAATGCCCCACCATACTATTAGATATTAGTACAATCTTGATCTTACAATGAAACCCTGTTCCCAGTTGTGTTTGGGGAGTTGGGGGGTGGGGGTTTACTTTGACCAGTGCAATGTACTTAATACTTACCTTTAGTTTTATAAAGATTCTCCAAATACCTTCTTTCAATTAAGTTCGGATCTGAATTGGAATTCCATATCTTTAAGAATACAATGTATGACTAAAGACATCTTGTATTTCATACAAAGCTAGAGGAAATGTATTGTTTTCGAATCAGATTAACTTATCGTGTCCATCACATGAATGTGTATGATTTGGGCCCTACAGAAACAGGAAAGGCTAACAGAAAATTGCCATAGAGAAATACCAAAGAGTATGAGCATGTAATCAGAAATTGACCTATAAAGCTAAATAGGTATTAATGTGATACATGCCTCTCATATAATAACTAACAAATAATCGACTCTGCGAGGTTTTCCTTAACAGCTTACCAGAGAGGTGAATGTGCCTGTTGCTCCTCTTCTTCACCTTTTTTGCCCAACATTTCCTCTTCGTTCAAGGCCTTTGGGATCAAGCATTCCCATCATGTTATGAACCAAAGAACGAGGAACAGCTAGATTATGCTGTTCTCTGATTTTCCTGTGCATCGCTCAATATCCCATTAGCTGACCAGGTCCTTCGAGTTCTTCACATACTGCATTTTCAAAGTCCTTTATGTCTACGTCATAACGCACATATCTGATATCGAAGCTCAACAACCTCCTACTTAAGGTCCCCCAAACTCCATGCGTATTGAGGATAATCACATTGAACAAATTCTAGCACTTCTTTTCTAGTAAGATTTTGCATAATGTATCTCTTAAGATCTGCTTTCAAGTTCTCATCATTCACCCAATCCGAGTTTCGAACACGTTCACCACCAGATGCCATTTTGTATTCCAAGAAAGCCTGCTGACCGTAGATATTGCGGGGTATGAGAATGATGGGCCAATACTTAATGCCTATGAATCACCAGATATTTCGTTATACCAACCAATGTATGTGAAGAATGTTATTGAATGCTCCTTTCTGTAACAGCAAATAATCGAAAAAAGTGTATTTACCCTACAAAAAAACAGTCTTTTACGGATATAAATGGCCTCCATTAAGTGCCGTGCTTTATGAGAACGATGGGCCACGTGCAGTTTTGAATTTCACTTTTGATTTACTATGAGAACAATGGGCCACCGGCATGGCCTATCGTTCTCATAGCAAATTCATTTTTAATTTCAAATGTTTTTCAAACTCTGAATTTTTTCTTTCAAATGTTTTTCAAACTCCCCTTTTTTATTTTAAATGTTTTCCAAACTCTGTTTTTTTATTTCAAATGTTTTTCAAACTCTGTCTATTTCTATATTTTTTATTTTTCCAACTGTTCATTGTTAATGTTTTATTTTTATTTTTTATTTTTTTATCTTTTATTTATTTTGAAATAATTTTATTATTATCATAATTATTTATTCATATTTTAATATTCATATTTGGATTCATGCATTATTTCATTAATTATTGCTACGGGAACAATGGGCTACCATAGTCAAGTAAATGCACATGAACCATACAATACAATACAATACAATTTTATTAGGAAATCCTACAAGGTTTTTCATTCCTAATTTACAATATACAATATATAAATACAATACAAAGAATAAACTTGTGTAACTTGGCAAAATAACTCAGTGGATCTAATTGACTTTTTGTAAAATCTAGTGTAATTGATGAGAGATTTATATACATTGTATGTGATAGAATTGTATTTATCATTCGTTTGATCTAAAACGTTGAGTACAGTAGACAATGCGGCATCTTTGACCGTGATGCAATGTACAATAAGTCTGATGTGGCATCACGCAATACAGGAAACCAATTTCGCTCCAAAAAGCATGTAGTTGATGTAGTTGGTAATTTATATTTTCACCTTCAAATGAAAACTCGTCATTTCACTTCAATGTATTGTTTGGGCTTCCTGTGGTCATTTTGGTCAATCAAGTTACCTATGCCATTGGCGGTTTGATTGATAATATTCTGCGAACTCTGACCTTCAAACAGGCTGTTTGGATGTGTTATCCTCCCGCCCACCAAAACAAAACTAAAAAATCAATGCTAAAAGCCCCTACATTAATTCTACAAAATTACCTAATTCTACAAAAGATGTTCTTCAGGCAATATACATTTGCCATATTATTGCTTTAGTTTTTATACGGTTCTTCGTATTTGTGATTTTCACTTTTGATAAAGAGAAGCAAAGATGCAAATCAGTTGTTGGCGTTTAAAAGTACGAGTTCACAGAAAGTTGAAAAGTGCAGTAATAAGAAAGCAATTATTACCTCCACTTCCTTTCTCTCCCACTCTATTAATTTCAGCAGGGCATCGTCTATCACGACCGGTGCCACAAGGTTCCAGGAGTGGAAGCATCCCCTTTGGATCATCGGAGGGGGCACCCTGATTGGATATGAAATCTTCCCACCACTGTGTGGTACGAGGATTGAAAAAGAGCAGGTTGGGTCCCCCACTTGGAAGTTTCTTCAAGAATGATGTGCTCCTGTGCAGTAGTAACCATTTTGGACAGGTGGACCACTTCTTGTAATGAGCCCAGGTTTTTCCATTCAGTCCCCTCATTAGCTTGAACTGGTACTGTTGGCTTTGACCAGCTACATATGGCTCAGCACACCCCTCCATACATTTATTAACGTCATATACGTATGACAGAACGTAAGAATGGAGGGTAGGGGTGTAGCTGAGCCCAAACTCTCTGGTGAGTTCTTCCAGTGTCCTGGCGCTGTTTTTTTTCTGAGTTGCCAAGAGATGCACGAAAACATGTGGTCTATATCTTCGTGGGTGTGGCCCACAACAAGGAAGGAAACCTTTATCTGTGAGTTGAGAATGATTTGATACAAGTTAATGCTCCATGTCGTTATATGCATAATTACAATGGTAGTGAAATAACAACTTATTCATAATTATAATATATACTCCTAATTCCCAAACTGCCCTATTTCGTTGCGACGTCAGGGATGTTTATGAAGGAGACGGAATCAGAGAGAGACAACAACAGGAATTTGAACAAATCTGTTAAAAAGACATTTGATGGCTGTAACCACGCTTTCATTCACTCTACAAACTGAATTTTAACGACAACTGAAGATGATTTTAATTTATGAAAACTAAAGCATTTGTCTTAACAATCCAAAAACCGCAGTTCTTGACTTATAGGTAAAATATAGACGAGAGATACGACTCCATGCAGACCTAGAAAAAAATCCGTTTGTATTCAATTTATCGTTTTCATCTATGAAATTTCATTTCAAACATTTCACATACGAATAGCAATCTAATAGGGAAATCATAATTTTGTTTAAGAAATAACTTGACGTTTTGGCAGGAATTTCCCACGTCCATCTTGGCTGATAACTTGCAAGGCAACAATTAGCCTGTGTAACTGATCCTTTTTTTAGCTAGGGGACTGGGGACGACGGGAAAGGGGAGGGAGGAAAAAAGGCCCTCTCCCCATTTAGTGCTCCCTTCTGCTGGCAGCCTGGTAACTAATTAATTTCTCACCTTATCAAAAATGCCTTTTTCAATGAGGAGGGCTAGAAAGGACAACACAAATTTGTTCTTGTTCTCTCTCCAACAGTTATCCATCTGCAGGTAGAGCACAGGCGGTCTTTGGTTGAGAAGAATAAGAAATTTTGATATGCATTTCTTATACGTTCATATTAGTACAAGTAATAGAATAAGGTCACGAGTTCACTGACATGGGAATTAATTGGCATTCAGTGTTGTTATGCAACTGTGATTTAATTTGCCAAATAAGGTATCATTTTGGGCGAATATGGGATGGTAATAATTAATACCCTCTAGAAATCCTAGAAAGGCTTCAAACCGGTTTCTTTTTCCTGCCCGCGCTGGTTTGCAAAAGGGACTGTTAATTTAGACATCCGGTTTGCATATTCAGCATTGGATGACGTCAAGGATTTAAACCGGTATAAAGCGTGTGCATGCGCTGGTTTTCAAAAAGGACTGTTTCGGTAATAAATATACTGTTAAAAAGTGAAAAAGCAATTATATAATAAACCCTTTATTAGACATTTTACTCATAGCTTGCATTTTGGCTCGGCAAAGTAGATATGCGACTCATAAAATATCAGCCCGTTATACACAAGAAAATATCTAATAAGTGGCAAGTATAATAAATAATAAATTAGATAGATTTTGTGTATTACGGGCTGAATGAATCTATGAATGTATCGAATTAGTAAAGAAACTGCCTTTACGCATGTAATGCTGTTTTAAATAAATATTTTCTTATCGTTGCCTGTGCCATAGCAATGCTTGGAGAATATATTGATTGTGAGATTGCTGTCATGTGGCTACTGGAGGCAGTCAATGAATGTGGCTGCCTTCGTGTGGAAGTTTGCGAGGACCCGGAAATGTGAGTCTTCAACTTCCAAGCTTGGTCGTCAACCTTGTAACAAAATATGAAGCAATAACAGAAAGGAATTTAAAAGTTACCTTGGTAGTTGTTGTAAAATGGGGTAAATTGTGCTTCCCCTGGTCCATGCCATCTAGAGTCAAGGATAATTATTTTTCTAGCTGGCATTTTGCCTTCATACCACACAAGTAGTGTTTTTGGCGTTCTGCCCTGTTATGTCAATAACAAGAAGGACGATGATGCATCTTACTCTTTTATGCAAACAAATATCAAATGAAATTGACTTTCTGTGCACCACTTACAGTTGTTGTGTCATGTGGATTCTTCTTATTAAACAAAGTTGTTTCCTGGTTTCAGTGTCTAGGTTTGATGTCTCTAATTGGTCCTTTACCTGTACGCAAATGAGGCATTTGGTAAAACGACTTTCCTGTTCATAAAGGACATGAGATATCATTAAGTCTACATAAAAAACTTTTGTTGAAGGACAAAGGCTATTCTTCATTGATTACACGAAACAACTTGCCAGCACTGTAGCCTTTTTTTTCCCCCAAAACAAACATGGTCAATCTGCGTTAAAAGTTTACAAACCTATATATTAAACGTCTGGGACTTGTGTATGCATCAACCAAAAACATTGCTAAAATAGTTGCAATTTAATTGTTACGAGGAAAATCGTTGTGACAAATCATACCGTGTAATCAACACCACCTTCAGACCTCTCTAGATCTATCTATTAGTCAACAAAAATGATAAATGGTAATTACTAACCTTAGGGATGACAACATCGGGGAAACATTTTTTTCCACATTTCATATCAAAAGGTCGAATGTGCTAATGTCGGTCTTTTCATCTTCTCCATCTCCTCTTTGTATTTTCCATAAACAGCTGATTTCTTCAAGCAAGACGGTAGCATCCTAACGCCACTGGTTGGAATAATGTCTGCATGCATCGCAAACTTTATAAACCAACCAGTGGCGAAGTCGTAAGCTAAGCTTCTTGACCGTTTTCCTTTTTTTCTTCTTTTGTATCTTCATTCTGGGCTTCTTTGGCACTTTCGTAATAACTGTTTTGTAACTTTTTTGAAACTTACAGTTGTTGTGTCATGTGGATTCTTCTTATTAAACAAAGTTGTTTCCTGGTTTCAGTGTCTAGGTTTGATGTCTCTAATTGGTCCTTTACCTGTAAGCAAATGGGGCATTTGGTAAAACGACTTTCCTGTTCATAAAGGACATGAGATATCATTAAGTCTACATATTTTTTTTTTGTTGAAGGACAAAGGCTATTCTTCATTGATTACATGAAACAACTTGCCAGCACTGTTAAACCAACCAGTGGTGAAGTTGTAAGCTAAGCTTCTCAACCGTTTTCCTTTTTTCTTCTTTTGTGTCTTCATTCTGGGCTTCTTTGGCACTTTCGTAATAACTGTTTTGAAAAGGTTTCACAAACACAGACTAGCTAGTTATTGAGAATACTTCAAAATTATTCTTATCAGAGAGTTTTTTCTTGCACAGAGAATACCATATGTCAACATATTATAATCATATATTATTGTACTACAATGTTTGTTTATACATACCATGATTTGGCAATGCCGTAAACGGCGCACTACACCTTCACACAAAGGGCTACCCCATCAAAAAGACGTTTTTTAAGAGTTCTTTATATAGTCAATTGAACAACCATTGTCGTGAGTAAAAACACAGAGCATAGAAGCTGACACCGAAAAGGTGCATGGGATCGGTGAATAATTATATTCTGATGTATTCATTTACACTGCAACCAATAAAACTGCGAAGACAAATGGCCCATCAATGCAGGTCCTGCATACGCTTTGCTTTCAGCATTTTGTATCGAAGGCAAAGCGTTAATGAATAAATCAAAATATAACTATTCACATCCCATGAACCATTTCGGTTCCAGCTTCTATGTTCTATGTTTTTAGACCTGACAACATTTTTTTCAATTGACTATATTTTCTCAAGGGCGTCTATAACGCAATGGGCAAGCGGCTTTCTGTTGTCTAATTGATTTATAACAGAGCCTATAGAACGTTAAAAAGGGAGCTGTGCAGCCCATGAGGAAATAGTTCATAGATTTGTCAGCCAATCAGAGCACGCGTTAGAGTGCACACCATATATCCCGCAAATAAAATTTAACATGTATTGTCTCATTGCCGCTATTATGTACAAACTAGTGAAAGTGACATCTTTTTCAATTATCAAGTGAAAAATGACGTCTTTTTTGCTTATCTCGAGCATGTTAAGGCTTGGCTGAAAATCCCGACCTTGACCCCCAGCAGCGATTGAATTTCGCGGTTGCGGGATATCCCGTAAATTGCGGGTCATCGAAGAAAAAACAAATATGGCTGACACACATGTACGGCCAATCATCATAAAAATCAGATTTACTGTGGATATAAGCGATCATTTTTTACACAAGGGAAAAACAAAATATTTTGGGATTTTTCTGTTCGCTAGTGGCTCTAAAAGGGTTGTTTTTGTTCAAAATGGAGAGTAATTTGTCAAAATTGGTTTACTTATAAATCAAGTAATATGGAATGGAAATGGTGGTTTTCCTACTTACAAATGTACACAAAGCACATGTAGGTAAGCGATTTAGATTTAATGTGTGTTTCAATATGTACATGGTTTGTCACCGAGACCTGAGTCGGCTAATATCACTATAATTATAGGGTTATGCATTAAATTGTTTAAAACTGCACCAGATAATTGATTAGTCTACAAACTTTCTAACATTAAAAATATTTTTATTCCTCGTACTTTAGTTAATGGCCGCGTGCTCCAGATAGCGTCGCACTAGTTTGTTGAAGAGAGATGGCACAGACATGATAGTTTGGAATATAATTTGGCCACTGGTGTGACGGTTTTATTTCAAAGCGAACACTAATCAAATGTTGATATAAACTCTCTTCAGCAAAGGTGGGGAGAGCATAACCGCCCACCACCTGCTGAGGTAAGACTGAATAATAGCAAACAGCTATGTCCTAATGCACATTATATATATTCCACAGGGAGGAGCCCGGGGAAGGAGGCGGGAAAAATGTTTCGCGTGCTGATGATAGCTAGGCTATTGCTCGAGCGATGAGATTAAGGAAGGGCGAGTGGCCTTTATAGTCGCCCAAATGCCACGTGGTAGCTATTAACTCATCGCGTGACTCCTGTGGCCCGAAGGCCCCACCCTGTAAGGCATCGTTGACATATTGATTGCTAAGTTGATATTAGGTAGCTATACGTTACATAAAAATTCCATTATATTGACATATAATGGTTATTTTTTATTCCTCGTACTTTAGTTAGTGGCCGCGTGCTCCAGATAGCGTCGCACTAGTTTGTTGAAGAGAGATGGCACAGACATGATAGTTTGGAATATAATTTGGCCACTGGTGTGACGGTTTTATTTCAAAGCGAACACTAATCAAATGTTGATATAAACTCTCTTCAGCAAAGGTGGGGAGAGCATAACCGCCACATGCCACTACAGTGTGGCAGCCCCACCAAGACGATACACAGAGCTCGGGCCACGCGTGGATGCGTCAACTGTCTAAATATATATTTGGCAATGAATTAAATGAAAGTGATGAAGCATGAATTTGCAGCCCTTGACTGACCAAGTTCATAATTCATACAATACGACCGACAACTCGGCATGTCCACGTGCAGCCCCTTACTGACCACTAGGACAGGGATACAATTGCTGAGCTAATCAATGCCTAAGAAGATAACCAGAAACTGTTGAAAAACGAGGTAGCGGCCCATGTCCGACCTAACTCGGTTAACAAAGCATCATGGAATTAAATGCGATGATGTAAACTTTTAAGGTTTATGAAGAAAACGCGATCATTAGCGACTAGTGAAGTGGCGGCCCTTGTCCGACCCACGTCAATTGACGCTTAGAGTTTCTGACCTTACGTAGGTTTTGAAGGCATCGGATTTCCAGCGCCCTAGCGTTCGAATTTGAGAATCTGAAAATCCTTGTTCCGCGGCGTGGCAAGCCGCACCTATACGAAAACTATGACTCTTATACCTGCTTGTATCAAGACCACAAAAAACCAAGCAGCGGTGAAGTTCGGTGTTAAACGACCTCACAGTGATGGGTTTCAAATCGAGCGTGCAGAAGAAGGGGCCCGGCTGACTTCCCCGCTTTTTACAATAGTCGCATATCGCCTGCACAGGGCAATACGGTTCTAACGCTTCCTTGTCAATAAGAATATTAAACGGCTTATTCCCAATATTGTGCTTGAACTTTCTGATAGTAATTTTGACTCTGTGAATTTGACCGTCATTAACGAGGAATGTGACATCACTATACTGAATAACGTCAGCAGGGCCACTTGCATCGTTAGTCGCTAGTTCACCGATGCGGAAAAAACCGTAAAAGGCGGTGAGAAACATTGTGGAATATAGTATGCGTTGCGAAGCCGAAGAGTTGGTGTTATTAAGGGATCTAACAAGCTCATATAGCACGGGTCTAGAAATTGGTAGTCGTACGTCAGCTACTCGATTGCGCTTTACAGCTGTCAACAACTTCTGAATCACAAAAGCTTTTGTGGGATCGGGGAAGTTCCTCATCTTGTGAACATACCCCAGGGCGGACATGTAAGATGTAATGGTTGCTGGCGATAATTTCAGTGCGCTAAGATAGGAAATGAAAAGGGCTACATGGTTTGTTGACACTGGAAATTTGTGGGCAGAGCCCCCATAGAAACGTGAGTGGAAATCGGTGTAAGCATCCCACGCGCGCTGATACATTTTACGAGAGCCTTTGGTTAAATCCGAGCTGATAAGGTCCCTTAGGTGATCGACCAACTCTTCGGTTGAAGGTTCTCGGGCACAGGCGTCGGCTCGTCGTCTATTTCGGGGGAGATTTGCTTGAACTCCTCCACCTGGAAACGGGAAAGAAGATCGGCACGAGTATTGTGTACGCCGGGAATATGCCGTGCACGGAAAAGAATGTTAAATCTAAGAGAGGTTAACACGAGGTCACGTATCAGGATCATTACTAATTGGTGCTTAGAGGTTTGGTGATTGATGATGTCAACTAGCGCTGCGTTATCAGTCGCGAATGAGACACATCTATTCGACATGTCACGTCCCCAGATATGCAGTGCAATGGTTATGGGAAAAAGCTCTAAGAACGTGATGTTGAGAACTTTCCATGCTTCCGGCCATGCCCCACATAACCAATGCTTACCAAAAATAGCACCATAACCTTTGGAACCCGCGGCATCTGTTATTAACTCAAAGGAGGGCGTCGCTAGCCATTTTTCCTCCACAAAAAATGTCCTACCATTAAAGTTGTCTAAAAACGATAGCCAAACGGACATATCACGCTTAGTTTCTTTGGTTAGGCGAATATGATAGTGTGGGCGATGCACACCTTTGGTAAGGTCAATCATGCGGCGTAGGAAAGCTCGTCCCGGCAGAATGACTGAGCATGTAAAGTTCAGAAAACCTAGTAATGATTGTAGTTCCCGAAGCGTGACCTTGCGGCGCCGCGAAAAGGTTGTTAACATCATGCGACATTTCTGAAGTTTATCGTCCGGCAATCGGGCTTCCATTTTGATGGAATCAATTATAATGCCGGCAAATTGTAAGGTCGTCGCTGGGCCCATAGTCTTTTCGTTTGCAATGGGCACCCCGAGTATCTCACAAAGATTCAAAAATTGCGTTAAGTCGGCTTGACACTTAAATTGATCCTTAGCGATAAACAAAAAATCATCGAGAATATGGAGAACTCCCAATGCGCCGAAATGATTTACAGCTATCCATTCGAGGGCTGTACTAAACTTTTCGAAAATAGCGCAAGATGAAGAACAACCCATAGGCAGGCAACGATCAAAATAGTACAAATCATCCCATTTCATCCCTAATAATGGATAATCGGTGGGATGAATTGGAATAATCCGGAAAGCAGATTTGATATCAGTTTTAGCCATAAAACAACCAGCCCCAATCTGTTTTATGACAGCTATGGCGTCAAGAATGGATGCATAATGAACTGTTGAGCAATCGTTGGGAATAAAATCATTTACCGAGGACCCCTCGGGGTAAGAAAGATGATGTATAAGGCGAAATTCGTTAGGAGCTTTCTTGGGGACGATGCCTAAAGGCGATATGACACAGTCAGGGAAAGGAGGCGCATTAAATGGCCCAGCAATTCGTCCAGCTTGAACCTCTTTATTCAATTTGGCGAAAGTAATCCTTGGTTGTTGGCGCGCACTCAACAGATTCGGTGACTCGAAAGCGCGCCGCTCCCCGATGTGATTAACATAAAACCCGTGTGTAAAACCAAATATCAGAAAATCTCGAAGGGTAGGATTGTACGAAGTTAACAGAATTTTAAGACGATCCACCCTTACGGGGGTTGGTAGTTGGCTCCTTAGAATTTGCCGAAGCCGTGCTACGTCCGTTGTTGGACGTGGCGGTGCGCTTTTGGGAGTCACACTGCGTAGCCGAGTGCTTTGCTCCGCAAAAGGAGCACTTGTGCTCAAATCTGCAGCCTGAACAGGACCTGCCGGTGTTGTATGTCCAGCAGGTCCCTCTTGCAAAGGGCTGACGGGGTTTCGCACGAGTGGCCTTTTTGTCTCCTGATTGTGCTGGCCGCACATTCGTAACCGCCTTTAGCCATAATTCCCAATGAACAACCTCCCACGGGTACTTATCTGGGGCTGATTGTCTCAGGTACCGAAATTGCTCATCGTAATACAACCAGTCTCCGGATTTAGTAGCGATATCGCGCACGGTCTCACAATATTTCATAAGGTTGGCCGCCTGGCCCCAGAACTTTTCGGTATAGATTGCAACAAAGGTATTAAATGCCGAAATCCACTGATTCAGTGTGGCGATTTTCTTGGCTTGGCATGGCTCCAAGGTTAGCTGGGGCTGCGTTCCAGAACCCGAGTCACTAGGTGCAAGCGATAGCGAAAAACGCTCTTGTTTTGCCGTCGGCTGAAGGAGTGACCCAAAATGCACGAATTCGTTTGCCCAAATTTTAGCTTTGATTTTTGAGCTCAAGGGGGCGCCAAGCATAATCGCCGTGCTTGAGAAGAGCGGTGTCTGCGGCTCGGCCTTATCTGCATTTGCAACATTCAGAGAGGATTGCGATTGCGTTGAAGGGGTAGACTGAGTACCTGTACCCTGTGCTAACTCTGCCGTTCCCGACTGAACTGCTGCGGAGACGGCGTTGTCAACGTTGCCCTCGCCGGCTGTGGATGTTACGGCCGGAGCACTCCTTTGATGCTCAAGAGCTTGCTGTACAGCCTGTGCCACCGCTGTCGAAATAGTTGCCGTCAAGGCTTGGACATCGATTGACACCAGGTTAGAAGTGGACGAGCTAGTCGAGCTGGTTGACTGTGCTTCGCCTTCAGGATTGGTAGCATGTGGGGGGCGTTCTGCCAAATTGGGTCGTACACGTCGGCGAGAAATTCTGACTGGTGGCATTGCTTGAGAAAGAAGTAAAAACACAGAATGACACGGAAACTCTCAACACAATTTATTCCATTTCAATATATTCGAGGTGAGGGAGGCGGCCCGTAATAATTGTTCTCTATGAATCCCCTAACACTAACATTAGAGATATGCCTAAGTGAGTAAGCCCAAGCGCGCGGCAGTTCCTACTAAAACGGTGCAAGAATACCGAGTGAATAGAGCACACCTACAGAGGCGGCCAAATGGGTTGTACACTCATATGGTTTCTTGATGCACACTTAACATGCCAAAGCCATTAATAATACGTGGCACACAGTGCTACACAAGTAATGTGGGATATTAAAACACATGGCCTGATTACCCAATACGATGCAATAAACATATTGTGCATCATGATAGTACTGAGTCGATTGCCAAATATCCCAACACAAACAAACCGGCTAGGCAAAAACATTGAAAAGGAAACTGCCAAACCGCAAGTTAACTGGCTCTCTCACTCAGTGCATCCTAAGGACATTTGAGATAAGAATCTCAAGGATTTTAGGGCCGCTCCCCTTAAACTACGATAAAATTTAAACTGTCCCTTTTTGTTTAAATGCACGCCGTCGTGACAGTAAAAATGGCTCTTTGAGTTCCAAAACCCCCTATGACCCCAAAAGAAAGCATAGGGAAGTGGCTCCAGGACAACTCTCAAGTATCTGTTCAACATTTCCACAACCCTGTTGATCGCTCGTGTAGCTGGCTCTAGTCGAATAGTCTGGCATACACAAATAATTTTCACTCCATAAAGATTGTGCAGTATCTGAACAAAATCCTCGATCTGTGAACCGACAGAAACGGGGTGACAGCTTGAAAGGTCGTTCGTCCCAAGCTGAAGGATCACAATGTCGGGCGCGGTGGACGTGACGATATGAACTTCGCGCTGAATTGCCTCACTGATGGTCAGACCACCTCTGCCGTGCCATTTGATAAAAATGGGTTCCGTGATGCCCATGTTGCAATCAAGAGTATTTGATTTTTGAGCAATAAACTCCTTCAGGCGCCGCACAAATGAGTGACCAAGTACTAAAACTCGTGGTGTAGCCATTACTATTCGAAGAGAAGAGCAGCAAAAAGAGGGGAGATAAGATAAGAACCAAAGCCTGACAAATAAAAAGTTGTACTTGCCTGTAAAACGGATCTCTTGCGTTTCAGGAAAATTTGAAAAAAAATGTTTCGCGTGCTGATGATAGCTAGGCTATTGCTCGAGCGATGAGATTAAGGAAGGGCGAGTGGCCTTTATAGTCGCCCAAATGCCACGTGGTAGCTATTAACTCATCGCGTGACTCCTGCGGCCCGAAGGCCCCACCCTGTAAGGCATCGTTGACATATTGATTGCTAAGTTGATATTAGGTAGCTATACGTTACATAAAAATTCCATTATATTGACATATAATGGTTATTATTCGAATTAATATAGAATATAATAAGTCATTTCTTCGGTAGTCAAGTTTCTGTTTTACAAAAGTTATTTCAGTCTGAGTTTTTACAAATGATTGATTTTGTAATCTAAAATATTTGATAAATTGAAAGGATCAGTCTATGCAGATTGCATCATGGCTTATAGTGGTGTAAGATGTGAATCTAAAAAGAACATTAAAATCACAATACAGTATACAGCGATCACATGTGGCTAGCTTGCATAATATGCCAGATTATATGACTGACAAAACAATTATTACTGAATTATATAGTAGTCCATTGTAAAGTTTTGTTTATCAACTCCTTGCAGGCTTCAAAGTAATTTATTCTTAAGAAACTGATATAGTCTTAATTATGTCAATTGTTTGAGTCTGTGTACTATATTGAGAAAATGTAATATTATTTGATAGATTTTAATTGTTCTGCACATCTTGAAGGCAGCTGTGCAACTGCAACTCTTCTCCTTCTATTCAAACTGTTGATTTGTTGCTCAGTATTTGTTTGGTCTTTGTCCATTGAGCGGGTTTCATTTGATAAATGCCTAAGTTCCTTCAGTATCTTTGTTTGTATTTTTACTAACAGAGCATCATATTTTTTTCGATAATAACAGTTCTTAGGGTTAGTTTGTAGTGCATTTTTCAATCTGTCATATTCACTTATTTCTTCATGTGCAGCTAGCACCATTTCAATTGCTTTTGCTGTCTTTGATTGCACTTCAGGTGTTATTGAATCAGTAGATGCAGGTGATTGTTTGTCAGTGTCAGTGGTTTCAGTTGTAGTTCGGGTATGATCTATAGTCAAGTTCTGATTACTTTCAACATCTAAGGAAACATTTTGAGTTCTGCAATCATCAGGTGAGGACGGCTCAGCAATGTATTCTTGGTCATCCTCAGGTATATCAATATGTATCAGAGTATTAAATGGCTCACAATCATTTTCTTCTTCTCCCTCTTGTTCTCCTTGTTGTTCATGTACATGTTCTTCGCCCTCCGTTCCTTCCTCTCCATCTCGTCCTAGCTCTTCTTGTAAGTCTCTCTCCATCTCTCCATCTGTGAAGTGAATATCTTCTGTACTCTTATCTTTATTGTAGATTAATTTGCCATCCTCATTTCGAAGTTTGTTGAGAGGAAGATCTGCCGGGTTTATGATGCACTGCTCCCATTTGTCTTTTAAGCATTGCTGGATTGTTTGAATGCTATGGCTCCTGAAGGGATACAATGGCGGTCCCTCTGCTCTTGAATCTGCCTCATTAGGTGCATCAAAAAACTCAATAGAGTCATCATCTAACCATTTCCACCATTGGTCATTTTGTACAAGAAGAAAGTCAGAGATTTTTGTAAGGTGCGACTGCCATAAGCGAGATTGTTTTGTCATGAGCTCTTTTGGAATGACTGTATTGGTAGGTTTTGGTAGATGTTTTGCAAGACTTGAAATTTCTCTTTCCTGGTTTGCCAATGTGTTCTTCTCTCTAGCCATGGCGTCTTCAGCTTGTATGTGCAGAAAGGCATTAGGGACCAGGTCCTCCACATGTTTGCTCCAGGTTTTTCTGTTGATGTCTGTTATACGGTCAAAATACCTCTCGAAAAGCTCAGCTCCAATTGAACGGAGACACACCAGCCTGTTTAACAGGGGTGCATGGTCAACTGCACCATGGTAATAAATACCACAGAGTTTGCGCAATGTCATTGCTTTGGGTGGTGTCAGCACTTTCTGTATCGCCTGTCTGTGTAGAAAGGAGATATTGTAGAGCCTTAATACTGATCTTGGACTTCTTTCTATGTCATTGACATAGTACATAATCTTTAGTCTTTGAAGAATAATTAGTACAGCCTGGTACACAACAGTACACCATTTTCGAGTCGATAAAACCCTTCTTCACTTCAAAACAGCATGTTCATCAACAACGTCACACAGTAAAAACGGTCTACAATCGCGGGCGCAAATATGGTGGCTCTCGGGGCGATCGAGGAGCTCTGTTTAAAATCAATTTTTGAGGATACGGGTGGACGAATCGCCGTAAAAAATACATTTTTGGAATCCTAAATAGAAGCATTTTGATAGAAATGGGGGCTCAGCTTCCCTTTAAGTCAAATTCCCTGGTTAATCGTCCCTCTCCTGGCCCAATTACTATTTTAACTTCCATATTGGGAAGAGCTAGAGGTGCACCTGCTTCGCCATGTGCTTGGGCTTTAGCGCCGTTGATGGTATCTCTCCCTGTGAGTTGCCTAGTTGGAGCAACTACCTCATTACCACGATAAAACTTTGAAAGACAGGTTCCACTAAAGACTGTCTTTGTAGTGTCTTGGCCTGCTCGAAAAACTCTGTATGTTAATACCAGAGCGGTTTCCTTAAGGTGGCTCGACCCAATTTTCAAGTAGAGCTACCAGTCATCTTTGAGTGAAAACTATTTGTTTATGAGCAGTCTGATAGTAAATTACATATTACACCCTTATCAGACAAAGATCAAAGTTTATGATGACGTATGTTATATGGAGATCGGCGCTATTATGGCGAAACCTTAAAAGAATTCCCCTTTTTACATATTCTCGATTTTAATGAGTTCTAGGCTTATTCTTAAAAAATGCTCTTGTGATCTTGTAGTTAACATCATTGCCTTAAGCTCTAGCGAATTAAACGAAATTCTGAGAGAGCGTTTTCGAGATATTATCGATGAAAGATTTTAACTGCGAAAATTAAGCGTAAACAAAACAATTGTTGATCTAAGTTGATTTTTTATCTCAAATTGTTATAAGGATATCAAACTTCACGACGGAAAGAGATGAGTTAAATCGCATTGATTGATCTCGAAAAAAGTGAGCCGTACTCATGTATATTGACATGCTGACTTTGTTTCCATTGTCCACAATTCGCTCTATTTTTACATAAACTTCAATATTTCAAAATCTCTTCGATAAATATTGTTTAAAAATTAGCGTGATTTAGTTTAGGTAGTAGGTGATATAATATAGCGTTTTCAAGTTCATTGAATCCTTTTAAGGTGGTCAATTACTAGGTTCAAATCAGTATATTTTTCAGCCGGAATCAGTGGTTGGCAACTCGTTGATGCGTGATGTAGCTCTTTTGTTTTAGTTTGTCATGTTTTCATGCATTCCAGCACTTGATGCAAATTGCGGAACGCTTCATTACCTTCCGAGCACTCTTCCGAAATATGGTAATTGTTAGAATGAAATTTTCATAAGAATGCCAAAAAGGAAAGAAACGTTTTGTCACACAACCGCAGATGGAAACTCGTCAATAGCAGAATCATGGGGAGACACAGTAAAAATAGAACGATTTGCTGACATGCTGCAAAGAAATGTACAGTTAAAAAGATTTCTTTCTAGGATTACCATATCTCGGAAGAGTAATCATTGAATCCTTTTAAGGTGGTCAATTACTAGGTTCAAATCAGTATATTTTTCAGCCGGAATCAGTGGTTGGCAACTCGTTGATGCGTGATGTAGCTCTTTTGTTTTAGTTTGTCATGTTTTCATGCATTCCAGCACTTGATGCAAATTGCGGAACGCTTCATTACCTTCCGAGCACTCTTCCGAAATATGGTAATTGTTAGAATGAAATTTTCATAAGAATGCCAAAAAGGAAAGAAACGTTTTGTCACACAACCGCAGATGGAAACTCGTCAATAGCAGAATCATGGGGAGACACAGTAAAAATAGAACGATTTGCTGACATGCTGCAAAGAAATGTACAGTTAAAAAGATTTCTTTCTAGGATTACCATATCTCGGAAGAGTAATCGGAAGGTATTGAAACGTTCCGCAATTTGCATCAGGTGCTAGAATGCACGAAAACATGACAAACTAAAACAAAAGAGCTGCATCATGCATCAATGAGTTGTTGACCACTGTATCCGGCTGAAAAATATACTGATTTGAAGCTAATATTTTACAGCCATATAATGATTCAATGAATTTGAAAATGCTATATCATATCAACTATTACCAAAACTCAACCATACTAATTTTTAAACAATATTTATCGAAGGGATCTTTAAATATTGCAGTTTATGTAACAATAGAGCGAAATTTAGGCAACAGACGCAAAATCAGCATGTCCATATACATGAGTTCGGCTCACTTTTCTCGATATCAATCAATGTAATTTCTCTTGTCTCTTTCAGGAGCCAACTTTGATATCTTTACAACAATTTGAGATGAAAAATTAACTTAGATGTGCTACTTTCTTTTTAATTGTAGGAGATTCAAAAAGTTGTTTTGTTTACGCTTGATTTTTGCAGTTAAAATCTCTCATCGATGATATCTTAAAAACGCTCTCTCAGAAATTGATTTAATTTGCTAGAGCTAAAGGCAATGATGTTAACTACAAGATCACAAGAGCATTTTTCAAGAATAAGCCTAGAACTCATTAAAATCGAGAATATGTAAAAAGGGGAATTCTTTTAAGGCATCGCCATAATAGCGCCGATCTCCATATAACATACGTCATCATAAACTTTGATCTTTGTCTGATAAGGGTGTAATATGTAATTTACTATCAGACTGCTCATGAACAAATAGTTTTCACTCAAAGACGACTGGTAGCTCTACCTGAAAATTGGGTTGAGCCACCTTAAAGACAGGCGGTCTCAAATGGCGTCTTTCTCTTACAGCATTCACGTAGCCATCCATGTTGCCAAGAAGGTTAAGCAAAAACTCCTCAGGCACATCGAATCTTTTGATTCTGGTCCATTTACCTGTATAATAAATATACGATTTGCATGAATTTATAATGGTAATTGAACTGAGTGGAGTGCAATTTGGTCTGAAATCATACGAGTGATTACAAAATTGCACGACCGCGTAGCGGGAGTGCAATTTGTTAATCACGAGTGTGATTTCAAACCAAAATTGCACGACATGAAGTTCAATTACCAATTAATCATATCCATTTTGAAATCTACAGTAATAATACTTGCAATACATAGGATAGTGATAACTTGATAATGAAATGACAGGTATATTTATTAGATATGTTTTCAAGTGTTTGTACATCGTTATAAAACTACACAAATATTTATAACCTTGCTCACGTGACCATCACATAAACTACGTCACGTCAAAATTACTGTCTTTACCGAATGCATGCTGCTCACGACAGCTAGTCCATAGTTATAATATCAGTCTAAAACTGATTTTGCAGTTGAGTGGGCCTTCAGAGTCGATGATAAATGCTCGTCTCGTCTTCTTCATTGGTTCTTTCTGCTGTTTGTTGGCGAAGAAGTTTATTGTGCAACAGGTTGGCCGGCGGCTGACTTTGGCACCATTCCTTGACCACAAACACAAAATTCAGTCGTTGAATTGGAAAGGATACTAAACCAGCATTGAAGCTTGGATGATACCTACTTGGATAATATTTCTCTTTGCTGGAATATATGGAATTCATCTTAGTCATGAACTAGCATAAAACATGCTTTGAGAAATGTAATTTTGACAAGAAACGCCTTTTTGCATGTATCTTCGATGTCAGCTCTTTGGCCGTCCTCAAGCATGCTGAAATATGGTCTTAATTAATTTTACTACACGATATTTTCCTCATTCTGTTTGGAGAACGAATTATCTGAAGTGATTTACAAGAAAATGGATAAAAATGAAATTTTACAGTCTTTTGTCGAGATTTGTGGGCGCCATGTGTCAGTCAACGATGTTGTTGATGTCGATTTCAAGACGACAGGATTCTTGTCTTGTTGTAAATAGCAAGGAACTGTTTAGTTCAACAGCTTGTATTTTTGTTGGTAGCTACAAATTTACGTTGTGAGATATCCTGGCTTGTGTCACTGGAAAGCAAACCATTTGTTCTTGAAAAGCAGGAACTTCAATGGACTCGGTACTTGGATTGTTGATGATATGTTTGTACATAGCTTGACATTTCCAATGTCGAATGATTAGAAGGACAATGATTCTCAACAGTTATTCGTATACTGAGGAGAATTTTGTCGTCAACTGGAAACTGTAAGTTTTCAATTTTGTCCATTTTCTTGTAAAAGTTTTGCCTTTCACCTGTCTTTCCCCAGAAAATCCCCTCAATTTTTTAGTCATACTTTTAATTGGCTTTATTTTTTTCTGTGTTCTGATTGGTCAGAATGTATGTTTCCTGCTATCTCATTGGTTGTTCAAATTGGTGCGATTAATGGCTCAAATTGATGCGATTTAGATCAAAAAAGATGCGATTCGTGAATAAATCGCACACTTTTTAACCAATCAGATTGCAGGATTTGTTAGTGATTTCAAAATGGATATAATTAATGAGGAAAGCGAATGTGTCAGCTCGGCATCCTTTGAGTAAGTTAAGTTAGGTTAAGCCATAATTAAGTTTTATATCTAACTATTCGTCTGTCATAATACTCAATTAAAAAAAATTGACTTGCTTATATACTTACTACAAGCTCTTGGAGTGTTGAGTTGATGCTTTCAGTTAAGCCAGCCAACCACTCTTTGTACGCTCGACTGGATCGCGGCTTGCTTCCAGTTTTACATAAGGGGAGCTCATAAGTTTGGTCTCCTTTTCGAAATGGCAGACTTTTCATTTTTCTCGCTGACGGATGTTTTTTGTTTCTATGACTTAATAAAGCTGTCGTTGTATTGAATGATAGGGAACAACGATCACAGAGAGTCTGGTATGAAGCCATATCAGTGTTGGACTCTGTGATGTGTGCTTACTAGCTATATGACACTGGCTTGACCTTTTGTGTGTTACGTCATTGATCGAACATGAATTCTACCAAAAAAGTGTGGTTTATGAGAGAATAAACCACCTTTGAACGAAAGAAATGATTTTTTGCTCGCAATATATATAATAAAACAAATAAATAAGGTCCAGTTGTGATTTTTAATGCTACGGGGTATTCACTCAAGAGTCACTCCTGATTGTGATATTTACATTCGTGAGGAATTAAACTCGATTTACTTTTTATTTTACTAAGCTATTCGGGACCTCGACCAACTCATTGTAAATTGTGAACGACATTTCGGCAGCGAATCAAACAGTGTTTCCAGTTGTTTGTTCCATAACAAACTATTTATATCAACGATGACAGATAAGAAACGGACACAAGGCTTCCTGATGTTCAGGGTGCTGAGGATTATAATGCCTCGGCCTAGCTCAAAACCAAAAACATACCAAACATTCCACTTTGAAATCCGGATCCCATACAACATGCAATTAAAGGCGCTCTATGAGCGCATGTGGTTACTCTATTTAGAAACATAAGTAGATATGAGGTGTTTATGAAGTTTTTTGTGATTATAGCTTCACTCTGAGGCGTAGTCACCATGTTATGTGAGAACAGTTTCTGCAACATATCAAGAAATCTACCCTGTTTTGTTGTGTTTTTGATAGCGCGCGCAATGCGTTTATTAGGAAATCAGATCATTCAATTTCCATATTTGGAAGGAAATCGAAGGAAAAACAGTACAAACCGCGCGCGCAAACTGTGCGAGCAGACGGTGCGCAGATGTTCCAAAATACAACAGCTTTCTCGAAATGAATTAGATGTACACGTAATTACAAAAACGTTGTCATAAGAAAAAATAATTTTAGCACTTTAAGACTTTAGGAATACATTAAAAGACAAAAGAAAACCACTCAAGCTGAATTCTTTCTTTTGTATTTTAATGTATTCCTAAAGTGATAAAGTGCTAAAGTTCTTTTTGGTTATGACATTGTTTTTGCAATTAGGTCTATATGATTTAGCATGTAAAATTTTAAGAGCATTCAGAATAAAAGTACTTTAACCCTCTAAAAATTGAGGTAGTGTCATCAGTCTATCTCTGACAATTCCAAGGGTCAGGGTAGATTTCTTGCTATGAATTTGCTTTTAATTAGGAAATTGTTACCATGTAAGGTGAGTATTTATTGGATACATTAAACAAAGTCGGTCATGTGAACAAATCCTCTGCAAACAATATATCAGGGATGAAATTAGTACTACTATTTGGTAATGATTTTTTGATTATCAAACAAGGATGGCGGAGCAGGTTTTAATTAAAGTGTGTGTTTGTGTTATGCTGTGTGAATAAAAAATACATAGAAGCAACGAATCTCAGAAGGTTGGGTGGGGGGACTAGCGTCCTGAGTCCGCTGGCCATGTCAAAATGACCAACACCATTTAATAATATAAAACAGGAAAAAACTGCTTAAAATCGTACATGGGAAATAATGTTATTCTTATTTGACAAGAATGGGAATAGTTCAAAATGTTAAACTATTCTAATTTTTGGAAATGGGAATTATGCTATTTTCCATATATGATTTTAAACACTTTTTCCTGTGTAATCTAAGAAATGCACATATATAGATATAAAGTGAGTGCGTGCGTAATGTAGTGTATTGTGTAGTATTCTATTGTAGTGCATTGTGATTGTTGTATTGTTAGTCTATGTCACTTGGGTTGGGTGCGGTCTATTTAGGAGCAGGACCATGCACTTGAAGGGGAACTCGGCTCATCGTTGTTTAGAGCAGCTTCTAAAAGATCCGTAAAAACAACTATTGAATGTTAGATTAATAACAAGTGCGATCTAATCTAGAACCAGTATATTAGTACCCAACTGTAAATTCACTGCAACATAAAGAACGAAAAATAAATTTATGTTACATAGGCATTTCAAAAGATATTCCTCTTAAACCTGGGATAGCCCATTAAAATTAAAAATGCAAATATATTCATAAATCAAGATAACTGTACAAACTTTTAACATTTTATTGATAACATGAACAGCTGTGATAAAACGATATTAAAACTGTAACAGTTTACAAAGTATAAATGCTAATAAATAAATTATTTAGAAACTTTCCTTGATTTCATTCTATGAGGTTATTGAGATCTTTTGTGCAAAAGACTTATTGAGAGAGAATGTCAAGTGAATATATCTTAGAACAATAACAAAAGTGAAAAAAAAAATGTTTTGCAAATGGTAATATCCATATTACAGCATTACTGATAAGTTGGACACAACTTTGGTTTTCATATTAAATGTTATTCGTATTTTATTGAGTCAAGGAGAACATCTGTGATCTTATCTTCAGTGATTTGGTCGTGATTAAGATGTTGGTTTTGAATAACATCAATTAAGATGTTTTTAAAAGTGTCAATGCCACTTTCTGCGTGTTATTGTAGGCAAACAAAATATGGGCATAATAATGTTTGGCACAAGACGATTTCTTTTGGATTAAATTGCATTTACATTCGACTTTATTCGATGACTCTTTAACTTCTAACTTCTTAGAGCATTTCAAGCATGCAGAGTAGCAGCTCACTTTTTCACCCCCCATTATTTCACCTATGAGGGTTTTATTGGTGAAAACATCAGGAATATTTTCTGGTATTGGTAGAATTGTTTTAAAAGACTCCATTGGAATGATTTGTGAGCCAGTCTTCGCAGTGTTGATATAAACTTCATCTTTATATGAATCTTTCCTGATTCTGACATTCTTAAATTCGTAAGTGTTTCCCTTAGAAATGTTATGCTCACTGCCTTCCCATATCACAAGCCTAATATGGCCGGTTGGATCAGCTACGAAGGCTTCTGTCATTTTTATCTTCGATTTGCCTGACTCAATTTCTAGTTCTTCACTCAAGTCACCTCTGACGGTTTTTTCCTTAAGCTGTAAGCGAAAATCAAACATCTTTGATTTGTTTAGAGGCGACACATTATGTACATAACCTTGTACAACATCAGGATCAGTGGTGGCCTGGGATTTTTTATCTTCACTTTTATTTTCATTGGCATCAAACAATGTATTCAATTCATAGTCATCCACCTCTTGTGAATCCATGATTTTGTATGATAATATAGATAGCTGTGGAAAGAAAATAAATAAGTTGTAATAATTTTTTAAATGAATTAACCTGATCAATGAAAATAAATGAAACTTACATGATTCAAATGAGTATAATAGAGAAGAAAGACTAAATGTGCAACATAAATAGCACTAAATAGTACTAAATTATGCTAATTATATTGTGTTCTATTGTTAGATTAGCACTATTTAGTACTAAAAAGTCCAAACTATTTCACACTTTTTAGTGTTTGAACTCTTGTTATTGTAAAACAATTAATAATATTAAATAAAACAGTTTATTAGTGCATAAATTACTCTATGGTCAGTAAAATACGTCTGCAAGACATTGGATTTGATAAGTGAATCAGGTAGATCAGCATATATATGATCTATACAAGTTTTGTTATCTGTTGTGTAGCATGTCACCAATTGTTTGTAGTTATTATCCTTTATAAATAAATTATATCATTGGGAATTTAAATTTGTATCAAACCAATTAACATTAAAGTCACCAATGAATATTGCATATTCAGATTCTAATAACTCTATTTCCTGTCTTAATGCCACACACAATTGGCTATCAGGTATTTGTGGAGGCTTATAATACCTATAATTGTAACATGGGGAAGAATCATGAATCTCAGTAATGTAATTTCAATATTACTATTACGTATTTTTGGATATCCTGAATAGAAATCCAACCTGGTATAAATAGCAGTACCACCATATGGTCTTACATTAGAAGTTGATACTTGATCATTTCTGAATAATCTTATAATTATCTATTGAGTGCATAGAATCAAGATCAGTTGTACTGAATCTTGTTTCGAAAAAAATGCTCACATCAGTTGTAGAAAAGTTTAAATCTTGTCTAATGTCATCAATATGCTTATGCAAAGATCAGCAGTTAAGAGCACATAATCTGATTCTATCCTCATTGTAAATAGGAGATATGCATGGTTTGAGCTGTCCCTCAGTTCGTAATCTTTCTATTTCTTTCTTTACATCTGGAATACAGTCCTACAGAATGGATATGAGGTATTGCTCTTCTAGTTTCAAAATTAGCAACAATTCTAGTTTCTGTATCACCTTGTGATCTGTGAATAGTTTTTGCAGCAGCAGGTCAGGTGGAAGTTATTTTCTAACAACTTGAACAGTTCTATTTCTACCTACAGCAAATTGAGTAGTAACAGGTTTGATTGGTGTCCATGATGGTTGAATACCTTCAACATACAACTGTCTATTGTCATGTCTAGTTTTTTGACCAACATCTGCATGATCAAACTGTGCCCATATGATACCAGATGGTTTGTCTGCCTGGTGTATTTGTAATAATTTGACATTACCAGCCCCATTGGTCATGCCATCATCTGTTCTAGTGTTAAGAGATATTTCAGTTCTCTCTCCTACTGCTAGTTTGAGTATAGAGTGTAGCTGCTTAGTTTTTCTAGGATCACCTGGTATCTGTTTCAGTATTTTGTCTCTGAGTTCTTGTGACTCAGCTCCTATAACACTATCATGTGCTCTGATAGAATATTTTGTTCCTGATAAAGCATTGTGTGCTATGCGGTTGAACTCATCTACCTTGGCATTCTGTATAAACAAGTGAGGGGCATCTTTTGGATAGTTAGTGCTATCACAATCTACTATTCTTTCTTTGAATTTTATTATGTCTTCTTCAGTTTGATTGCCTTCTCTCAATCTATTTAAGGTGGCCCGTACCTATTGATTTGTTTGTTGGGCATGAATTTCAATCGCGTCCTTTTACATCAAAACCTTGTCCGATTTCTGAGAAATTTGCAGCCATTTGTCTACAAGCCTTGAAATTTGTACCGGTAATTATTTTTCTGCGAATTAGATCAAGTAATTCGAGATATCAGACGATTTTTAAAAATGGCTTTTTGAGAAAAATTGGTCATAAATCCAAAATTCCAAGGTGAATTTTTTTTCTATTTTGTCAATCAAGTATAAAGGTATAGAGGACTACATACAACATGTATCGTGCCAATTGGTGCCTTAGAAGTTGCGATACAAAATTTGTGCTGCCTGTTACGATGCAAAATTATGTAGTCAAAACTACCGCCAAAATCTCAAAATTTCAAAAACAGCGAGAACTATATCTGCTGTAAGAAAGACAAATACCTATTGTAACTTGTGAACAAAATTTGGAGAGATGAGAAGCTAAACACCAATGTTATCCTCAAGCAAACTTGGGGAGTAATTTTTGTGACCATGAGGCGAGCGTTGCGAATTTGTATTACTTCGACTTCTACAAATTCTGTCGAATTGTTTAGTGAAATTTTCTTGGTATGGGATAGAACAAGATGTTAAAATACCTGTTGCCAAGTGTCGTTGTGTTTGCTGCACTAGGTATAATTCATTCAGCTTCAAAAGTAAGCAATATCATCATGTCGACGTTTGAGCTGCCAAGGTAAAACCCTCACGGTTTGTTAATTTATTCAAAACGACACCTTACTATCTGTTGCAAAATTCCGCACGGGATCCAGACTTTTGGGAATAAAGACGGTAGTTCTCTGAATACAATTGCTTCTGAGTCTAAATCCCGTGTGGAATTTTGCAACAGATAGTAAGGTGTTCCATCAACTCATATTAACATGTGAATATGAGGAGATCCTCTTTGTTGGTATTCTACACGGTAAAACCAATCAGATATTTTACCTAATGGTTGAGCAGAGCTTAAAAGAAAGTTGGTCAGAAATTTACTTGATAATCAAAATGCCTGGCACATGTTACTGGGTCATTTTGTATTAATCGACATTTCTCTTCCCAGTTCAGATTTTCTAAATGCTCAGAATATTGTTTGGCATCAACAAGTTCACCAAGTATTCTTAGTAAGTGTATCCAGTGTGTCTCTGCTGATGAGAAACTACAAAACAATGTTGCTGGTCCTAATTGTCTTATCATTGCAAACAAATATTTTTTGGCTTTCTCAAAGTATGGAGGAGAACCTCTTAATGCATTGAGGAATTTATATCCTTCATCAAGACGAATTAATTTGTCTAAAGCTCCTTCTTGCTTCAATTGACCCGCATTGATATTTGGGTTGTTACCTTTACATTTTCTCAAAGCAATATTAGATTTTCCTAAAAGAATTTTCATTTGTGACTTCTTTGTTTTGTAGAAAATGTTTTCAACACACATTGCAGCACGTCTATCTGAACGTCTCAATTCGGATTTACAGATATCACTGTAATTAATCTTAACTATCAGTTGTTTATTCTCTGGCCTTGCTTGACCTAGAAATATTCCAGGGTATGCTAATTCTTCAGAATATTTATCCCTAAACACACTTATTATATGATTGAGTCTGTTTTCTTTGTTATTCATTGGACTTTATATCACTAAATTCACGATGATTATATATTCAAGGGTTTTATATAGAGCTTCTCCGGGATGTATCTGTATAAATCACTTGAATTTGTAATTCCCGGGGCTAATCTAGATACATCACTTGAATTTATAATTTCGTTCCATACTTCCTTAGATGATTTATGTGTGGACATCAAGACTTAGAAATGTTCTTAGAAATATACTAAGTAGCGATTTTTGGTGGAAAAAAAGTCTTTGATAAATGACAGAGATTCGAATCCGAGACTTTCTGCACTCCTATACCCGCTTTTAGCCACTATACTACTGAGCTAACTGATGGAACTTTCTCAACAAAAAAATCTTTTGTGTGTTATCATGAAGTTCGTTAGTGTTTCTCTGAATAGAATTGAAAAACAATTATTTAAGGTTTTCTTCTGGGAATTCAGTAACAATGATCTAATTAGTGATTGTCTTTTTGAATCGTTTTTGTGTGAAAACCTCCTCATTCATATAATAAGGCAGATAAATGCCTCGCTTCTCGGTATTTATCCCTTCCTTAAAGGCCTATTTCCCTCAGCTGGAGCAACATTTAGAATATGTTGTCGCTCATTATCTTCAACAAAATCAGTTGGTGTTAACATAGTGTCAGTTATACCAGTAGGTACTTCAGCCTCATCTTCACTTAATTCATCTTCATTTTTAATGCTTTCAGAATCATCATTTGTATTATTTTCATTATTTGTTTGTGACTGATCATGAGTAGTTGTTGTAATTCGATCATTACATATTAATTTGGTAATATACTAACTGTATGAGTTACATCAGCAGGTACATTAACAATGTTACCATGTATCTTGAGCTGTTTTCCTCTAGGAGCTTGCATTAATTTTTGAAATGCTATTCTTGGTGCCAGTAATCTACATTCTAGCTCATTAAGATCAAAGAAAGGTGGCTTTTCTAAAAACTTCATTCCATTAGCAATAGCACATGGTGGAACTTTGTTTTTAGTTAAATGAGTATAACACGTTCTACAAACCCACTCTTTATCATCTACACTTTTCTTGTCATAGAGATATTTTATAATATCAGGATTGGTTTGTCTAATGCCCCATTCACACCAACTAAACCTGTTTAGTTAAATGTGGTTTAGTTTAAACTTGTTTAGTTAAACTAGTTTAGTTTGCTCAACTGTTCATACCAAATAAACATTGTTTAGTTAAACTGCCTCTCTCTGGTGTATCAAATCCCCTCCCTGAGATCACTGATTGCGACATTGTAAACAAACATGGCGTCTAGTGGTGAAAAGCTGGCAAACTTTGTAACTTTTCTTCTTCAAAAAAAACATGATAAGAACAAAAGAGATTGCATTCGACGCAGACATGACCAAAGACGAGTTTCACTTTACAAACGCCGTAGAAGACTGACTTCAATGCTCTTTATGCTGCTTGTTTGGCAATGTGTTTCGTACTCGCTTGCGTTACGAAAAAATATCTGGGTTTACCCGAGATCACAATCGTTTTGGGAGGAAACATGTCAAGAATGGAATGACCAGCAGTGGGTGAAAAACATGAGAATGTCTCAAGATTCTTTCCAGCATCTTTTTACCCAAATATCCCGCCGGATCAGCAAGAGAGGCACCAACTATCGCAAGGCGATTCCTGCCCGAGAGCGTTTGGCTATCACTCTCTACTGGCTAACAGATAATGCTCACTATCGTACTATCGCAAACCTTTTCGGTATCGGAAAATCCACAGTGTGTTGTATTGTCAGAGAGGTCTGCAGAGCTATAGTTGAAGTATTATCACCTTTGTATATTCGTCTTCCGAGTCATCAAGAAGTAAGAGTCTTAATTCGTGACTTCAAAGATCGTGCTGGTTTTCCCCAAGTAGTTGGAGTAGTCGACGGGAGTCACATACCTATTCAAGCGCCGAAAACAAGCCCTGAAGACTATGTAAGCCGCAAAGGATTTCACTCCATTTTGCTCCAGGCCTTAGTGGACTGTAATTTTTTGTTTCGAGATATATGTGTTGGTTGGCCTGGAAAAGTTCATGACTCAAGAATGTTTAGAAATTCAACCCTCTTCGATGCCTGCTGTCAAAGGACTTTCCTACCAGCAAACCTGTCAGAAATGATATCTGGTGTGAGGGTACCTGCATTGATCCTTGGCGATGCCCTCCAAGACTGGCTGATGAAACCTTATAGAGACCGTGGAAACCTTACGCAAAGAGAAATAAATTTCAATAACGTTCATAGTGCCACAAGAGTTGTTGTTGAAAACACATTTGGAAGGATGAAAGCAAGGTTCAGGGTTTTGAGAAAGAAACTAGACATCAATGTTGACAATTGCTGTACTGTTATTGCTGCCTGCTGTATTTTGCACAACTATTGTGAGCTGAGGAATGAGGCTTTCAACAATCAGTGGCTAAATGGAATTCAACCCAACATTGTCATCAATCAAAATTGTAACAATCAAGGACAAAACAGGAATGCAATGGACATAAGAGATGCCATTAAGGACTTTTTGTAAGTCAGCTAGCTCTTGGACAATTTTCTCTTTTTTATATTTTCAATACAACACACAGTAAACATGAAACAGAAAAAATAACACAATGGATGATAAGGCTAGTGTGGTTCACTGCTCACTGGCCTCTCACCACTCTGGTTTGGGCTCAATACCCAGCACAGAAGTCACAGATGCTGTAAATACATGTGAGTTAAATTTCTTTGTTGTGTTGTTCTATCCCCGCTCACAAGGGTTTTCTCTCTGGGTTCTCCATTTTTTTCTTCTGACCGAAAAAATAAACTTGTGAATTTTAGAACACTTGAATGTAGTGGTAGTGTGTGCAAGAGGATCAGATTAGAAAAAAATACGCAGTCTAAGACCGCATGTGGCTAGTGCAAATTACTATCAAAAACAACGAAATGTTACAATTTTTAACTGAAATATGAAGATGTCATGAAATATTAATGCTCGACAAAAATACCAAAACGTTTAATGTTATGGGGCAGATAAAAAAGAAGGCACTTGTATTTTGAAATGTCTTGCAAGGAAATACATGTTTGCACTGGCTGAATTGGGGGCTGAAACACCTGCATGTTTGTTTTTAAAATAATAATCTATTTGACACATTTAAGTAAAAAGTGGGTTTATCAACAATACAAACCGTTTTATTGTGCTGATGTTGTACAATAAATGTATATAAACTATAAACTGTAACAAATTGAAAGAATCAAGAACATGAAAACATTTTTGAAAACTATTAATTAAAACTGCTCTATTGAAAATATTAAAATATAAGAAACTGCTAATAAATTGTACATAATTTGTGAACTGTAACAAATGTGACACTGCTTGGAAATTACAGTGTATGAATTGTAATAAAGGTAATTTAAATTGCTTTTTACAACATTTGACTAAAATCTTGCAATCTGATTGGCCGAGAGCCATTGTTAATAAGAGTACTGACAATAGCTGACGCCAACATGTCACGCTCGTCCTTACAGAAAGAAGTTTGGGACAGTTTTTCAAACAGATTTGGACGGAAAAGATCTAAGAAAATGTTGTAAAAAACAAATTGAAGATAGTTTTCCATTGTCAGTACTCTTATTAATCATGGATGACGTCAAAAAATGTCCAAAACTTAGCAGTGAAAACACTCGCTGCGCTCGTGGTTCCACTTTAGTTTTGAACATTTTTTGACGTCATCCATGATTAATAAGAGTACTGACAATGGAAAACTATCTTCAATTTGTTAAATAATGCTTGTTGTACCTGGCGTTCCAAGCATGTGCATGAAAACATTTTCGTAAAAAATATTTATGTATCTGTAGTTTAACATGGAGCTAATATTACTCCAGAAAACTAGTCGTTGAAAAAGGCTGCTATAAGACTGAGTTAATGCTATTTAACAGTAACAAAATTTAAGTAAAATTTTGGTCTTGAGAATTCGGTACCATGTATAACTAAGATATTAAGGATGTTCAGTGTTTTTCAGTACAGGTACATAAAACTTCCTACATGGTGCTACAAGCATATGTTTTTACAGGAATTGTGTCACTATCTTAGTTGACCTCTCAACAAGGATGTTCACAGTTTTTGAATTTAGTAAAAGGACTTTCAACTCATTGTCAGAGATATCCATCAGTGTCTTTGTTTGTCCATTTATTAAGAGAAAACTCTCAAGGGCGTCATTAAATGCTGTGTAGTGGGTGAGCTGCTTGCCTTCTTGAATTACAATCTTGCAAACTAACTTAGATTTGACCATCTCTGTTAAAATGGAATTTTTGCAATTTCCACATGTCGTCAATGACTCTTCTGATTGTTTCTGTATATTGCCATTGCAAATAATGCAAAAATCTTTCCTGATGACGTCCAGACCAATGATTTTACCCTTAACAAGGTTTTCTTGGATGTCTGGTACAGACAAGTCATCAACATCTAATATATCATCAATTTTTGCTATGTTGGTACCCCTGGTAGTGTTTACATACTTGGTGTCATCAAATATTTTTACCTTGAGATTGGTAAAGTGATAAGATTTGCCACGATCAATCTGATCAATAGCATTTTCCCATAGCTCCAATCTTATTTGGCCTGAGTTGTCAGCGATGATACAATCTGCTTTCATGCAAGATTCTCCTCTAACAACTATAACTTGTTTCTGCTCTGCCTTTGAGAGGACTTTTGCCTTTATGTCTATGGTGTCAAATTGAGATTTTGTAGCAATGTTTTCAATGTTGACTAGATGATTGGAAAATGACTCTTGGAAGGCAAAATCTAAGAGTGAAGATCGGATGGTTACTTTGCTTTTTTTTCTGATGGTGACATCTAACTGCTCAGCATTTCTCTTGTTGGGGCTCAGTTGTCCACCTAGGACTTCTATAGGAGTTTTGTTCATTTGAAAGTTCTTAAACTCACTTCTTCGTTGTGGGTCGTAGCATACTACTCTTTGAGTTTTTGTGGGGGATGTCTGCAAATTGAGGTCGAAATAGTTGGTTTTTCTATCATTCTGCGCAATCTTGATATCTGATAAAAGATGAATATAGCCTTTGACAGATGTAGCTGTGGATGCATAGAAGAGAACAAAATATTTCAGTCTATACTATATGTCAACAGATAATTGTATGAACGTACTTGCTGAGCTAGCCTTGTTTTGAGGGGTTGAAGGGGTTGATTCAACTGATACCATAGTAACATCTAAAATAAGACAGAAAGTATGTTATACTTTAATACAATGTACTTACTATAATGATAATGATAATAATAATGATAATAGTGCAGTATTATTATGTTATTATGACAGTGCAAAATGAAGCTACACGAAAGGTATAAAGTTTGTATTAACTTACCTGATGTTGAAGTATTCTGGGTTTGATGATTTGATGACGTAGTGTCTAAAATGGTATAAAAACTGTAAACATACAGTGATACTATGCATTATATATTCAAAATTATTAATATGTTACTCAAGTCAAATATAATTCCCAAATATTATTATCCAATATGATTAGGCAAGGACCACGGAGTACCGTAAAAAGTGGGGGGTCGAGACAAAAGTGTGTGTGTGTGGGGGGGGGGGGGGGGGGCGAAGCAACAGTTGGGACTTGAATCATCAGCAAAAGATAGGAAATTGGCAGAGATGAAGGAAAAAGTGGGGGGGCGCGGCCAACTCCCCCCCCCCATCTCCGCGGCCCCTGTTGGGTATTAACTTACCTGATGCTGAAGCAGTCTGGGTTTGATGATTTGATGACGTAGTGTCTAAAATGGTATAAAAACTGTAAACATACAGTGATAGAGTGCTCACACTTAAAGCATGAAACAATTAGTACTAATTACTACTAAATAGTGTTGATTAGACAATAGAAAACAAAGGAATTTGCATGATTTATAGCCTATTTTGTATTATTTGTTTCACGCATTTAGTGCGAGCACTCTACTATGCATTATATATTCAAAATTATTAATATGTTACTCTAAGTGAAATATAATTACACAATATTTTTATCCAATATAATTAGGTATTAACTTACCTGATGCTGAAGCAATCTGGGTTTGATGATTTGATGACGTAGTGTCTAAAATGGTATAAAAACTGTAAACATACAGTGATACTATGCATTATATATTCAAATTGATTAATATGTTACTCTAAGTGAAATATTATTACACAATATTTTTATCCAATATAATTAGGTATTAACTTACCTGATGCTGAAGCAGTCTGGCTTTGATGATTTGATGCCATAGTTTCTAAAATGGTATAAAAGCCTTTTATATAAGTGTCATACATTATGAATAATTTATACTTTACTCTAAACCAAATGTAACTAAATGTATATTACAGATTAAACTGTATCAAAGGCATTAAAAAGAACACAAATAGCTTTGTGGTCTGAAAAATATGTCTCTAATATTTGATAGTTCACTTGTGTGTCACTCAAGTTTGTATAAATATGATCAATACAAGTATTGTTGTCAGTGGTACTGCATGAAACTAGTTGCCTATAACCATTGTCACTAATTAATAAGTTGTAAAGTGGTGTTCGTTGATAATTATTTAACCAGTTTATATTGAAGTCACCCATAATTATGCTAAATTGAGTTTGTAATATTTGTAAAGTTTCTCTGAGTGCAGTACACAGGAGTTCTATGGATACTGCAGGTGATCTATAGATTCCCACCACTGTTACATGGGGAATTACGATGAATCTCATAATAGTTATTTCTACACCATTTCTATTGGCACAGTATGGATAACCTGGATAATAGTCAAGACTGCTATAAACTGCTGTGCCACCAAAGGGCCGTCGATTTTCTATATTTCTATGTGGAGCATCATTTCTAAACAATCTGTATTTATCATTGTTTATTTGATACAAGTTGTCATTGTCAAGTTGAGATAATCTGGTTTCTGCAAAAATATTAACATCTGTATATGAATAATTCATATCTGCACATATATCTGTAATGTGCTTGTGTAACGATCTTGCATTGAGAGAACACAATTTGATGCAGATTTGATCTGAATTGTAAGTAGGAGATATACATAGTTGCAGTTGGCCCTCAGTTCTTAGTCTTTGCATTTCTTCCTGTACCGAAGTACTTACAGCTATTTTATTTTCACATAAATCAGTAATGTACAAACCCTCTATAGTTGTAACTCTACTAAGGCCTACATAATGTATGTGAGGTATTGATCTTCTAGTATCAAAATTAACTACAATTCGCGTCTCAGTATCACCTTGAGATCTATGTATGGTTTTAGCAGCAGCAGGTCTGAATGGAAACTGTTTTCTTAGAATTTGCACAGTTCTACTTTTACCTACAGCAAATTGTGCAGTTACAGGCTTTATAGGTGTCCAAGTAGATTGTATACCTTGGGCATACAGGTGTCTATTATCATGTCTTGTTTTTTCACCAACATCAGCATGATCAAACTGAACCCATATTATACCAGATGGTTTGTCTGGCTTATGTATTTGTATTAATCTTACAACATTACCAGCACCATTTGTCATACCATCATCCATTCTAGTGTTAAGAGATATCTCTGTTCTTTCACCGACAGCTAGTTTGAGGATGGAATATAGTTGTTTTGTCTTCCTAGGATCACTAGGCACTTGTTTCAGTATTTTGTCTCTGAGTTCAGGTGACTCTGCTCCTATGACACTGTCATGTGCTTTAATACAATATTTTGTACCTGATAGAGCATTGTGTGTGCTATCATTGAAATCAGTCACTTTAGCATTTTGAATGAATAAGTGAGGTACCTCTTTTGGATAATTACTGCTATTGGGCTGTATAACTCTTTCTTTGAATTTTATCATATCTTCATGGGTGTGATTACCCTCTCTTAACCTATTCAACATTTCTGCAAACTGCTTACTATCTCTTTGCCTCATTATTTGCTTGAGCTCAAACATTTTGAAAAGTTCTTGCCATATGTTAGGGGCAAGAATACCATATTCATTATTGTCCATATCTTTAAATATATAGTTATCCATTACGGGTTGCAACTGAAATAAGTCTCCAATAGCAACAATACTAACTCCACCAAAGGGTAGTGAACTGCCTTTGATATCCTTCAATCTATTGTTTATTTGTACATTGAACATAGTGTTGCCTACCATACTTATCTCATCTATGAATATCAGTTTAACTCCACCAAGCTGACATCTTAATGTGTTAAGTCTACTTGAATCAAGCTTTTTATAGTCTCTTAGTGACTGACAGGCTGGTATTGCTAGTGCACTATGAATAGTGTTACCTTTGATATTATATGCTGCTTTACCTGTTGGTGCTAACATTAATACTTTTGTTTCAGAAAAATTTACACCAGCTCTAGTGTTATAATACTTAAGTGCTGCCTGGTACAAGGCTTTGGTAACATGTGATTTACCAACACCTGCTCCTCCACTGAGAAAGCAATGAAATGGTTCATCTGATGTTTTTATAAGATGAAGAACATGATAAAAAAATTCCTTCTGTTCTTTGTTTAATGCCTGTACCATGTGTCTGTATTCATCATCTTGTAATTCATTCATTATTAATGGTTCAGTGTTTAGATCAACTGATGGTATTCCTAAATCATCTGATAAATTATAGCTTTCATTAAAGTCAGGATGCAAGTCCTGATCTCCTTCGGCTTGATCTTGTTGTTCACAAGTTTGTGTGCAAGGAGCAATAGTGTCATATGAATCTTCTATTCTACTCATCTCCTGTTGTATTTCATCAAAATCTTCATTGCATACAGCATATTCTTTCATCTGTTTATTGATACCTTTTTGCAGCAACATGTACTGTTCTTGATAGGAAGAACAATTACCAAGTAAATCAGTTTCTTCATTACGCCATGAGGTAAATAGCATTAATAACTCTCGATAGTGTTTTTCAGGATCAGATTCTTTATTGAACCACACACTTCTTATTATTCTGGCTTTGCTTCTTCTTTTAGTTTTGCCTGACCTTTTCTTAGTTAACTGGTCATCGTCATCATCATCATTATGATCATCATCAATAAAGGATTCCAATGGGAGACCATCAACATCCACCTCATTTGTTTGCTTTACAAATGGTTTTCCACTACAATCATACCATGCAGCCCAGTCTGCAAGGGTTAGATGTTCATATTTTGCTGGACGCTTAGAATATCTTTTTATTAATCCACTAGTGTAGATGTCTTCACACTCATCATCCATGTCTTTGAGATCACTCAATGGTTTTAAAAGCTCCACCCTCTCATCAGGAGGTGACGTGTTTATGAATATGATCTGCCTGGATGACTTTCTCATAGGTAGTTGCAATACAATGTACACAGCCTCTTGTGCACTTATTTCAACATTGTTAACAAACTTACTGCCGATATCTCTGACTTGCTGCTTTATGTTCAAGTTACCTTTTCTTGCTTCTGTACAGGCTTGTCGCAAAAGTTCACTCATACCTTTTTGACCTTTTGATATGTAATTTGCTATGTATACAGCACATGCATAAACATCTAGTACATACTGGATATCCATATTGGCTCTCCATGCACTGAGACAAGCAGGATTGTAATTGTTGATACGTAATTCATTGGGAGTTCTTTTCAAGAAAACAGTGGGTGTATTAAGTGAAGAGCTTATAGCAAGTAAATAGTTCTCTTCAGTGACTTTCAGGCTACTAAGCAAGTGATCAAAGGAAATGTCTTCGCCTTCTTTCATGTCATTCAAATGCTTTTTGATGACCTTCCAGTTGTCTTTGTGTATCTTTATTTGACATTGAGGTGTATCTCTATCTAGGGGATAGAGTATCAAAGTTTGCCTCATTGGAGGTTGTGGGTAATTGAATCTACACTGACTAGTTGTGTTTTTACGACATGTATGTGAATGTCGATGAACTTGCCTATTCACAAGATGAAGAAGGCAAGGGTCATCAATTGGCTTATGACAAGTAATTATCTTGTCAATATATTCTGTTACTTCTATATCGCTATTAATTTTAAATTCTGGTGCTCCTTCCAGCCATATTAGCATGTGTATATGTGGTGACCCTCTTTGTTGGTATTCTACTCTGTAGAACCAGTCCGATATTTTCCCTAAAGGTTCAGCCGGACTTAGAAGAAAGCTTGTCAGAAATTGATTGACTTGATAGTCAAAATGCCTGGCACATGTTACAGGGTCACTTTGGATCAAGCGACACCTATCTTCCCAATTAAGATTTTCTAGCTGTTCATCAGTATATTGCTTATGATCTATTAGTTGTCCTAGTATTCTGAGTAAGTGCAACCACTGTGTCTCAGCAGATGAAAAACTACAAAACAGTGTAGCAGGTCCCAATTGTCTTATCATTGCAAACAAGTCTTTTTTGGCTTTTTCGAAATATGGAGGGGACCCACGTAATGCATTTAGGAATCTGTATCCCTCATCTAGACGAATTAGCTTGTCCAATGCACCTTCCTGTTTTAATTGCCCAGCACTAATATTCCTCTTGTTGCTCTTGCATTTTCTAAGTGCAATATGTGACTTTCCTAAAAGGATTTTCATTTGTAGCTTCTTTGTTTTATAGAAAATATTTTCAATGCACATTCTAGCTCGATTATCTGAGTGATATTACAATTCTTTTAATAAGAATATTTTAATGCTTGATAATAGTTCATGACATGAATCAATATTGTACATTGTAATTGAAGATTCCAGCATGAAACTTAAAATGATCTTAGTGCAAATTTTGATAATGTTGTGACTTCAAAAGAAAACATGTGGTGAACTAAATTGTTTAAAATGGTAACTGACAAATCTAAACAATTATCACTGTCTTGCCATATATTTGAACCAGTTTAAATTATTGTTCAAAAATTCAAATGATTACTTGGGCCATTTTCATTTTGGAACTTTCAACTGCTATCTATTTATTTACTACTCTACTTATAACTTAAGCCAGTTTTTTAACCAATATATAATCATAAAATAGAAAACATCAGCATTGGTTAACAAGCTTAAGAGATTTGTAGAGTAGAACAACAGTAACTAATAATTCATATTATGCTCAAATATAGAATTTGAGCACTGTAATTACAAATATTTCTTTGTACATGTGTTGTCATGTATTCTGATTAAATGCAAGCACTTAAATGAAAAAAATTGTAGATTTCAATAAATATACTTTCATTTATCAATAAATAGTTCTAATAATATTAATAGTTCCTAATAATTGTTTATGGTATCACAAAGCAATGAGTGAATAAATAAATAAAATGCAGCAAATAAATAAGATATATTTTAGGGAATCCTTGATCAAGTTATTAATTTTTTTTAAACAATATTATTTTATATTACATTTTCACTTTATTTAGAGGTTAACGCACTCAGCGAGTGAATTATCGGGATTTATCTTCACGAGTTTGCTAACAATGAACGAGAAATTTTAAATACTGCACGAGGCGTTAGCCGAGTGCAGTATGAAAAAATTTCGAGTTCATTGTTAGTAAACGAGTGAAGATAAAATCCCGATAATTCACGAGCAAAGAGTGCATTAACCTTTTTATTATTCAATTTGAATACACTGCAGAAGCAGGCTAAAACTGTCAGTCGACATCTAAGATCACTAGAAATCACTCAAAATAGTAAGACTTATTCAAAATTTATTTAATAGCATTTGGTAATTTTAACAATACACAATAAACCTTTCAGAAGAAAACTAGGAGAAAAATACCGTGATACAAGAACTTTAGATTAAAGATAATAAACGAGTTCTCAGAATCCATGTTTACAACTTGCTCGGTAAAATTGAAATCGTCCATAAGTCTTATAAACAAAGAACTCAGACTTTTTTGGATCGTTAAAAGTGATTCAGCACTGAGTCCTAGAACTCGGTAAGTGAAAGGTCTAGAAAATTATCGCTGGAGTTTTGGATATAGGTTTAAACTGGCGACTTACGGTTGAAACGCTGCTAAACCTTGGTGCATGAAGCCGGGAAGAAGTGTAGTTTTCGTTTGTCGACAACCGAAGGCTGAAGTAGTTTGGCGTTTTCTTCGATTCCTGATAAAATTTCTTTACCCCATCTGAGAGAAGTTGCGGGGAAAGGATTTCCAGACTTTCTGTTGGATATTTTTTGGATAGCCAGTCTAAAAAACAAAAATTATAATGACTGGAATTTGCAAAGCCGGCGAATAGTGTTTTGACAAAAACAACACGCCAAAAACTGAATACGGTTTGAATGAAAGTTAGAACTTTGTAAGCTTACCGTTAAAAACAGAGACAGACTTGTGGCGGCATGCAGACTTTCTTATAAACTTTCTATGAGATAGGTTTTGGATAACCAGTCTAAAAAACAGTAAATGTTAAGATGAATTTGGAAAGCCGGCGAACTCTGTTTTTAAGCCGTTGAAATATGTTGATCTCAGTAAGCTCCAAAAACTTCAATGAAATTGAGTTTACCTTCAAAACAGGCACGCTAAGCAGTTTTAAGTATGCTCGTTGATCTTCTCTTTTTCGAAAAATCCTCAAATTTACCACCAGGAACATTTTTTCTTTCCAACTATGCGTTATTGCCAACGTATTATCAAAATTAATTCGTCGGAGTTAATACGTCGTGACGTGTTGTCACGTCATAACAACGCATCACGTGGTACAAACTGACCAATCAGAAAATCAGAATTTGTACAGTGTATGAAAATTGAATAATAAAAAATGATATTGAGTGTTTTTAAAGTGATCGAGCATCTATCTTAGTAATTCCAAATTGAACTCTAGGGTAAACAAGTTCTGGCACAATCCAATTGTTAAAAAAGGATTCTAGTCTGGTTGAAATAGAGTCCCAGTGTTCTTTTGAGAAATTAACTCTTTGACAAAACAAAGAGTTGCAACCTGAGCCTTTGACAACAAAGTCTGTCCAGTTTCTTTCAGTCACAAACATTTGTTGTTGTAATTGATAGAAGTACTTATGTCTCTCATTTAATTGCACAAAGTCATTATTTTGTTTGCAGATACCCTTGGGAACCAATGCATTCTCCAGTGTTTCATCCTCATTTGTCTGCACATACTTTACTTCTATAAGACCCTCTGCATTTTGTGTAGATGGATCATGTACAAGCCCATCAGGACTAGCACCAAGGAAACCATGACCTTTTGCAATATAAAAGCCACACTTAGAGACTGTGATATCTTTAGCTCCTTGCTTTTGTTTCAGAACCTTGTATTCATTGATAATCTGGTCTTCCATCTTCAAGCCTTCTTTCATGGCATTACTTTGAAAACCCTTATTGTATCCAAGGACATCTCTGATAATTTTTGTAGGAGATGTGCTCTCTCTCTGTACGGCTACTCTGTAACACTTTGTAGCAGTAATCCTTGGTTGTCGATGATGATGCCACAATTCAGTGTTTGATTGTCCCCTTGTTTTTTGCTCGATACTTTTGATTTCCAAATCATCCACCATAAGATTTCTCTTCACCTTTTCAAATTTTTCTTTCAGCTCCCTGGCTGAAACAGGATGGGTTTTAATTGGTGAAACAAAAGTTGGCTTTGGCTTTACTTCTTGAGGCAGTATATGTGTCCAGGAAACAATGTTCCCTGAGTCCCTTTGATATTCTTGCATCATTTTAAATACTTTCGAAATTTTTTCATCTGGCCAACTTCTTGAAGGTACATTTTCTTTAGAGTGATGGAGCTTAGGTATCTTTTTATCTTTTGCATAATCATGCTTCACAAAGCTCATTTGGGTTATTGGTTGTACTGGGCCTTTTCTCTTTCGAGGGACATTCCACTTGCAGGGCTTTGACGTGCAAGACTCATTGGTGTCATTTGCTGTTGGCTTCAGTCTTTCTTTGCAATGTTGCTCAAGAGCAAATAGTGTTGCTGCAACATGGTTGCATCTACCATCAATACCAGCAGGGCATCTGCAATGTGCTCTCAACATCTTTCCAATTGAGCTTATGACTGAGAAACAAGTATAGACTTTGTCTTTCTTCATTGATGGGAGAACTTGACTTTTAATAAAATGTTTTCCGTTTTCATGTAAGTGGCCAATATAGAGGACATGTCCAGATTTAAAGAAATTGAATCCCTTCACGAGTGGTTTTGCTGTTGAGAGCTGCTTTTTGCATTCTACTCCTTCGATCATAAAATGCCATACAGTTCCAAACGATATTTTTGGAAGTCCACTTAAATCAGGATTGAATCCTTCTTTTGGGAAAGACTCTGCAAGCTCAGGTTCTTGGTTGTCAAGTATGCCGAGTGAAGCTTTTTTTCGTAGCAGGTTAACACCACCATCTGGATCACACAAGTATTTTACGTCTAAACCATGTTTCACGTAATCTTGCACTCTATAAATCAAAATGATAAGACATATCAATAGTGGAAGTTCATGCTGCATTAGAGTTCGAAAATCTAGCTTAAATTGCATGCAAAGCTAACAAGTACGCGTATAAGTATGTTGTAACGCCGGTACAAGCGCGTGCACTAACCTTGACACCAAAGCTTTCTTTATTCCTGTTGTTTTTGCGCCTCTACACAGCAGCCACCTCTTCAGCTGTACAACGCTACATTTTTCAACTGAATCACGTGGAAGTTTCGCTCCGGGAATGTCATCTTCTGTTAGAATATTTGAATTTATAGCTTTGGTTTTGCTTTCGGACATATTTGGCTTATATTTGTTGACATAGCTGTCCCTCCAAACAATCCATAGATGCTTTGCGGTCGCAACTCGAACCCAGTTTCCGACTCGTTTAGAACATGGCGAATTGCCATGTATTTTTAGCTGTCTACCTCTGGGAGCCTGCATAAGCTTTTGAAATGCAATCCTTGGAGCAAGTAGTCGACATTCTAATTCATTCAAGTCAAAGAAATCTGGCTTGTTTGGAAAAGACATACCATTAACCACAGCACATGGTGGGACCTTGTTTTTTATTAAGTGACTCTTACAAGTGTTACAAATCCACTCTTTGTTATCAACACTGGCTTTATTACATAAATAATTAGTGATATCAGGATTGGACTGTCTAAGTTTCTCTGCATGAAAAACGTCTATACCACAACTGGTCACAACAAGTACAAATATACACTGGTCCCTCTTTCACTATTTCATGGAATTTTTTAATTGCAAAATCAACAGACATATTGGGTTTTGATAATCTTCTATTGTGTTCATATTCTTTATGCTTAGCTTTAAATTCTGGAGATGCTAAATTTGCTCTACGATTTTGTTCATATTTATTACGCTTAGCTTTTTTCTCTGGAGATGCTATGCTCGCTCTGCGATTTCGTTCATATTCATTACGCTTGGCTCTTTTCTCAGGAGATGCAGTAGACATTCTGTATTGTTTCATATAGTCAGCTTTTTCTTGCCTTTTGGTTTTACGATTGTCTAATTTTTCATTAAGGTTGTTACTATTGTCATTGATATCATGGCTATTGTGAGTTGAATATGTTGACACATAATGCATCTCTCCTATATGACCTATATATATCGATCTCCTGTTTTCTAACAAATTACTGTATGCAGGCTCAATTAAGGTCATTTCCTGAAAATTTTGACTTGATTCTATGATATGAATCTTTAAATTCATTATATCAGCAACTGCTTGTATGACAATGTTATCAGCCCATGTGCCTTGCTTAGACATATCAGATAAATACTGAGCCCATGATGTGTCTTCCACACTTTCCATAAATTGTTCTGGATTGTCAGTCATATATCTAACTCCTAAAGCTCGGATTTCTGCATAATGACTTGAATCACCATATAACTGATGAGATATAGATTTAAATAAACAATCTCCTCCTCCTCCAACATCTAATGGTCGTAATCCATTCCTAAGCATTCTATAGTGCAATAGAAAATCTGCATTATCAAATGAAATGCTCTGAATAGCGTTGGTCATGATGGGACCTGGATTTAATTCAACATCACCTGACAATAATAGCTTTTGACTAGATGCATTATAAGTCGCCGGTGAAAATTTCTTTTTCCAAAAATGTTTAGAATAGAAACTATCTTGTCTCTCAATATACTTTAATCTCCATTGCTTATAATGTTTGGCAATGTTATGCATAACAGATGAATTGGGACCTGACATTATCATTATTTTCTTAAACTTACATCGAAGTTTTCTATTCTTAAATAAAATCATGATCTTTTTCACATTTACTCTAGATGGCTCTCTGTGTCTTCTTTGATTGGATGGCTTACAGCACAATCGAGAATGCCTGTGATCTTTGACACATTCCTTTCGTACTTTCAATATCACTTGCTCTATGGAACTACTATGTTCTTTATTGGAATTATCATTGTTTATCTTCTGAAAACTATTTGAAACAGGCTCAACTTTCATAAGAGGTCTCACTGAAGTACTTGCACCGTGTTCTTTTGATGCAGCATCGAGTCTTGACTTCACATGGCACGAGCAATTTATCTCAAATTGACTTGAATTTATTGTTTCCCCTACTAGGGCAGCCTTAAAAAGGGATTCTATCGCTCCCCGATAGCAAATTGTATGGCACCCGAAAATGGGCTCTATTTTTGCTTCGAAATTAAGGGATTTTATAGCTCCCCGAAGGGAATTTGTTTGGCACTCGAGAATCGCTCCCCGAAGGGAATTTATTTTGCAGCCGCGAACAGCCTTTATTTTTGCTCCCCAAAGGGATTTTTGGCTCTATTTTAAGAGATTTCTTGTTTGTATATTAGAATACAATCTTTTGCAGCAGGCAGAGGTGACCAATTTGTTGAAACAGCAAGAGGATTTGGTGCGATAAAGAGCTCGTCCACCATGACTAGTCAAGAGAACACTCTTACATACTTCAGTTGTTTTCGTCGCAAACAAAGATCCCAAATCTTGAAAACAGCTTAAAAAACTTTTGAAAGCAAACACTTCACAGAGGCATCGAAAGTCGAGCCTGGTTCTTGATGTAAAATAGGATAAAAACATGACTAAAATGAGCAACACTTACCTTCACTCCTCTCAAGTCGACGGTCACTCCAGCAAGCCGACTGAGCACATGGCATACAATAGTCGATATTAACCCGGCGATCGATAATGTATCACAAAAGAATCGGAGTCACGAAGTTTTCCCGAATCGGAGATCAACAAGAGAAAGTCTAGAATCACGAAGTTATCCCGAATAGATCCCGAATATTACGCACGCATACACCAGGGTCACAACATTATTGGCTAGAGCCTCGTTCCGAGGCACTAGCCATAAAAAGGCTTTGCTTCAAGTTGTACCATTCCATATTTCAAATTTAAATGAAAGGGAGTCTTTTCTTTCAAAACTGGTGCATAAGGGTTTGAGATTGGGACAGATCCCTCCCATGTAAAACTTGATTGGGTAATCTCCAAGTGTTTTACATTGTTTCATGATTGCTATTTTGTAAATTTGTACTCAATATGTAACACTGATTTGTTAAATATGTGTATTTGTGTGCCCATCAATTAATATATACTGTATTAATTTATGTGACTTACAAAGATCATTGACAAGATTTTTTTAAATAAATCATTTAAATTATTCTGATCCATGACTGTAAGCAGAATATTGAATTTATTTATTTGTAAATGAATTTACAATTTCAGGAATAAAATATTCTGCATTTGAGTCTACATTAATTTTGTAAAGAAAATTATTTGGTCCATAATGAAGTGGGACATGAACAACTACCAAAACAATATATAATATTGACATATATTTGATATTGGTTCAGTTATATTCCCTTATCTAATTGCAGAGTCAATTAATGTTGTTGCTCTTACTTACTTGTAATGCTACAAAATCATGAATTTACCAGCTGGAAATTTGTTGCTGAATGATTAATGTTCACACAAAAATCAAAACAATCCTTTTTTGGCAGTATATATAACGATTAATAGTCAATAATACTGCTCTGCTTTGATGCAGGTTGAGAGTCAAACCCTTAAGAAATGGACCATTAAAAAAGTGATGGGGGATGAGGTGAAAGCAAAAAATTTATATTTCCAGTAAAAATTGTAGAAAAAAATTCCTGCCTTGCCAATATCACATAAAAAATTTTCTTCCAAGTCTATTCAAAAAAGTGTTTACCCCAAAAAATATTGAGCATTTTCCAAATTTCCCCACCCCCAACAAATTTCTAATGGTCAGTCACTTATTGTTTCTTTTTTTCCTCCAATATAAAATTCCTTATAAATATTATGGTTAGTAATGAATGGTCATTAATGAAAAATAGCTGTATGGGTTTGGCCCCTTGGGAGGTAAGGGAAGAATAGAATAGAATAGAATAGAATAGAATAGAATAGAATAGAATAGAATAGAATAGAATAGAATAGAATAGAATAGAATAGAATAGAATAGAATAGAATAGAATAGAATAGAATAGAATAGAATAGAATAGAATAGAATAGAATAGAATAGAATAGAATAGAATAGAATAGAATAGAATAGAATAGAATAGAATAGAATAGAATAGAATAGAATAGAATAGAATAGAATAGAATAGAATAGAATAGAATAGAATAGAATAGAATAGAATAGAATAGAATAGAATAGAATAGAATAGAATAGAATAGAATAGAATAGAATAGAATAGAATAGAATAGAATAGAATAGAATAGAATAGAATAGAATAGAATAGAATAGAATAGAATAGAATAGAATAGAATATGTAGCTGGACATCCATGGGTATGTGTTTAGTCCCTTGTGAAGTGGATATTATTTTAAGGCTGAACTGCATGCGTGAAGGGGATTGAGAGGACCATGATAGTGACAAGAATGTCCTACATCTCCAAGCATGCTCTCTGCCCCAACAAGTACTAAAAGAAGTACTACAAGAAGAGTGTTGTAGAATTGTAGGAGTATTGTAAGAGTACAGAGAAACTCTGCATGAAGAAATATCAAATATACAGTTGCTACACTCTGATTGAGTAAAAATAAACCAATTTAATTGATACTGATAAGACTGTTAAGAAATGCTTGTCAATCAATACATGGATGCTCAGGGATTTTATCACCTTAAAAATTCTACAAATTTCTAAAAATATTTTAAAATTATAGCACCTGCATAAACATTTTGAAAACCATTAAAGTTATATAGATTGCTCTGAATAGCTACAACCTTGTAAAAATTTGGCCTATTAAAATAGGCAATATAAATACCATGTAATGGGAATGTTTTCGAGAAAAAAGCTCAAATGAGATCAAGTTATTGCTATTTTATGCATCAATGTCTCTATTTTTTTTAATCTATTTTTTTAAAACTGATGCAAGCCTTAATAGGAATTCTTGGTCGTCTTTCCTCCTTCTTTCTTCCCTTTCCACTTCTCTTCTTTCTCTATCTCTCTCTGCCTCTAAAAACGCATCATCCGCCTTACGCTGATATTCCATAAAGGTCTGCATTGCACCATCCATTTTCTCCATGACCATTTCTCTCCATGAGTGGCCGACCTTCTTTTCTTTCTTCTAGGAGTGTTTTTCTCGTCTATATCAACCAAACGAAACGTTTCCTTAATTGATCATGAGATTTTTTTTAAATACATATACATATAAAAATCTGAAAGCATTCATTTAAATGAAAACAAACAACAACAAAAAGAGAACCAGAGATAAACCCCAAAGAAGACAGAACCTTTCCATCGACCGCCATTTTGTGGCATTTTTGATGACATGATTCATGGGTCATATGGCATAAATTATCCTCAACAAATCAACAGTTATTGCCCTTTCAAGTACTTTGACTTTTACTGACCTTCACAATCATCGACGGCAATTTTTGCAGCGTCCTCGTTGTCATCCCCGCTCGCAAGACTTTCGTCGTCTTCGTCTCTTTGCTTTTCTTCAGATGCTGCTGGTGTTTTGTTTGCTTGTTCTGCTGTTTCATACTGCAATGAATTGATCACCAACAATGGTCTTGTCGATGGCTTGTCACTTAGGATAGCATCCAACTCTTCGAAAAAAGGCACTTTTGATTGTGGAGTCGCATTTCCAGTCTTCGCACAATCATCCTTGTGTCGGCGGTAAACAGATAAGAGTGTGTGTATGCGGGTTTTACAACCGTCGTGATCCCTATCTTCATAACCAGAGGCTTTGACATGCTGACTTATCTGTACCCAGATATGCTTTTTGCGGTTGCATTCTCTTAGCTGATCTTGGATGTTTGGGTCACCCCATATTTCCAAAAGTACAAGGGTTTCTTCTTTCTCCCACATCCTTCCTTGTTTGGGCGCCATCTTTATACAGGGTTAAAACTACCTCCCAAAAGTAGTTTAGTTAAACAAGGTTTGAAACTTGTTTAGTTGGGCGTGCACGCTGTGTGAAGGGTCACTAGTTTAACTAAACAACTTTTAAACATGTTTAAGGTCCGGTGTGAATGGGGCACAAGCTTTCTAGCATTAAGTACACTGTGTTTATATCACAATTGGTCACAGCATGTACAAATATATAGAGGACCTTGATTGACAAGTTTATGAAATTTGGAAGTAGCAATGTTGATACTGTCATTTTGATTGGAAATATTCTTCAGTTTGTCGTTTGATTTTCTACTTGCTATGTATGATCTCATATATTCATTGTATTGTGCTTTTTGATGTGGAGATGCATTCTTTGCTCTATATTGTCTCTTATATTCATTAAGTTTATTTTTATTCATTTTTGCTCTGTACTCTCTCATATAAGCTGCTCTTCTTTCTTTTTGTTTTAAAGTTTTAATCAATTCAGTATTTACTGGTAATTGATTTTCATCTTTATGCAATTTGGTACTTATATGAGTATTTCCAGTATCAATATGCTTGGCTTTTAATATTTTTGGAATCTCAACTTTAGTATTGTTTTGTGTCTTTTGAGGTGGAGATGCATTCTTTGCTCCATGTTGTCTCTTATATTCATTAAGTTTTTTTTTTAATTTTTGCTCTGTACTCTCTTATATAAGCTGCTCTTTTTTCTTTTTGTTTTAAAGTTTTAATCAATTCGGTATTTACTGGTAATTGATTTTCATCTTTATGCAATTTGGTACTTATATGAGTATTTCCAGTATCAATCTCAACCTCAACTATGGCAGTTTTTCTTTTTAGAGGATTTTCCACTGATTTATTGATAGGCACATTAGTTTCAGTACAGTTACTTTGCTGTGAATCTTTCTGTCTACTTTGAACAGAATATGTTGACACATAGTGCATCTGCATCTAAAGGAAGCAAGAAAGCTCGAGAGGAATCTAGGGGTTAACGAAGACAGAATGGCAATGCAGTGACGGACAATGTAAGGAAGTACAAAATGGAAGTAAAGAAACACTTGATGGCAACAATAAGAGGGAAATGGGAAGATAAACCGTTGCATGGTCGATATCCTAAAAGGTTAATAAAGCCGACACAGACACAGATAACACCAATAGATATAATCATAAAGGACGGCACAGATCCAAAATGCAGACTATGTAATGAGTACAACGAATCAGTGGACCACATAACATCAGGATGCCCTGTATTAGCGAAAAATGAATACATCGAAAGACACGATAAAGTCACAAGCTATATACATTGGAATTTGTCTAAACACTAGAATATAGACATATCCTTGAAATGGTACGAACACATCCCACAAACTTTGCTGAAAGCAAAGTGCCACCATATTATGGGATATGCCTATCCACACAGATCGAGAAATTGTGGCAAACAGACCAGATATCGTTGTGAAAGACAAAGATGATAACAAATGCTATTTGATAGACATTTCTGTTCCCAACGATCAGAATGTAGGACTGAAAAAACTTGAAAAAAGATCCAAATATAAAGATCTTGAAATTGAAATCTCAAGAATGTGGGGTATGGAAGTCATAAACATTCCAATCGTCATTGGTGCTATGGGACTCATCAGAAAAGGCATGGAGAAAAATATCAAAAAATTGCCAGGAACAATGAACATAGAACAATGTCAAAAACTGTAATTTTGAGAACAGCACATATCCTACGTAGAGCTTTAGCAATTAATAATTTCATAGAAAAGATTTGGAATGACTGCAAGGTAGCTTCATGTTGATGACCACCCACCAATTGTAAAATCGAGCTGCGTGCAAATTCAAATAAAGACGTAAGGCAAATCAGTGTATTTTAATGAACTCACGTTTTTTTTTCTTTTTCAATTCAATTGGTGAGAACTTGACATCGTAATAAATAATATTGTTAACTTACTATAGTTGTATCTTACTATAGTTCGTCTCTTCTTGGTGTTTGTTTCGTCGTCTTGAGATGCTTTTCTTTTGAGAGCTGCTTGGTGAACGAGAAACTCTTTTTTCTTCTTCGTTTTCTTCCTCTTCCTCATTTTCCTCTTCCTCATTTTCCTCTTCCTCATTTTCCTCTTCTTCCTCTTCCTCTTCTTCTTCTTCTTCTTGTTCTTTTTCATCTCTTTCTTGTCTTTCTCCTTCGATTTCTTGGGTACAGGGGCATACAAAGATTTAACAAGCACTGCTTTGCTGTCCTCCAAAATACCGAGGCTTATGAGCATTTTCTTGAGCAATTCAATCCCTTTGTCCTTTTGCGTGTTATTCTCTTTGTGGAAATTCTTCAGAGCATCAACGAACGTTTTCAGTACGTATTGCTTGGCTTTTTTCATTTCGCCATAGGAACACCCATCGATTTATCGTTGTAGCTTTGCCATCTTCATTTCCTGGTTTCTGATCCAAGAAGATTTGAACAAATCTTCGAGACGTTGGTCTTCATCTTTGTCTTCTCTTTCTCTTTGAAGTAGCTTGTGTCGATCGATGTCCTTTTGAAGTGCCGATGGTAAAGTGGCGCTGGGATCTTGAGGTAACATTTCTACAAGATCTTCGGACACTCCTAGAGCTCTGAGGTTCTCCTGGCGACGCTTGTATGCTGCTCTTTCATGTCTTTCTTTCTGGCGTCTGATCTACGAGACAATACCATAGTGTTAATGAAGTAATTCAGTAATAAAACAGAAACAATAGCATTTTGGATCCGTAGTTTAGACAGTGATCATACTGACCTCCCTTACACGTGCTTCTACTTGAGCAATACATCCATCTATCATTTTGGCTTTGCCGAGATTCCAACTACAGCCTTCTTTGGCCTTCTTAAGCAGGGGGAGCACATCGTTATCTAAACCGTCGCTTCCTTCATTTTGGTGTGGAGCCATTTCCTCCATATCGTCGTCTCTTTCAATTGGCATGGCGATGCTCTCTAAAGAGAAATATATTGATAATCAAGGGGACAAAGAATTAATACTAACTGACAAATTGTGCGTTCCTTCAATGCGATGCAATCATAAAGATAATCCGGGCCCAATGTAACTTACCTTCCAAGTCTTGCATTTGATGTTCAACAAGGGCCTCGTCGTCAAGGGTCAGGGATAAGATGGCCTCTTTGTCTTTCTTAGAAAGCCCTTTGTCATAAGCTTCTTCGTCCTCCTCCACCATCTCTTGCTCTTCATTGTTTGTAGACGTTTCGCACATTTTGGCGGCCCAGGTGATGCAATTCATCGGATGGTCTTGAATCCATTTAGCCACTTCTTTTCGGACTGTTGGCATTGTCTTAAAGACATATCTGTTTAGGCGGTTGTCCATGGCAGCGTTATCCTCGCTGGAACCAAAGTCAAGATCTTTCTGGCATGTGATAAAAATGGGAGACTTATTTATACACCCTTTAGGGGATCTCCATTTCCGGTCGTGGGCAGTCCATCCTCCCTGTGTGATTACCTTCCAATCATCAACGTCCATCATCTCCACTGAAGCCTCGTCCAAGTTGATAAGTTCGGTGTGCTCTCTGATCATCGCCTTGTTGAACTGCCTTTGCTTTGTGACCCTGGCGACTTTTGCGATGTCAATGATCTTATTGGTGGCCATGAATAACGAGGTTTTACCACTGTTTGAGGGCCCTATTAAGCAGGGTACTTTTTGCTTATGAGATCTAGTGCCACTGCACTAGATATGGGAGTATACGGGAGTCTATGGGAGTACGTGGGAGTCTATGGGAGTATACGGGAGTCTATGGGAGTATACGGGAGTCTGTGGGAGTACGTGGGAGTCTATGGGAGTAAGTGGGAATCTATGGGAGTACGTGGGAGTCTATGGGAGTACGTGGGAGTCTATGGGAGTATACGGGAGTCTATGGGAGTACGTGGGAGTCTATGGGAGTACGCAGGAGTCTATGGGAGTGTGTGGGAGTCTATGAGAGTATGCGGGAGTCTTTTTAAAAGTACACAAACACTTTAACATGAAATGTTAAAAACTACTTCACTTGTATTACAGTGTTTACAATAATTTGAGAAAAGTCATGAAAATGACAACAACAACAACAAATAATAATAATGAATAAAAATAATGAACATTTTCATCAAAAAAATCTTAAAAAATAATGTTTTGATCTAGTTAATTTTGTTTGCTTATATGCCTGTATATATGCCTATATGTTTTTTCTCTGTAATTTCCACAAGTCGGCAACTTTTTTGAAAGGAACTTTTGAGTGGTTGACCCTCTATTGTTATGAGAATGACACTGTGAATTCTTTACAACAAAAGATATACATATATAACAAGTCTTGGCACAGCAAAATAGCGTCAAGTATAATGGGCAAATTGCGTGTAATTCAAATTGATTGTACCAAATATTTTTGCTATCTAAAAAACTGTAAAAAGAATTTCAAGTGTAAGTTTTCGATCTCACGAAGAGTCAGCAACTTTGCCATTAATATAGCGGGATGTCTGCAATGCCAGGAGGGGATTAAGCTATACTAGTCATACTACTGGGATGTCCGTAATGGCGGGGTAGGTGTCCCCAAGAGTTCATCAGTTCATCAGGAAATATTGGGTAGACATCTATTTTCAAAGTATTTGAATATCACTCCGAAACGACAAAACTGTGATTATCAGTTTTTTTTCTAGCCATTAAGAATATACAAATTGTATTCCGACACAAGATTGCAGCATATATAGTTGCTCACCGACTTCAAAGCGGTGACCGACTGTGAGGGAACTGAAAATGCTATTCTTTCGATTTTAAGATAAACTAATAGGGCTGGATCATCAGAGCGTTAAAACTGAAAACAGTTATAAAGCATTTATACTTCTACCTAATTTGTCTATGTTAAGACACATTTCTACCTGCTTTTAGTCCCAATTATCCCTTTGTTTACAACTCAACTTGAAAAGAGTAACACATCAATGTTAATTAATGCTGCCCACTTTGTTTTCCGAGCTACTAAAAACTAATCGGCTATTAAAGCAAATTACAATTGAAAGTGTAATTTTTTATGTATTAGAGACATAGAAAATAATAATACTTTTTGTAGATCGTTGCAGATTGAACCTATTAAAGGTTAGTATAGTATGACGATGTTGGCGACAATAGAACTAAGATTGATATTAGTCTTGAAATATTCAACGTGCTCATTTGAATTTAGAGACAATCTAAAATGTTCTACAATGCAATTCTTTTCATATCAATCACTTACATTTCCTCTAGTCAAATTTTCCATGAAAAGGCATGAATAGTATGGAGTTAGATTAGTGACAAAATTCAATTGCTCAAAATGTGACAATCGAGAACCCAAAGTCATCAAAGTAAAACTCAAATCCATCAAGTCAATAGCCAAATTTGACAATCAAAACTGTAATCGAAAATAAACTTGATTTCATTGATTTAAAAGTCAAATCTAAAGGCCAGAAGTTGAACTTATCAGACCAGAATCTGATTTCATCAAATCAAATGTAAAGTATCGAAGTGATCAATTCGAAGTGTGCGAACCCATCAGAAGCAGGAACCCATCAAACAGAAACCCATCGGGATGGGCTTCCTGTGCTGGAAGTAATATATATATATATCAGGCTTGGGCTTCCTGTTGTACTTTCGCGAACTCCATTTTGTTAGCACTTTGTTTACTGACGATGGTGTTTGAAAGAGCTGTTCCGAGTTCTTTGATAGGAGGGATTTTAGAAGAGTATTTAAGACGAGTGACTATTGAGTTACTTTGAGAGATAAATAACACTGTAGACAATGATTACATAGTTTTTCGTTTGGACCAAGTATGCAGCACTTTGGTACAATCTGGTCATCTACTGCCACAGAACACTTGTGATCAACTGCTAACACTTTTCAGAAGAGCATTAGCTGTTGTCCAACACTCTACTATTGAACAAACTTTTAATGAACAAATAACCCTTCATACTGGAAGACCTGGAAGACCAAGAGTTGAAATTTCAAGGGAAACTCTCAGCTTTTTGCTTGAACTTGGGTTAAAACTAACCGAAATAGCCCGAATGTTCTCTGTCAATGTACGGACTATACATCGGAGAATGGAAGCGTTCAATCTTCGATCAGATTGCCCACGCTACTCCTTCATTTCTGATGACCAACTTGACGAAGCATGCCGAGATATTCTTTGACAATTTCCTAATAGTGGGGTCAGAAGAATGAGAGGATTTTTAGCTGCCAGAGACATTAATACCACTTGGGAAAGAACAATAGAATCCATGAGGAGAGTCGATCCAGAGGGTGTATTATTAAGGTCAATGCAGTTAAATATTACTCATCGTAGAGTATATTCTGTTAGAGGGCCTCTAGCTTTGTGGCATATAGATGGCAACCACAAACTAATAAGGTGAGTTATTATCCAAATCTAGATGACAATATAATGAATTGTTTTCTTGTCCATACCCACCTGTGGTCTACTGAGTGTTAAATTTTATTTTGGAAAAATGTACCCATATCATGTAGCCTAGCTAGCTGGCCAGGTGTTGGTCAATATGGATTTGGGGTGTAAAAGGGAGCATCTCAAGGTCAAAGTAGATGTAACAATAATCAATGATCATTATTATACTACAAAACTTAGTACTGTATGTCAAAATAGTTTATATATAACTAAATGACAATGTGATTGCTTTTCAAGTGAAGTTCTTGCAATATAAATTATTTTTGGTTCGCTGTTATTACATGTAGGTGGAACTTAGTGATTCATGGTTGCATTGATGGGGCATCAAGGAGGATAATGTATCTACATTGCAGTGACAACAATATGGCAAGCACTGTATTTACCTTGTTTGAAGGTGCTGTCCAAAGATTTGGACTACCATCCAGGGTACGTGCTGACCAAGGTGGTGAGAATGTTGAAGTAGCTTGGTATATGTTCACCCATCCACTTAGAGGCCCAGACCGTGGTAGTTTTATTGCTGGCAAAAGCTGTCATAACCAAAGAATTGAACGCCTCTGGAGAGATCTTTTTACTGGATGCACATCATTTTTCTACCACGTTTTTATGTTTTTAGAAGATGAAGGCTATTTGGACATTTCTAATGAAAAGCATTTATTTGCACTGCACTATGTATATCTCCCCAGAATAAACTGGCATCTTCAAGAATTCTCAAATGGATGGGAAAGACATCCAATATCTACGGAGCAAAATAAATCACCACTGCAACTTTGGTTCATATTACCCCCAGGGATATCAACACAAGATGCTGAGATTTTAACTGTAAGTGTAAATCATAATAGTTCTATTTGTTGTACCCTCCCCAATGGTACATAAGTTTGAGACATGGGCCTTCACCAGCAATGGACAAAATTTTATGCATGCTACCCCTTTTAGCAAAACAAAATGGCAAAAATAAATAAATGCAACTGGATCTCTTGGAGATCTCTCGGAGATCAGGGAAGAGGGGGAAGGTCATGTGACTACCCTCAGTAACTGCCAAGTTACGATGAATGACTGTTAACATATAACTGACAAATATGAAAATTCCTTAGTCTGCATATCTGGATTTTAATTAAATTTAGTAACAGCAAAAATAGTGTGTTTGCAAGCAAAAGTGCATTTAAGTAGTTTTACAAATTGTGTTTTCTACAGGACTATCACAGCTATGGTATTGACTGGGATGGCCCTGTACCTGCTATTGAAGAGATATCTATTACCCTCCCAAAAGTGAATTGTCCCTTGGGTAATGATGACTATGTGGCTCTTACTGGACTTATAAATCCATTATATCGAAGTGATTCTTTTGGAATTGATATTTATATTCAAACAGTCAATTTTATTTTTCAACGATTAAGATGTGATGATGGCTTTCTTTTGACATAAATGTAAATTTAACTAGGTATGAAACATAGATCAATTTCATGTGATAGGATTCTAAAAGCTCCTGTGGGGAACTAATGCATTCCTCTCTATCGGTAGTGTCATTATATAATGCTAAAGCTTCAACAGCACTGTCAACTGTTAAACTTGTTTGTGTAATTTCTTCTATGATCCTTAAGGGAATGTTTTGAAACATCTCTCGGAGTTGAGCAATGGATGTTGATGTGTTGGGAGCTGCTGCAGAGCTGTTCAAAGATTCTTTTATACACACAAATGGGTCACTGTTCTTCGGTGCAGAACTGGTAGATGGGCTAGCACCGGAGCTGGCAGAAGGGCCTTGGAAGTTAGAAGCACTGGGGCTGTAGGAAGGGCCTTGGATGGCAGAAGTACCAGAGCTGGAGGAAGGGCCTTGGATGGTAGAAGCACTAGGGCTGTAGGAAGGGCCTTGGATAGTAGAAGTACCAGAGCTGGAGGAAGGGCCTTGGAAGTTAGAAGCACTGGGACTGGAGGAAGGGCCTTGGATGGTAGAAGTACTAGAGCTGGAGGAAGGACTTTGGTTGTTAGAAGAACCAGCAACAGCAAGGACACAATTAAGTTGCCTCTGATGTTCTTTAAGTGTATGTAATGGAACAACCAATGAACAATGAACACATGTGACTTTTGGTACTTCAGATGATAAGGATGTATCAATGTCAAGAGACATGCTTGTTTGAATTGGCCTTACATACAATATTGCTGAGCCAATGCTACCTTTAAGGCTTGGTATGTTGTAACCACTGGGTAATGGTATTGAAACAAGTGCTTTTGTCCCAGCTCCACCAGATGCAGACCTCAAGACTTCAAGTGCTCCTTTCTGTGATTTTAGTTTTGGAAATTCATTCTCCATTTTTTTGATAAAGTGATCGTGGCTTCCATTTTTATCGAAGACTATTCTCTTCTTTCCAAGTCCCCCCAATTTTAGCTCATCCAGTTCATCCCTAGAGGGGGTCAAACTGGCATCTGTTTTGGAAAGAACTACCACATCATGGGTCCAGGTTTGAAGTGGTGTAAATCTGCTTGCCCTTGTTGTACGGCTAGTGGGTCTTGGGGTTTGGCGACTATAAGGTGAATACCTTACACCGGCCAAGCTTGGGAAACTTTGTCTGTATAACAAGAATAGAAGAATGCTCTTACTTTATAATATAAATATGTCAAATACAATGAGTGACTAATGTTCAATACCATTACCCAATTGTAGGGACCAAGAGTGCATAAACTTATTTAACATACAAACATTTAACATTTAACATATAAGCTTAAACGTTTACACTGTTTATAGCATGGAAAAATTCCACCATCCTTAGTCAAATAAAAAATACATCACATCACCGTATACTCCCATAGACTTCCACGTACTCCCATAGACTCCTGCGTACTCCCATAGACTCCCACGTACTCCCATAGACTCCCACGTACTCCCATAGACTCCCACGTACTCCCGTAGACTCCCACGTTCTCCCATAGACTCCCACCTACTCCCATAGACTCCAACACACTCCCATAGACTCCCGCGTACTCCCATAGACTCCCGTATACTCCCATAGACTCCCGTATACTCCCATAGACTCCCACGTACTCCCATAGACTCCCGTATACTCCCATAGACTTCCACGTACTCCCATAGACTCCCACGTACTCCCATAGACTCCCACGTACTCCCATAGACTCCCTTGTACTCCCATAGACTCCTGTGTACTCTCATAGACTCCCACGTACTCCCATAGACTCCCACGTACTCCCATAGACTCCCACGTACTCCCATAGACACCCACGTACTCCCATAGACTCCCACGTACTCCCGTAGACTCCCACGTTCTCTCATAGACTCCCACCTACTCCCATAGACTCCCTTGTACTCCCATAGACTCCTGCATACTCCCATAGACTCCCACGTACTCCCATAGACTCCCACGTACTCCCATAGACTCCCTTGTACTCCCATAGACTCCTGTGTACTCCCATAGACTCCCACGTACTCCCATAGACTCCCACGTACTCCCATAGACTCCCACGTACTCCCATAGACACGCACGTACTCCCATAGACTCCCACGTACTCCCATAGACTCCCGTATACTCCCATAGACTGCTGCGTACTCCCATAGACTCCCACGTAGTCCCATAGACTCCCACGTACTCCCATAGGCTCCCACGTACTCCCATGGATTCCCACTTACTCCCATAGACTCCCACGTACTCCCATAGACTCCCGTTTACTCCCATAGACTCCCGTATACTCCCATAGACTCCCACGTACTCCCATACACTCCCGTATACTCCCATAGACTTCCACGTACTCCCATAGACTCCTGCGTACTCCCATAGACTCCCACGTACTCCCATAGACTCCCGTATACTCCCATAGACTCCCACGTACTCCCATAGACTTCCACGTACTCCCATAGACTCCCGTATACTCCCATAGACTCCCACGTACTCCCATAGACTCCCGTATACTCCCATAGACTTCCACGTACTCCCATAGACTCCTGAGTACTCCCATAGACTCCCACGTACTCCCATAGACTCCCACGTACTCCCATAGACTCCCGTATACTCCCATAGACTTCCGTGTACTCCCATAGACTCCCATGTACTCCCATAGACTCCCACGTACTCCCATAGACTCCCATAGACTCCTACGTACTCCCATAGACTCCCATGTACTCCCATAGACTCCCATGTACTCCCATAGACTCCCGTGTACTCCCATAGACTCCCACGTACTCCCATAGACTCCTGCGTACTCCCATAGACTCACGCGTACTCCCATAGATTCACGCATACTTCCATAGATTCCCTTGTACTCCCATAGACTCCCTTGTACTCCCATAGACTCTCTTGTACTCTCATAGACTCCCACGTACTCCCATAGACTCCAATGTACTCTTATAGACTCCTGTGTACTCCCATAGCCTCCCACCTACTCCCATAGACTCCCGTGTACTCCCATAGACTCCCTTGTACTCCCATGATTCTCTTGTATATTTCCATAGACTCCTCTGTACTCTTATAGACTCTCTTGTACTCCCATAGACTGTCTTGTACTTCCATGGACTCTCCTTTATTCACATAGGCTCTAGCTTGTGCACTCTCATTGACTCACTTTTTCTCCCATAGAGCCTCTTGTACTCCCATAGACTTCATTAAAAAATCAAAATAAAACATGCTAGTGCTCGAAGCCTACCTAATCGAACGAAATCGAACCTTTGGATTGGATGGCATACGGCAATCGAGCAAAATTGAAATTTTGATTTCAAGTATACCTGACGTGGGTTTGTTAACGTATTTCTGTTTTCCAGTTGAGCTAAATTTTTGCGTTTCTATTTCAACTGCTTTTATAACGCATGTTAAGAATTGCACGCGCTCTTTATAGTGAAATGTGTGCATTTTTTGTTGTATTTATTCATAGCGCGCCTTTTTAGGTGTTTTGTTTCCTATGTTTAGTATTGTATTGTTTGGTTGCTTTGCATGTTTAGAGTTTCATGTTTTATTGATAGGAGTGCGCGCACAAATTCAGTTTCCGGATGAAGCCCGAATGGGCGAAACGTTCATATTAAAGTACAAGTTAACTGAAGAGTACAGTAGAAAACTACACCTTGGTGAATTGTTCTTCAAAAGCAATTTACAAGCGGTTATTGTAAATCAATTCAGTTACAAGTGCATGTTGCTAAAATCTTATCATAACATAAACTCTCAAAATATAAACTTAAAATCCTCAAAAAATAGAGCTAAGATAAGCCAACACATTCCCTTCACAACTCGAAAATAACAATAGTTCATGATTGGTTTTAAATAGTAAATATAGTAAATTGAGATGAACCTGCATGCTGAGAAAAAGTTTCAATATAATTTTTTCATTATTTAATGCAGCATGATAATAGGAATTGAAAAAAGATATCACTTTTAATCTATTGTGATCATATATTGTCATGCGCTGTGAATCTTTGTGGGCATGTAAGACATATTTCTAAAAGGTTGTCTGAAGGAGAATGGCGAATGGTAATTAGGACTACTGTGGGTATCTATCTAATTTTACAATAAAGACCTTTGATGGCGATCGTATTGGTGTATCCATTTTTGAGCAACTGGGCAAATAAATGCAGCTATATAGTGAAATTTTGCATAACAAAGGGCCCCAGTCAGTTCTTTTCAGTTGTGCCAACACTATACGACCTATACTGCTAACAATTTGCCACTCTCCTTCGTAAAACCTTTTTAAAATAGGTAATATGGTATATCGTTACAATCATAGTTTTAGGATTTACCTTAATAATTAATTAATCATCTATAGCTAAGCTGTTACAATGGCCCTAGTTTGTCCATCTTACAATTCCCAAATCTTATTTCACAAAAGAAAACTCATAGTTATAGTTATTGTGTGAATCATTTACAAACGTCATTGCGTTGCGCAGTATTGTCATAAACATTGACTGTATCAAGTTATTAGCAAAAATCTGTAAAAGCTGCTTGGCATGCAGCCATCATTGTCAATTAAAAGTTAGTGTACAACCAAGAAAAAACATCATTTATGCCTTAAATCAAACAGTACTAATCATAATATGCCTAAAAATCTGTGTTGTGTTTTCTAAACTGTTATTTTCTTTTTGACAAAAAAGTCAAAGTTTACTGCTGTCATAAAAATATTTGATTAGCACGACGTCATTCAAGAATAAATACTCCCTTAATCAATAAACCCCAATGCTGTTTTAGGCATATTTACTCGTCCAAAAACGTTACATGTTCTGTTTGAATATTTGTTAATTTAGTTCAATATTTGCACCAGGGGCATATCCATTACCCCTTTGTAAGCCAAAAAGCAATAAAAAATAACAAATCTGACCATGACGTCGTGACGTCATAATGATAATTTGGTATGTAAGGACTCCACCCCCTCCATGAAAAATCCTGGATATGTCCCTGTGCACGATTTGTTTGCTTTCTTTCCTGATATAAATTGTGACTTAATTGTGGTACAACATCTTTGCTGCCACCTGAATTGTACTTTTCTCATTTATCATCAGAGAAATGTTCTTAGTATTGTTGCATTTCACAACAAAGTTATACATTTCTTTTAGATTTGTGGACGTAATTGGGATTCCATGACTGCATAACAACTCCTTACATACCATGAGACAGAATGTCTCTAATTCAGTCCATGGGCCGGTTTTTACCGTTGCTCCATTATCACTTAAAAAATCTCTAGATTTCTTTTTCGTGTAAGGAGAAACTGTTTCTCTTTTTCTTTTTGATGGTGTCGTTTTAGCAACTGATCTTCCTCCATTCGCACAATTGTAACATCTGCAAATGTCCGTGCATCCAATTGCTCGTATAGCACACGGACATTTGCTTCTTCTTTCACCATCTTGGCAAGATTTAGTGGAGGCATTTGACTGCCCACAACTACAACCCCAGTTTGGTAAGTTCTTGTACAAATCTGCTTCAGGTGTTGACTGTTTATTGTTGCACATAGACACTTTGCACTGGCATTTCCTTGTACATGGCTTGCCATGTTTGTGACAAACACTTCTTGTTGTCGCACATGTTGTTTCCACTCCCATTTGTTGAGTCTTCCAGTTTTTACCACATGTGCATCGTACATGTAAATCGTTGGAAACTTGATAATGAGCAGAACAGATCGAAAGTCAACAGAGTTCAGGATAGAAAAACCGCGAAACAATAAATACCTTTCCTATCTAATAGCGGGCATTGAACAATAGAAAGTAAAAGACTTTAAGCGGAATAGCACTAAATAAATTAGTTTATTATATTGTCAATCACTGGATATGAGCAAGCGCTCGCTCTGGTTGGCTCTCTATTACTGGGCTATTTAACAATTAGACCTCTCGGCCTCATGGACTACGATTTGATAGCCCATGAGGCAATTGTTGTCCATAAGGCCGAGAGCTATAGGTCTAATTGTTTTAGTATCCCCCAAAATGAAGGGGAAATTTGAAATAATAAATAAAAAAACGTGGAAACTCATTTGCATGCCGTGGATAAACCCGTGAAATACCGTTTAACCATTATTCCACTCAATCTCGTCGTACATGAGCTGATAGCCGACGAGGCTTGGTTTATGAAAACCACTCTAATATACTATCAGTTGCTTTTGTACCCCGTACATGTAATCGGTAATTCCATGGAGTTACTTTATTCATTACTACGAAACTAAAACGAAAATGGTCATTCCTTAGGTATAATACATTTTTTTATCAATCTCAGAATAGTTGTTATTATAATTGTGCCCGTTTTTTATCCAAACAAGACCAAACAAGTAAATAGTTCAAAAAGAAAGTTTTCAATTTATGTAACTCGATTCCTTTATGTTTGTCATCGAGCTCGAAAGGGGAGTGTGGGAGTGTGGGAGTCTATGGGAATACAAGGGAGTCTATGGGAGTACATGGGAGTCTATGGGAGGATGTGGGAGTCTATGGTAGTACAGAGGAGTCTATGGAAATACACTAAAGTCTATGGGAGCACAAGGGAGTCCATGGGATTACAAGGGAAACAATAGGAGTACACGAGAATCTATGGAAGTACAAGGGAGTCTATGGGAGTACGTGGGAGTCTGTGGGAGTACAAGGGAGTCTATGGGAGTACATGCGAGTCTATGGGAGTACGTTGGAGTCTATGAGAGTCTATGAAAGTATGTGAGAGTCTATGGAAGTACAAGGGAGTCTATGGGAGTGCATGGGAGTCTATGGGTGTGCACGGGAGTCTATGGGAGTACGTGGCAGTCCATGGGAGTACATGAGATTCTATGGGAGTAGATGGGAGTCTATGGGAGTAGGTCGGAGTCTATGGGAGTACGTGGGAGTCTATGGGAGTACAAGAGAGTCTATGTGAGTACGTGGGAGTCTATGGGAGTACGTGGGAGTCTATGGGAGTATGCGGGAGTCTATGGGAGTACGTGGGAGTCTATGGGAGTACACGGGAGTCTTGGGGAGTACAAGAGAGTCTATAAGAGTATGTGGGAGTACATGGGAGTACGAGGCAGTCTATGGGAGTACGTGGGAGTCTATGGGAGTACGTCGGTGTCTATGGGAGTCTATGGGAGTACGTGGGAGTCTATGGGAGTATACGGGAGTCTATGGGAGTACGTGGGAGTCTATGGGAGTACACGGGAGTCTATGGGAGCATACGGGAGTCTATGGGAGTACGTGGGAGTCTATGGGAGTACGTGGGAGTCTATGTGAGTATACGGGAGTCTATGGAAGTATACGGGAGACTATGGGAGTACGTGGGAAAATACGGGAGTCTATAGGAGTACACGGGAATCTATGGAAGTCTATGGGAGTACATCGGAGTCTATGGGAGTACGTTGGTGTCTATGGGAGTACGTGGGAGTCTATGGGAGTACGTTGGAGTCTATGGGAGTATACGGGAGTTTATGGGAGTACTGAGAGTCTATGGGAGTACGTGGGAGTCTATGGGAGTACGTTGGAGTCTATGGGAGTATACGGGAGTTTATGGGAGTACGTGAGAGTCTATGGGAGTACACGGGAGTCTATGGGAGTAAGTGGGAGTCTATAGGAGTACACGGGAGTCTATGGGAGTACTTAGGAGTCTATGGGAGTACGTGGGAGTCTATGAGAGTATACGGGAGTCTATGGGAGTATGTGGGAGTCTATGGGAGTACACTGGAGTCTATGGGAGTATACGGGAGTCTATGGGAGTACGTGGGAGTCTATGGGAGTACACGGGAGTCTATGGGAGTATACGGGAGTCTATGGGAGTACGTTGGAGTCTATGGGAGTACACGGGAATCTATGGAAGTCTATGGGAGTACATCGGAGTCTATGGGAGTACGTGGGAGTCTATGGGAGTACACTGGAGTCTATGGGAGTATACGGGAGTCTATGGGAGTACGTGGGAGTCTATGGGAGTACACGGGAGTCTATGGGAGTACGTGGGAGTCTATGGGAGTACGTGGGAGTCTATGGGAGTACGTGGGAGTCGATGGGAGTACGTGGGAGTCTATGGGAGTATACGGGAGTCTATTGGAGTACGTGGGAGTCTATAGGAGTACACGGGAATCTATGGAAGTCTATGGGAGTACATCGGAGTCTATGGGAGTACGTTGGTGTCTATGGGAGTACGTGGGAGTCTATGGGAGTACGTGGGTGTCTATGGGAGTACGTTGGAGTCTATGGGAGTACATGGGAGTCTATGGGAGTACGTGGGAGTCTATGGGAGTAAGTGGGAGTCTATGGGAGTACACGGGAGTCTATGGGAGTACTTGGGAGTCTATGGGAGTACGTGGGAGTCTATGAGAGTATACGGGAGTCTATGGGAGTACGTGGGAGTCTATGGGAGTACGTGGGAGTCTATGGGAGTACGTGGGAGTCTATGGGAGTACGTGGGAGTCTATGGGAGTACACGGGAGTCTATGGGAGCATACGGGAGTCTATGGGAGTACGTGGGAGTCTATGGGAGTACACGGGAGTCTATGGGAGTATACGGGAGTCTATGGGAGCATACGGGAGTCTATGGGAGTACGTGGGAGTCTATGGGAGTACGTGGGAGTCTGTGAGTATACGGGAGTCTATGGAAGTATACGGGAGACTATGGGAGTACGTGGGAAAATACGGGAGTCTATAGGAGTACACGGGAATCTATGGAAGTCTATGGGAGTACATCGGAGTCTATGGGAGTACGTTGGTGTCTATGGGAGTACGTGGGAGTCTATGGGAGTACGTTGGAGTCTATGGGAGTATACGGGAGTTTATGGGAGTACTGAGAGTCTATGGGAGTACGTGGGAGTCTATGGGAGTACGTTGGAGTCTATGGGAGTATACGGGAGTTTATGGGAGTACGTGAGAGTCTATGGGAGTACACGGGAGTCTATGGGAGTAAGTGGGAGTCTATAGGAGTACACGGGAGTCCATGGGAGTACTTAGGAGTCTATGGGAGTACGTGGGAGTCTATGAGAGTATACGGGAGTCTATGGGAGTACGTGGGAGTCTATGGGAGTACACTGGAGTCTATGGGAGAATACGGGAGTCTATGGGAGTACGTGGGAGTCTATGGGAGTACACGGGAGTCTATGGGAGTATACGGGAGTCTATGGGAGTACGTTGGAGTCTATGGGAGTACACGGGAATCTATGGAAGTCTATGGGAGTACATCGGAGTCTATAGGAGTACGTTGGTGTCTATGGGAGTACGTGGGAATCTATGGGAGTACGTGGGTGTCTATGGGAGTACGTTGGATTCTATGGGAGTACATGGGAGTCTATGAGAGTATACGGGAGTCTATGGGAGTACGTGGGAGTCTATGGGAGTACACTGGAGTCTATGGGAGTATACGGGAGTCTATGGGAGTACGTGGGAGTCTATGGGAGTACACGGGAGTCTATGGGAGTACGTGGGAGTCTATGGGAGTACGTGGGAGTCTATGGGAGTACGTGGGAGTCTATGGGAGTACGTGGGAGTCTATGGGAGTATACGGGAGTCTATTGGAGTACGTGGGAGTCTATAGGAGTACACGGGAATCTATGGAAGTCTATGGGAGTACATCGGAGTCTATGGGAGTACGTTGGTGTCTATGGGAGTACGTGGGAGTCTATGGGAGTACGTGGGTGTCTATGGGAGTACGTTGGAGTCTATGGGAGTACATGGGAGTCTATGGGAGTACGTGGGAGTCTATGGGAGTAAGTGGGAGTCTATGGGAGTACACGGGAGTCTATGGGAGTACTTGGGAGTCTATGGGAGTACGTGGGAGTCTATGAGAGTATACGGGAGTCTATGGGAGTACGTGGGAGTCTATGGGAGTACGTGGGAGTCTATGGGAGTACGTGGGAGTCTATGGGAGTACGTGGGAGTCTATGGGAGTACACGGGAGTCTATGGGAGCATACGGGAGTCTATGGGAGTACGTGGGAGTCTATGGGAGTACACGGGAGTCTATGGGAGTATACGGGAGTCTATGGGAGTACGTTGGAGTCTATGGGAGTACACGGGAGTCTATGGGAGTATACGGGAGTCTATGGGAGTACGTTGGAGTCTATGGGAGTACGTGGGAGTCTATGGGAGTACATGGGAGTCTATGGGAGTACGTGGGAGTCTATGGGAGTAAGTGGGAGTCTATGGGAGTACACGGGAGTCTATGGGAGTACTTGGGAGTCTATGGGAGTACGTGGGAGTCTATGAGAGTATACGGGAGTCTATGGGAGTACGTGGGAGTCTATGGGAGTACACGGGAGTCTATGGGAGTATACGGGAGTCTATGGGAGTACGTTGGAGTCTATGGGAGAACATGGGAGTCTATGGGAGTACGTGGGAGTCTATGGGAGTATACGGGAGTCTATGGGAGTATACGGGAGTCTATTGGAGTACGTGGGAGTCTATGGGAGTACGTGGGAGTCTATGGGAGTACATGGGAGTCTATGGGAGTACACGGGAGTCTATGGGAGTGCTTGGGAGTCTATGGGAGTACGTGGGAGTCTATGAGAGTATACGGGAGTCTATGGGAGTACGTGGGAGTCTATGGGAGTACACGGGAGTCTATGGGAGTATACGGGAGTCTATGGGAGTACGTTGGAGTCTATGGGAGTATACGGGAGTTTATGGGAGTACTGAGAGTCTATGGGAGTACGTGGGAGTCTATGGGAGTACGTTGGAGTCTATGGGAGTATACGGGAGTTTATGGGAGTACGTGAGAGTCTATGGGAGTACACGGGAGTCTATGGGAGTAAGTGGGAGTCTATAGGAGTACACGGGAGTCTATGGGAGTACTTAGGAGTCTATGGGAGTACGTGGGAGTCTATGAGAGTATACGGGAGTCTATGGGAGTACGTGGGAGTCTATGGGAGTACACTGGAGTCTATGGGAGTATACGGGAGTCTATGGGAGTACGTGGGAGTCTATGGGAGTACACGGGAGTCTATGGGAGTATACGGGAGTCTATGGGAGTACGTTGGAGTCTATGGGAGTACACGGGAATCTATGGAAGTCTATGGGAGTACATCGGAGTCTATGGGAGTACGTTGGTGTCTATGGGAGTACGTGGGAGTCTATGGGAGTACGTGGGTGTCTATGGGAGTACGTTGGAGTCTATGGGAGTACATGGGAGTCTATGAGAGTATACGGGAGTCTATGGGAGTACGTGGGAGTCTATGGGAGTACACTGGAGTCTATGGGAGTATACGGGAGTCTATGGGAGTACGTGGGAGTCTATGGGAGTACACGGGAGTCTATGGGAGTACGTGGGAGTCTATGGGAGTACGTGGGAGTCTATGGGAGTCTATGGGAGTACGTGGGAGTCTATGGGAGTATACGGGAGTCTATTGGAGTACGTGGGAGTCTATAGGAGTACACGGGAATCTATGGAAGTCTATGGGAGTACATCGGAGTCTATGGGAGTACGTTGGTGTCTATGGGAGTACGTGGGAGTCTATGGGAGTACGTGGGTGTCTATGGGAGTACGTTGGAGTCTATGGGAGTACATGGGAGTCTATGGGAGTACGTGGGAGTCTATGGGAGTAAGTGGGAGTCTATGGGAGTACACGGGAGTCTATGGGAGTACTTGGGAGTCTATGGGAGTACGTGGGAGTCTATGAGAGTATACGGGAGTCTATGGGAGTACGTGGGAGTCTATGGGAGTACGTGGGAGTCTATGGGAGTACGTGGGAGTCTATGGGAGTACGTGGGAGTATATGGGAGTACGTGGGAGTCTATGGGAGTACACGGGAGTCTATGGGAGCATACGGGAGTCTATGGGAGTACGTGGGAGTCTATGGGAGTACACGGGAGTCTATGGGAGTATACGGGAGTCTATGGGAGTACGTTGGAGTCTATGGGAGTACACGGGAGTCTATGGGAGTATAGGGGAGTCTATGGGAGTACACGGGAGTCTATGGGAGTATACGGGAGTCTATGGGAGTACGTGGGAGTCTATGGGAGTACGTGGGAGTCTATGGGAGTACGTGGGAGTCTATGGGAGTACATGGGAGTCCATGGGAGTACGTGGGAGTCTATGGGAGTACGTGGGAGTCTTTGGGAGTCTACGGGAGTCTACGGGAGTATGTGGGAGTCTATGGGAGTACACGGGAGTCTATGGGAGTATACGGGAGTCTATGGGAGTACGTGGGAGTCTATGGGAGTACTAGGGAGTCTATGGGAGAACGTAGGAGTCTATGGGAGTACACGGGAGTCTATGGGAGTATACGGGAGTCTATGGGAGTACGTGGGAGTCTATTGGAGTACGTGGGAGTCTATGGGAGTACATGGGAGTCTATGGGAGTACGTGGGAGTCTATGGGAGTAATTGGGAGTCTATGGGAGTACACGGGAGTCTATGGGAGTACTTGGGAGTCTATGGGAGTACGTGGGAGTCTATGGGAGTACGTGGGAGTACGTGGGAGTACGTGGGAGTCTATGAGAGTATACGGGAGTCTACGGGAGTATGTGGGAGTCTATGGGAGTACGTGGGAGTCTATGGGAGTACGTGGGAGTCTATGGGAGTACTAGGGAGTCTATGGGAGAACGTAGGAGTCTATGGGAGTACACGGGAGTCTATGGGAGTATACGGGAGTCTATGGGAGTACATCGGAGTCTATGGGAGTACGTGGGAGTCTATGGGAGTCCGTCGGAGTCTATGGGAGTACGTGGGAGTCTATGGGAGTCCGTGGGAGTCTATGGGAGTACGTGGGAGTCTATGGGAGTACGTGGGAGTCTATTGGAGTATACGGGAGTCTATTGGAGTACGTGGGAGTCTATGGGAGTACGCGGGAGTCTATGGGAGTACGTGGGAGTCTATGGGAGTACGTGAGAATATAGGAGAAAATCTCAGGAGTTTTCAAGTACCATAAGTGAAGTAACTACCGTGAAAAGGGAAGTCTCTCATGTATAATTTTAAGCATGAGCCATAAATAAACCAGCAATAATCGAGGCAATATTTTGATGAAAAGCAGCTCTTTACTTGCTGATCAAAATAGCGACTCTCGATACAATCGTCACCGACCAAAGAAATTCGAGTTGGTACTGAAGAGCGACTGAATAAGCAAACCGAAAAGAGTCAAAGATGATTCAAGTGAAAACTTTCGCTAAAATATAAGCTTACATGCAAGAAAACCGAGACATATCTCAGAATTGGATTATTCTTAAAAGCATTCACTCAAGGAAAAGGATGATCTTTTATTGATAAGTCATAAGAGTGGTTGAAAACTATCAAATTGTTTACTCCAGCATTCAGAGAGCAACTGTCAGGTCATAGCTGAGTTGGAGCAAGCTGGCGAAAATCATTTCTAGATTTTGTGCAGAAAAAATGCTGTTTATGAAGCCTTAAGATACCTGGTTGGCTAAATAAGACTGATTGTCCTGAAATAAGATGGTTAGTGTTCATTGTTTGTTGTTTACAAGTGTTTTAATAGACTTTTATGTCGAGCTTGCATGAGGTTGTTGTAAACCCCTTTATAAATGAAAAACAACTTTCTCTTGAAACCGAAAGAAAATGATAAAGACTCATACAAATATATTTTTCCTTTTTACTACATTATCTCAGTTGTATTTAAGTGAATACGATTAGTAAAAAATAGAGTAATTTGAGTTTGAAAATGTTTTGTCTGGTCTTTTGCTGCTTTTTCTTTGAGCTGCAGTGTTTTGCATGCCGTGTTATGTTCTAATTTTTTGTTAGAAATTAAATATATACGGATAATTCCTTTTCCTCTTTATCAACAAGCTTTTGCTTGCTTGTTTGCTTTTTGTTTGTTTGTTTTTCTATTTTTAAGTATTTGGCGGGTCATGGGATTGATTCAACAGTGACTTGAAATTTTTGGCTCCTCACGCTTTTTCCCATTCTAGTTTGTTTACTTTGATTTCTGCTATAACCAATATTTATTAGGGTTTTTTTTAATTCCCTTGCAGAAAGTATTTTTTATGCTTTGAAACTGGAATGCTTTAGTCCTGGCTTGGATCCTCGCTCGAGTCCTGGCTCGAGTCCTGGCTCGAGTCCTGGCTCGAGTCCTGGCTCTTACTTTAGTTTATCTCTGCATTTAGGTAATAGAAATAGCATTTATAATCAGAGGAGGCGCGCACACCTTCCCAAGATACATTGCGCCTTTGAAACGTGGATTTGTACAAAATTTATGGTGGAAACGGAGCTAATTTTTGGTCGTTGTATTGAGATGCAGAAATGAATTCCTTTACGAATAAGAAGAAGTGGTAAAAGAGCTTTCAAACGATTACAAATTTAGCTAATTTTGACATTTCTAAAGGTTTGTAATTTAGAATTGAACTTGAAGTACATTGGGGCCTGAAGAAAATACCCAATATTCAAACATCGCTTTCTTTAAAACGAATCAACATAAACTGGTTCTGATTATAGTGTCTTATAGAGCGATCTTTCCCCTTTTTTGTGGTCTCAAAGTGACCCTTAGTGACCCAGGATTTCAATTCGAAATTTTAGAATTTATGCGGGATGTTTTGACGTCAAACACAAGCAGCGTGTAGCCGTTGCTGATAAACAACTGGCTCAGTGTCTGGGTTTAAAATCGCGTCAATATGCATCATAGTAAAATGACACTTTGCTCTTTGGATTGTGAGAGTAATTCAGGCATCATATGAAAGGCGTAATGATAAAAATACGACATGTTCTTAAAGCATAACGACTATAACGCTCGGGAAATAAACTAATTTCAGTCCGTGACCTTTGGCGTTATCCGATCCTTGCTTCGGTGTTATTTATATTCTCACTCTAAAGTTTCATTGAAGTTTGTTCTTGAATGGCTACCAATCCAAAATTAATTAAAGATTTAGTTTTACAAGTTTAACTTTATTTTACATGTTGTATCACATACTTCGAGAATTAACTGCTCACGAACTTGGACCATGCAGTTCAATCACAAGATTCAGCATAAAGCGTCGCTTCATCCAGCGTATTAATCTTAACATTAATTATTTTTATGACAAAGAATTGATACTTCAAGCTACACCATAAGTGAGTTTCGTTTTTCACAAGCAATAGACGACAAATTCGAAAGAACTAGCTTTGCTACATCGTTATCGATGCTCTCGCTTCGGTGACTTCAACACAATGATGAATGTGCGAAAAAATTGATAATATACTTCATTTTGCAATGCATCTCGGGAAGGTGTGCGTTCCTCCTCTGATTTATAATCAAAGAAATCAAGCAAATACTGCAAATCAATCAAATGCTACTGCACAAAAGATATTTTAAAAGAGCTATATGTACAAGAAGAAGAAATGAGTGATTCGGATGAAGAAAGTGCTGAAGTAGAAAATAAATAGACTGATGACAATTACCATGTAGCTATAAACCCAGTTAATAATTCACCCATACTCCATCTACATGGAAAGTACAAAGGAATCCAAATATGGATACATTGGGGACATTAAAAAATGTTCCGTGTTACGGAGGGGAACAGAAAAAGTGTATTTTTTTGAATCTTAAAACCAACTCAAAGTCGAAGTTATGATACCTCGGACACTTTCTGTTGTTTAGTATTGTTGCATGTTTATCTGACTTTGTAAAATCACAGGAAAAAAGGATGCATCTGCCTTTGTAATTAAGTGAAATAATTCTATTTGAGTACTGGGGAATGTTACGGAGGGGAATGTTACGGAGGGAAATTTTTGTCCCTGATGTAAATACCAACCAAACCAGCAATTTACATCATAAAAAGGTTTTTTATTTCTATCCTTTTCAATATAACTTGCTACACATACAAGTATTTTGTCAAAAAAGAAAATCGCTTTGTCCTTTAATTTTTATGTTAAGAATTAACTCAAAGTTATAGACACTTAATTAAAATAAAGGTCAATGCAGAAAGTGTCTACATAACTTGAATCCATATTGTAGTACAAGAGATCAACTACGTTTTAGAGCTTCCAATGCAAAAACTTGTCCACAGTTATTTCAAAATGTGAAAGAATGTTGTTACATGAGTTACTTAGGCAATTTAACAACCTTTTTGTAATACTGATAGACTTTTTCCATCTCATTCTGCTCGTGCACAGTAAATGGGCCTATGCCTGAGAGGCCAGGAGTACCCGACGAGTCACTTGCTCAAATCGCCGCAAAACAGCTCAAAAACACATTGATAACATTCCATTCATACTTTAGACGCAAAATTAAAAGTTGCTGGGAAAAAAATATCCGCTCCACATTGCCAGCCAGATAAAACCCAAAACGTTATGCTCCCCAGCCAGGCATTCGGAGTATCATTTTTTTACCAGCCAGAAAGTCGTGTATGGCTTGCCAGGATATTTGCCAGCCAGCAAGCTCTATGCAACTTCCAGTTTGCTAGCCAGGAAAATTTAAAGTTTGCACACTTTTACACAATCATCGGCATTCAATAAAGTGGCAAAGAAAAGAAACCATTTAATGAAATATTGAATGTTTACTAGACGTTCATGTGGTCCTCTTTGTTTTACACGTTTTTGGGGACTTTAAAATGTCAAGACCTCTGTGGCTTTCCATTTTTAATATCTATGTCATTGTGCCAGGTTGGTCGAGCGGTTTAAGGCGGTGTTACACGAAACGATTTTTAACGACGATTTTCAGCGCAACGGCGTTGCGTTAAAAATCTTTCTCGTGTAACATGACACTTGGAACGATTTTCCTTGCAATTTTCGCTTGGGCAACGCGTTGCGAGTTTTTAAATCCAAGTCAGAAACGCATAATATTGCAAGTTGTTGCAACGTTTCGCGGAAAATCGTCGTTAAAGGCCCGGTAATACGAGCAACAAAATCGTGCAACTTGTCGCGCAACAATGTTGAGTTGCAAGTTGCAGAGCAAATGTTGCTCGTATTACCACCCCGAGCGCAACAAATTTTCTTTGTTGCATGAAGTAAAAGCACTGTCTACTTCGTAAAAGGTAAAAACATTTAGCAAACGAAAAGTAAAAATTCATAATTTAAAAGAACCAAATATTGTTCATTGCAGTTGCCTCTAACCTTAAGTTTGAATCCCACTGTAGCGTTGGAACTGAAAATTAATACAAAATATCAATCAAATCTGGAGTTCACCTGAATCCTTTTCGCGATAAATCAATAGTATTTTAGGTGTTATGTAAAATACCACTCAACATTATATGCCCGCATTTACATGTTACAAGCTTGTAGGTCCTATGTGGTTAATTTAAGCATATATAGCAACATCTCTAAACCAATAGATAAATTGATAATCATTACATTCCAACCTCTCTCCTTTTTATTTTCCCATTTTATCACGCTTGGTAATTGTATCTAATGATGTTAACCATGCATTCAGAGTAGGACGGAGAAAAAAATGTGTAATTCAAGCAAAGCTTACGTAAAACAGAAAAGAAATAGGTCACTTACGTGGAGGCTTCGTAACCAGTGTCTCGATTTGTTGAAACACCACTCATGGTATTTTTAGAAAAAAATTCTGAAAAGATCAAGAGAAAATTTCTATCAATAAAATTCATATTTGATAAAAATTGAAATAAAATATGATTCCGTAAGCGACCATTCGCCGCAAAAGTTTCGCAAAACTGAATTTGCAAAGTTTCGAAGCAAAGGCCATCTGCCTATCGACCATTCGCCGCAAAAGTTTCGCAAAAGTGAATTTGCAAAGTTTCGAAGCAAAGGCCATCTGCCTAAGCGACCATTCGCCTCAAAAGTTTCGCAAAACTGAATTTGCAAAGTTTCGAAGCAAAGGCCATCTGCCTATCGACCATTCGCCGCAAAAGTTTCGCAAAACTGAATTTGCAAAGTTTCGAAGCAAAGGCCATCTGCCTATCGACCATTCGCCTCAAAAGTTTCGCAAAACTGAATTTGCAAAGTTTCGAAGCAAAGGCCATCTGCCTAAGCGACCATTCGCCGCAAAAGTTTCGCAAAACTGAATTTGCAAAGTTTCGAAGCAAAGGCCATCTGCCTATCGACCATTCGCCGCAAAAGTTTCGCAAAACTGAATTTGCAAAGTTTCGAAGCAAAGGCCATCTGCCTAAGCGACCATTCGCCGCAAAAGTTTCGCAAAAGTGAATTTGCAAAGTTTCGAAGCAAAGGTCATCTATCTAACTAACATTGACAACAAAAATTTTCAAAAGAACTTTGCAGAGTCTCGCAGCAAATGTCTTCTATCTTTTACTGGTGTCTGTGTAGGCTATACCAATGCGGCTCCCATACGGCCAAATGATTTCGACAACCTGAAATGAGTGCTAGCTTGATTTGAATCGTTAGCAGGGTTACTGTTGAGATAGACACTCAGTTCAGTATTGCCCTTTAAACGTAATGTTATTTAATTAAAATTCAAATAAATAAGTTCCAGTTCAAACAAATTAAACTGCTGTTGGAATCGTCAGGGAGAGGTTTTTCCGGTTACAACAGTCAAAAGACTATATAATCTTTTTCTAAGGTAGAATGCCAAAATTTTACCGTTGTTCGTAAAATCTTGTTGATATTTCAAGGTTCTTTTTGCCTTTAGAGATATGGTAAAACACTCTGTGAATACAACCAAATGGTCTTGCGAGAAGAAAACGAATACATACAGTTCTTGAAATATCACCAATCTTTTTATTCCAAACATGTTTCGGCAGCGTCACACTGACGTACAAGAATAGGTGTACAAGAATATCTATGAAATATACATAAAGCGCAGCCTCTTTTAATATCAGTAGAAAGTCCGTGAGTGAATGCCCAAATCAGAGATAACAGTATTGAAGTAACTTAATAATTTCCCCAAGAAAACGTTAAAGATTGAGAGCAAAGCTAAGGGCCTGTTTGCACTACAACGAAATACTTTAGGTGTATTCAAAACTTAACACTTAGGCATAGTGCAAACAGGTACTTACAAAAACTGCTAATATTTGGGTAAGCAATTTTCAAAGGAGTTGTCATCTTGTTTGCAAAGCCAATTAGGTTATAGCGGTAAATTAGTTTCCAACCGGTGACTAAAATAATTAATTGTTCGCGATCGAGCATTACATAAAATTTAAGAACAAGAAAACAACCCAAGGGGGTGCGCTTTAGTTAGTTAAGGGTCCGTCCCATAACCAACGAGAGGATAAGAAATAATCCTGGTCTGTCAAGATGTTGACCTTGGAGGTCATGCTTCAAAATTCATCATCATGCACCAACAGAGCAACACGAGCACTCTACATACAGTAACATTTCGTTTATTGTAAACACAATAAACATATAATGACTCTTAATTTTGAATCCTACATCTTTATTTCGGTTGTAAAAACTTCTATTTTGCCGGCCGTCTTGTTTTGAAATGTACCACAAACAGTGAGTTGGTGGGTAAACGAACACCTAAAGGAATGTTACAAAAAGCCCAGTGAAAACACACTCCACTGTATCCTCTGTATCCTGGCATGTAGCTTTGTGTTTTACATTTCCAGAGCTGAGTTTGGCCTTCCAAAAAAAAAAAAAAAAAAAAAAAAACAGAAAATATGAAAAATTTAACATACGCATTGATTGGTATCCATCGGATTTTTTTCTGGAACATGTCAACTGTATGTGAGTCGTAGGCAACCTACCGCCTTGTATCTTTACCCTTCTGGCGCGAAAAATACTACAATAGGTTAGTTGACAGATATCTGCCAGATTAGTAAACAAAAGACAACCAGAGAACTGTTCTCAGAACAGAAGTGAACAGAACCTACAGAAAGTTATAAAAGAAAATTGAATTCAACGGTAACCCTGTTTTAACTGACAATAAATGTTTTAGGACCTGATTATATAAACCAGGTTGGGCCAGTAAGCTGGCTGACTTCTTTTGCTTTTTGGTCCCAAGGGAAAAAAGCCCTTAGTGAAAACTTTGAGAAAGTTACACTTCTTGTTTTCTATATCAAAGTTGTCCCGTGCACAAATACCATACAAAAAATCCCTGGAGAAGCATGTGACAGAAAAATTGAACGAATTTCACGTTTTGTTCAAAATCTGACAAGAATTTCAGTGGAGGGAGTCGCCTTTTGCTACATGCCGGTGTATCAATGCTTGACACATCAAAAGAAAGCAAGTGGCGGTATGTTTTGGAACTCCGGAAAGCCTTGAAAAAGCACGCAAACTCAGTGACAGATATCTGTCACATTATTTAGTTAATGTTTGTTAACTAACAGACCATCCTACAATCGTTTTCAGTTGAAACCGCAGATAACAATCATGTACTTAAAAGAATGACTACATTTTGAATCCTACATCTTTATTTCTTGTTAAGGGTTGTAAAAACTTCTATTTTGACGGCCGTCTTGTTTTAAAATGAAAGTTACAACACCAAAAACACAACTGCAAACAGTTGGTGGGCGGGTTGGTGGGTAAACGAACACCTAAAGGAATGTTACCGAAAAGCCTAGTGAAAGCACACTCCATGTAGCCCGGCATGAGCTTTGTGTTTTTAAATACATTTCCGGAGTTACATTTAAGATGAAAAATATAGACACTGATAAACTAATCATCGCCTACTGCAAATGTCGTCCAAGTTGCATTGCAACGGCTGTGTTTTTGAATCAGACTAGAACAATTATAATTCTAAAAGGCTTATTATAACAACAGATAACAACAATAGTTGTGGACAAACAATAATAACTTTAAGCAGTAAAAGTTTGTTTTGTAGTATAAAAAGTCAACATTCGCTAAACCGTTCCTTGAAGAGTGATTTTGATGAATAGGTTGTTCTGTTTTGTAGGCCGACTGTCAGCAAACGAGATACATTCGCACAGTCTGCTAATAAGCACACGAATCAAATCGAAGTGCATTAGCTTGACCTTTCCTAGAGGCATTACATTTTAGTTTTTCGTTTTTGGATAGTTTGAAGAAGATTTAGGTAACGATAAGAGCTTACGTCTCATATATCCAAAACTTGACTGATTCAATTTTATGTCCCTTACTGAAACATGATCATTACATTCTGAATCGATTAAAACTCTGGAAATTACACAAACGAAACTAAGTAAAAAAATTAAAAAATTAAAAAGGAATTCGTCGTTTTTTTATGTATCTTCTTGATCAATGTGGGTAACAGAACCGGAACCGGAACATATTTTGATAAAGATTACTTCAGGAACCTACAACAGGATCACGGCTGCAAGATGAATACCTGCAGAAAGTTTTTCTGCTCGCTGGGTACAAGATGATAGTTCGATAGTCATCTCAGCCCAAACATTTAAAGAAAAGCTAAGTTCCGTCAGTGGATGTCACCCAGTGCTATGATTTAGCATCATTACCACGTTGCATTGAACTACGTTAAATTTAGTTCAAAATTAAGCATCTAATGCAATGTATATACGTAAAGTACTGATAACGACTATATTCGCTAATCTCAAACAATGACCCACTCACCTGTATTATACCATATTTTCCTCATGTTAAGTCTCTAATAGCCAGTGAATCATTACCAGCCCTTATCAGGGAAGACCAGCTAGGGCACTGAGGGTCAAATGAGTGCATGAGCTGAAAACGTATAGGTATTCAGGTTATTAACTATTACACTTATTAAGTACGGAGGAACATTGAAGAAATGAATGAAAACATTGTATGGATGTGATGTATCTGTACCTCAAGAACGTAGGACGTAGGCATGCCATTATTCCCGCCAAATACATATCCTTATGTAAAATAGATTGTCTTGAACCTACAAATCAATTTTTTACAAATCAGTAAGGCAATAGGCAGACTATGTATTTTTTCAGCTTTGCCGCTTACCTTTAGCTGACTTTCAAACAGGATGGAATACCAACAACAACAACGCCTTCGTCCTCAGGACCGATGCTCACCAGAACTGATATACATGCTGACCACGTGTGTTAGCACTGTACGACAGACATGACAAGCTATGGTCTGATTTGTCGAAAAAATGACGAGTTGACAGATGGATTACTATTTCCCTCCAATTATCAAAATGCCCGATAAATTTACACAGGCTTCCCGGTCTTTGGTCATATGACTAGTTATGTGGGTTTCCTGTTGTTTTGCCAAGAAACCAACAGTTGCGTTGTTAGCCAGAGACCTGGCAGTGATTCCCAGGGACATAGCGAATTTATTTAACAGCCAGGAAATTAAAATTTTGTCTTAATATACCAGCCAGGCACAGTTATTCCGAAATACGAGCCAGAGGTCAATATATGCATTTTTGTTTCCCAGCCAGCAACAAAAGTTATGTGGAGCGGATATTTTGTGGAGCGGCTCGGTTGGGTACTCTTGAGAGGCCAACAGGGCCATAAAATATGCATGACTTGTGCGCTTGATGTCATCTCTTATGGGCCAATTATAGACCTTAGAACCAGTAGAATGAAGAAACTTCAGTGTGATGCATGACTTCTCCTCATCAATATGAAGAACCCTTCCAACGTAAAAGGTGATGATATAATCAACTGCATAGTAGGATTGAACCTTGATACCAGACACTGTGGGACCTTCAATTTCCTGCTTGTGGATCTCAAGAATCATTTGCTTCCTAAAAGCATTGTTGCATCTGGGTAGAGGATACTGTAGAGAGAGGCTTCTTGCATAGAGGCAGAGGTATACTCCACAGTCATAGCCATTGCTCTGCTGGGGGATGCTGGATGGAGCATTGGTGTAAAAAGCCCATTCACTTGCAACCAGTGCTGTTTTCAGTACACAAAAGCTTCCACATCTTTGCCACTGCTTTCTCTGATGCTGGTTTAGTACAACTACTTGGAAGACTGTCTAAGACAAGAAGCTGCTTCACTTTGGGTAACACAGCAACCAGAAACCAATGCCCCGCTGAATTACATGGAACAAACACAAAATCTTGTTGGAGCAGCTGAGGCATCTTTCTACTAAGCTTTGCCATGGATTTCCCATTCCACTTTTCAAATCTTTCCCATTTCAAATCTTTCCCATTCGATTGTGATAACATCAATGCCTTGAAGAGCACTCTTTGCAGCAATCAATTTTAAATATGCATCAATAGAAAAGTTGGTGAGGTAGTTCCAAGAGGGAACCAATCAGTGGCTCATGTTGCTCAGGAAAAGGATCTTCTGCAGAGCTTGTTGTCATTGACTTTGCCATACCTTCAGGAAGACCATGGCTGATGTTGAGCTTTTGTCTTGAAGTATTGTTTTGCTTGATTGCTGGCTGTGGTGCAGTGGTGTTGGCATCCACAGAGACAATCTTTATGGTGGGCTGATCTTGGTTGCTTGGTGAGGCTGTTTCTTGATCCTGGTGATTGTTGTCAGATGACTGCTCTAAGATAACAGTGTGTTTCTTTCCAGGTGTTTCATTTAGGATCTTGTACTGGCTGTTTTTGGCAACATAAACATCAGTACTGTTGGCCCTTGCAACATGGTGAATTCCCCGGGTACCAACAACTACTGTACTATTTTCCCATCTTTCAGAGCATCTCTCACTGATCTCTTCGATAGATGATTCAGGGACAAAGATAATTTTGATCTTACTGCATTCATCATGAGCTACCTTTGCAAAGTCTTCTGCACTGTTTACAACAGCACGGCCATGGAGAATTGCCTTCCAAACACTGCGTTTTACTTCTGCTCCAATTCCAACACTGCTCCCTTGCCATGAGCAGTCTCAAAAAAATTCCATCTTGCTTGGGCATTAAAATCATCTTCATGAAAGATAATATTTGCAAAGGTGTACCTGTTTTTGAATTGAGAGCTTACACCGTCACTCCAATAATGGACTTGTTTGACTGGTACTGATTGCTTCACATCATCTAACAACATTTTATTGAATGTGTACACACTGGATTTTGTGTGAGTGAGGTCATCAGAAATAAAAGCATATGACTGGTGCTCTAGATCTCCATTTTCAGCTCTGTAGTATACAACTACTGGGAATATTGAAACAGAGTCCTTGTTCCAGTGAACTGCCATGATTTCATCTTGGTGTTTTATCTGAAAGTTTACAGAAAAATCCTCATGGACAATGATTTCTTCTCTTTTCAGGTTTGCTTTCAGGTGTTTCAACTCACTGAATTGCCTTGTCATGTTATATACATGACGGCTGAAGGGCTTCAGTTGGTCTTTGAAGTCATCAATGGCATCTTGAACTGTAGATTCTACCAACCTCTTTGTCACTTTGTTATCAACAGAGTGCCACTGGTAGTAAGAGACTGCTGTTTCTGATTCATCTATTACACCATTCAGAAGAGGACATCTGTCAACACCACATTTTTTGCACAATCTATCAACACATTGGACAGTAGAGAGATTACATACAGTCTTCTCCACTACTTCTTCACTTCGTTTTGGCAGACTGCTTATTCCAGCACTTGCAAGACCCGACAGCAGCAGATCAATATTTTCATGATATTTGCAAGCACACACTTGCTGATCACCTGCTTTCATGGGTTGCACCTGTTGAGGTCGAAGCTCTGGAAATTTAGTGAGTCCTATCTTAACATCAGACTCATCTTTGAAAAGCTTATGAGCTTCTTTGATATTCATAAGCAGCAACCTTTTCTGTCTGTGTTCTCTTCCTTCAGGTGTTTTGACTGAAACAAAGTCCTTTTTCCCTGGAAGCATTCGGCTGACACCATCTTGCTGATAGAAGTCTTTCACTTTGTTTACATCATCAGCACTTAATGCATCACTTCGTTTTTTCCTCTCTGATTCTGTTTTGGGAAATTTCTTTTTGATTCCACAATCATCAAACATCTTTCTCTTCTGAGTTGAAAAGAACTTCACTATCTCAGAGACCACTTTGACCTTTCTTGGGGAATTTTTTGGGAGAGAATTTACTGCTCTCTTCACAGCTTTACCCAAAGCCTGAGGAGTTTGGTAAAGGCTTGGGCTTATCTTGATGGCTTTGTTAGCTTTCTTCTTTTGTGCTTGTCTCCTCTTTTTCTCCCTCTCTTTTCTTCTTAGTTCCTCAATGGGCACAGACATTTTTTTCTTCTGATATTCTTTTTTCTTCCTTGCTCTTTCTTTTTCTTTATACTCTGTCCACTTTTCATCATCTTTCTTAAGCCTTTCCCTGCATTTTTTTAACTCTTTCTTTAGAAGACATGATTCTTAACTATACTTCCAGCCTTTGCAGATCATGTATTCCAACTGAGCATACTCAATGTGTGCAAAGCACCATGGTATGCATTAACACAGGAACTCCAAAGTAAACAAACAAACAAACATACAAACAAACAAAAACAAACAGTGCAGCAGTCAAAATTTACAGCAGCAGCTAGATGTGAGTCAAATATTTACACCTGGGTCAATAAATGAATGAATTCTCTGATTTAGTGTTTGCTCACACACAAAAGGATTTAAATATCAATGCTCTAGAGGAACACTGTGTACTTGTATTTGCTTCATATTCTCTTTGAGCTTATGTTAGCATAATAAATCAAGCCAAATTTTGAAGGTTTTTTAATTTCCTTTTTATTATACTTTCCCCTCCGTAACATTTTTCCCCTCCGTAACACTTTTTTGTGTCACTATATCTTTGGAAGCAAGCAATCAAATGCGAACAAATGTATTGCATATATTCACCCAAGAGGTTAACTGGCAGAAATGAAATTGGCAAATTATTTGGACTTCTTTTGTTCAAGTAAGGCTAACTTCTTGGCCTCTTTTTGTTACGGAGGGGAAAATGTCATTTTGGCCATCACCTGGTGTTGTGATACAAGTACTTTCCCAAACATTTGTATGATGTTATAGTTAGAAGCTGTGAGTGTATCATGTCCACCAGCATAGAATGCATTGTTGTAAGAATTTGTGTTAAATAGATAATAAAAACCATTTTCCCCTCCGTAACATGATTTATACCTTCTTTCCACTTCAGAGGCAATTTTTGTTATATGTTTGACATGGTAATGGAAAATCATTCTTAGAACCATAAGATTTGGCTAATTAGCTACTAGTAAACATGGTTTTCAAACGTCTGTAACCATTTTCATGTTTTAATTTTTGTGTCCAAAATACTGTGAAATGACCCTAGTCCTATTTTACCATAGGCATTTAACCGCAGTAGTTTTTAATTCATGTGTAAAGAGGTAAATGGCAAAATTCGATATTACCGTAAACACTTGAGTATCTTGAATCAAAGCTGCACTCAATGACAATTAGCAACTATTAACTTCATTGTGAAATAATAAAAATCTCAAAGAATTTTCAACTGAAACTAAACTGACTGTTTAGCTTTTGTTTGTCAAATACTAGAACGTACAGCTGAATCAGTACTGAGTCTGAGTACACTGGGAAGATTGCGATCAAATGCACATTGGAATGTATCTGCTAATTATGCATATTTGATTGATCTTTGAATTCATCGCAAAAAATCCAAACAATTCAAACATTGAAATCTTTTCACGAAGATTAATTGGCTAGAACTGGTTTCCATTACTTGAGTGCCAAACGCAGGCTGGATGATTTTTTACAATAGCAATTGTTACACTGCAAATCAGAAAGTCCCAAACATAACGAGCCCAGTTAGACCTTTGTTGTCAGTGTTGCACAAGGACTCGCGTAGTAACTGGTTAGAACTGGTTTCTATTGTTTAAGAGTGCAAAGCAGGCTGGATTGTGTACAATAGCAAATTGTTTCAATGCAAATGAGAAAGTCCCATCTACAGAAATAACTCACAGCTACTCCTACAGAGTATCCATGAGTTAAAAATGAATCGAATCTTCCATGTTTGGGTGGTAAGCTTGAGCCATTTTGACTGTAACAGACCAGTTTTTTCAAGGACATTTCTTCGATTTTTCTATTTTCAAGGAGTTTTAAGTGCCCTTGAAATTACATTTTCAATTCCAGTACTTTTCAAGGAGTTCAAGGACCTGCAATGTGCCCTATGTTATGAAGTAATAAACTGAAGCTTGAAAAATGTGGTAAACCTGGCCTTGGAAAACTACCTCAATACTTCCAGTGCTAATTAAAAACAAAACATACAAGATGTGTGTAGCTTTATGACTATGCATTTGGGCATCATGGCTAAACACAATGGGGTGTCATGACTATAAAAGGGCTGTCATGATGGATTTGACAGGAGGCGTCATGACATCAAGCTAGGCAGACATAAACATATCTTATACATAATAATTCAAACAGTATTTTACAGTGACAGTCATAACAAGAGCTAATAAATTTGGTTTGCATCTAATTTAACTTTACAAACTACTTATTCTGATTGAAAATGTATGCCATAACTAGAGCTGTTCTATTACAAGAATGGTTCTTATATGGATCAGAATGAATTGTGAAATTTTACAGAAAATGTATGGCTGGGGTTATATGGTAAATTTGAAAAATTCATATCTCTATGGATTTTCACTAGAATTTTCCAAATGTTTGCTGAGTTTCTAAGTAAGACATACTCTTTGGTGTTTCATTGGTGGATCATTGCGTCAAAAAATGATAATGAGCAGCAGCTGTTGTGATGAAAGGTTAGATCTTGCACCCTTGGTCAATTTAGGGTGAATGAAGAGGTTGTTTGCCTTAGCCACTGAATTGGTGATCTTAATGCCATGGAAGTTTAGTAATTTGCTGATCTATCTGATACAGCAATGATGTAAGGTAAGACACTCACTCTGCTGTCCTTGTTGTCAAGGAGGCTGCTCTCTGTAGAAGGATTATCTTCACCGCTAGATGTTGCAGTAGCACTTCTGGTACATCCCTTTATAAAATGCTCTGGGTAGTTGTTGTGCATTTAGGCATCCCTGATATGTTCTAACCTCTGCATTCTCTCTCAGGCATGAGATGGTACATTTATGTCACAACAGAATAGTGTTATGGCAACTGATCTCTTGTGAGTAACAGGATGGTGAGTATGAAAATCAGTGTGCGAAGCTGTGGTGTACTGAAATGCCAAGCCAGATTCAGGTGATTCTTCTTCCTTAGTGAACTGGAAGTGCCAGTAGATGAGATTTAAATTCTGATGCAACTCATGTACACGGTCCTTCTTTGGACAGTAAATGCTGTTATCAACGTACCTATACTACCATTTCAGAGATTCACTAACTGTATCTAAATGCTACCTTTTCTATGTGCTCTATAACTATGTTGGCAAGTAATGCACTGACTGGTGAGTCCATAGTGCCCATAGGGCTCACCAGTCAGTGTCTAACTTACCAACATGGGTATGAAGCACATAAAGGAGGGAGCATTAAATACAGCTAGTGACCCTCTGAAATGGTGGTGTAGGTACATTGATGACAGCATTTGCTACCTGAAGAGGGAACATGTACATGAGTTCCATCAGAATTTAAATCTCATCTACAGGTACATCCAGTTCATTAAGGAGGATGAGTCACCTGAATCTGGTTTGACATTCCTGGACACCACAACTACCCACACCAAAGGAAGGAAGGACAAATAGCAGCTATCTATCATAAGCTACAAAAAGGTATCTAGATTCCCATTCTCACCATCCTGTTACTTGCAAGAGATCAGTTGCCATGACACTATTCTGTTGTGACATGAATGTTTCAAATCATGCCCAAAAGAAAAAAATGCAGAGGTAAAGCATATCAGGGATGCCTTTATGCAAAACAACTACCTAGAGCAATTTTATAAGGGGATGTGCCAAAAATGCTATTGCAATGTCCAGTTGTGAACATAATCCTTCAGAGAACAGCTTCCATGAAAAGGAACAAAATAGTAAGTGTCCTACCTTACATCAGTGCTGCATCAGAAAAGATCAACCAATCACTTAACCTCCATGACATTAAGGTCACCTTCATTCCAGTGTCCAATTCAACAACCTCTTCCCTTACCTAAAGTGACAAACGACAGTACTGCCCGCAAGTAACGTAACCTCCACTCGCAAGTTTGATGAATTGATGAGCAGAGTAGTTTATTGCCAAGTCTGCACACTGCAGTTTCATGTATGAGCACACAGAGAACTATCATAAAACAGGAATATCAGTACACAAAACAACAATTTATGAATTTAAGAAGTTCATTCAGCATGCAAATGAAGGTTGTATCTAAACCTGGTCATGGCCATGGCCATACCTACAGTTGTATGCACCCCCAGCATTTTCACTGATTTAGCAATACTACCTTGTTGAGGCCATACCCTCAACAATGTTTGTGTTTTTCCCCCAGTGGCGTCCCACATGTGTGTTTGCTAACCAGCTAACCTTGTGGCTGTGTTGTTTGTGCATGCATGTATGTGTTTTGTGACCAGTGTGAATTTGTTTATTGCTTTGCTTCCTTGCATTTCATTTTCGTATTAAACACCATGTTATTGTAGGATTTTACTTTTGGTTACTCTTTATGTTTGTGTCCACGTGCAAAACCTTTTGATGATCAAGAATTAAACTAAACTTCTGTCACACACTTGTTTGTGAATCAACAAACCACCATTACATACTGTTCAATTATCAGCAGAAAAGAAATATTTCATCGTACACCACAGCTTCTATTTGAGAAAAATAAACCTTTCTAGTAAAGCAAAAACTACACTCTGTTGATCAAATAGCTCCCAAAAGTAAAGTGATAAGACTTTCTCACCATCTTTGCCTTGTGTCAAATCTTTACTTTGAGTATTGACAAAACCCCACAAAATTGTGGAAGAAACATTTAATTATACAATTAATAACCACTTACCAAAATGTTAAAGCATAGCCTTGATGATGATATTTGGATTCTTGATATTTATAAAATGCTTGTAAATTCTACAAAGCTGTAGACAAATAACAAGGTTTTAAAATGTGTATGCAAAATTTTTGCCTGTGTGCAGCCGTTTCCCACCCATCATGTCATTTCAATGAGATCGAAGGAGAAATCTAGAGCAATTTTGTGTATAAATAGTCATGAGAATGTTCAGTAAGTACACAGTAGTAAAAGTGCATAAAACATGATTTGACTACTTCGATTACGTGACATTATTAGGACTTTTTTAACAAGGCTCATGGTTGATTAGACTCGACAACCGAGTCTTCCGGTATTTGTCTTGCACTGAACAAAACAATAAAAAATTATTTCTCTTGCATTTCTATCTGCTCTGGTCACTAACTCTTGTGTTTTTTTCAGTTTCCGAGACCTTTACCCCAGTAAAATCACATACACGAGAAACTTGCTTCTTTAAAGTGGACTCGTTTCGCCTTTATGGCTATAAAGTTCTCTATGTTTACAATTAAGTTGAAACGAGTAGAATAAATTATTCTTGGCTTGACTTGGAGTCAGTTTCAGTTTTGCAATCTAGGCAAAAAGTCCACTTATACACGCTCCGGAGCAATGACCCTGATTTGGCGACAGTACTGTGCAATTATCAGCAGCAAATATATACTTCACCGAACACTATACTATACACTATACGACTTTTTAATTCCGAGAAAAAAAGAAAACCTTTCTAGTAAAGAACTACACTGTTGATTAAAGTAAGTTACATGACTTTGGCGCCATTTCGAGTATCGGCATTTCGAGACTTTATCGAGTATCGGCCTAAAAACACAATTGTTGAACACTAAACATTACTTATACAATTAATAAACACTTACCATTATATATTTCCCACAAACAAGTAGTAAGCTCCCAAAATTGCACAAAAAAAACTCATCTTAAGGTGACTGACTACGTTGGCAAAAAGTAATTAAATATCGTTTAAACCACAATTTTCTAGAACGAAATTTAATGCTAATCCCAAAAACGAAAAGAAAAAAGGGGTGTCCCGCACTCGTTTTCGAGATAATCAGCATTGTATGAATGCCTATCTCCGAATTTTTGATGCGAAAATCGCTCAACCGGAAGTGAATAGAAAACAAATTAAGAATTAGGGAAATAACATTTCTACAAAGGCTACAATTGCGTAAATATTAGCTAATGGAGTATTCTGCAAAATGGCATAAATACTTTTGATGTGAGAACAGCAAAATACCTTCATTCCTTGGCTTTTGTGCCGCGAGTACCAACCACAATTGTCCTCATGTCGAGCAAAATTTTATACACAAATCAATTTTTTCATATGCTAGAATGATTAACTTTTTTTGCAAAATTGATATGATTGAGATTTTTAGGTGTTTTTTTAAATAAACGAAAAAAAAGTATAGGATCCCGTGCAAAAATGAAGGGTTTTGTGCCTTTGAAGTTGTTAAAAAGGGCTAAAAAATGCTAACCGGAAGTGCCGCCATTTTAAAAATGACGCGTAGCGCGAGCTTGATTCAAATTTGTGTTGACGAAAACAAGCGAGCGCTCTCTGTTTTTTCCAAAAAGAAAATATTTTTACTTCATTCTCTAATGATTTTGAGTATTTAAATCCACAAGAATAAATCTGGAGCTGATTTTTGTACAAAAACTTAAGTTTTTCTATGATTTTTGCTGTTCGATGAAATCTCCGCGCGCTATGACATTGCTTAAGACGTAATGCGTGAAATCATGCGCAGTGCCAACGTAGTCAGTCACCTTAAAGAGCAGAAGTGACCTTTGCCTTTCACGGTGATTTGTCGGTTGATCACGTGCTTCTAGGCCATCCCAGTGTGCATTGCATCTTGCCGTGAAACACAGGATACCCACTCACGAATGATAACGATCACTTAAGCTCGAATTTACATAAAAAGCTACGTTTTCAGGGTATTTGTTTTTATGGTTGTAGCCCACAAACAGCAAGGAGAATCTATCCGAACAAACATAAGGAAGTTTCTCTCTGTGTGTGCAGCAAAATATCGCTATGAATATGAAATCTCACGTACTAGACATTATGTAGTGTAACGCAACTAGCAGGTCAGACTCGTACTATTGAGGTCACAGCCGTGCTTGGACTGGCTCCTGACTGTCTATTGCTTCAGATACACAGGAAGCCCAAACCGCAAACTGAGAGGATGGTCCGCCTGTGTCAAAACGATAAATAAAATTCTTACTTTAAATATCTCATTATATTCTATCTGAAGTATTAGTTACTGCCTCAATATACGTCTCAAAGTATACAGTCAGTCGATTACAAGATTTGAAACTTAATAAAAAGCCAAGCCGTAGACGCACAGATTTCTTGCCGAGTTATAAATTAAAGAATCATAGCTGAGGCGACATGAATTTTAAAATTTCGGTGAGGCGAATCTCTTGTCTCCAGGTACAACAAGAATTTCTACCTCAAAATAGTCTTGACTTTTATATATCTGAAGTCATCCGAGGACAGTTTCTGGTAGAATTCGAAACTGATGTCCAGCTCTGAAATAGCGCTTACCGCGAGTCGCTCCATGTCGCTTGATTCCTCTCCTTCTTCTCCTCCCCCACCCTCCCCTCCCTTCCTCGCCCTCCTTCCCACACCTTCCCCCTCCCTTCCACTCCCGCATGTTTGTTTATACTATTTATGATTTATGCGATATCCTTGAACGGACAGATAGTTTTGAAACTCTCAACCATATAAGGTATTATTGTTAGGTCCCGTATGTTTACACATTTGCGAGTGAGTGAGTGACTCATTTGCAATCCACGAGTTAAAAATACAGTACTGAACTCTAGAGTATGAATTTGTTTTGGTTCGGCGAAGGAGCCTAAAACAAAAAATAATCGTGATTTTCACAGATCGTAGACCATATTGTACTTCTGGTGATTTGTGATTTGATCCTTCGAGTGGGAGTAACGGAAAACCAGGGGTTTACCGGCACGCTCTCTGACCTCTCTTTCCTCCTCTACTCCCTCTACTCCCCAGTCCCCCTCCCCTCCCCTCCCCTTTCCCCTCCTTCCTACTGCCTTCCCCTCCCCCATTCCTGGGAATTCGGCAACGCAGGCTACTGTCAGGGATTCGTGCGCCCACGAAACCTGACGGCTGAAATCTGAGCCTAAGAGACAACTTGATCTTATTTCCACACACCATTTTGTCACGCCAGTCAGTCACCAAAACTGGATATGATGAGTTTGCATGTTGTAAACTACGGACTGGACTGGACCCGGAAACTCAGTCCGCGTTTTGCAAATCGGTCCGCGTTTTTCATAAAACACACACAAAAAATTAAAATAATCATTTAACATGGGGGAGAGTTGTTCATTATCTGCATTTATTTGTAAGAAACCCGGGAAATTCCTTTATGTGTACAAATCTAATCTAATCGGGCAATGTCTTTGGTATTTCTCAATCAATCCTAATTGATGTTGTGTCGAGTTATTTAGCAAAAACCTAAACCAGCTGGAGATAGAATGCTTTGAAGTTTTCTCTTGGCTTCCAGTGGTTTCTGGCGAAGATTCAAAGTCCTTTTCATTTTCTTAGAGACCGAAGGATATTATTCTCCGAGGTCGCAGAAGGTCACACGTGCACAACTGATTACAAAGCTCGTTGGAAACGTTTCAAACCTCAAAATACAAAAGAAAATATAGTCCATCAGAATTAGTCAGTAGTCAGTATTTAATTCATTTCTTTACACAATTTACTGCACTCGGCTGCTTCTCTCATTTTCAAGACACTATATTCTAACAAGAGGAAACAAGAGACCATAATACTAAGAGAGCGAAACTAAGTATTGATGTCTGTGCGATGTTCGTGGCGGCTAAGGCTATTTTCAGTAATTTCGCCATCGCGCTCAAGGCTCTAAAGCATTAGAATTCAAAAACCAAAAGCAAACGGTCCCGTCCGCGCGCACTGTATTGTTTAAGAGCCTTGCGCAGTCCAGTCCAGTCCATGGTTTACAGCATACCGATATTCCCAGTGAAATGCGTCGCTAATCTCTGGTAAAAGGTCAGGTCAACAGTATGATCAGCACTACAGGAAGACAATAACATTTATAACACACTACTAAACCTACACTCAAGTTACTGGCCCAAATCACAATGCAGAGCGTACATCAAGCGAAGAAACTTTTTATCGTGCTTTTTAGTTTATTAGTGTATGGTGAAGTCAAAGGTAAGGTTTCTTCATTATATTGTCAGCACTACAATACCTATTTACTCCAATTGGGTTTGTTACACAGCTATACTTTAGGTTTCTGTGTCACAATTGCTGCTTAAAACAATTTTTCCCTTGAATTGTAGTTTATTATTATAATCGGTAAAGCGATATTAACTTGTACAGACTCTTCAAAACGTTCCTTATTTTCGTGCATGTTGCCCGTAAGCAGTGGTTGTCGAGTGTAATTCTATAGTACAATAAGTCTCATTCAAGTTAATACTTGTTGGTATACTAGGCGCTGTGCCAGACATATAAAAAGGAAATATAATTCTCCTTTATGTCGGAGAAATCAAAGTTTCCTTATACCCTTGTCGCAGTACCAATGTTTACATTGACCTGAGAGAATTGTTCATGTACCTTCCTTTTGCAAAGTAAAGTAGTTTCAAAAAAGTACCTAGGCGAAATGGCGATAAAGGAAACAAAGGTTCAATTTTCTTGTGTGTTTGAATATCAATTTCAAGATTTTAAGACCAAACCGGAATCTGTTTCGATTATATTCCTAGACAAATCTGCTCACAACAAACACTTACTGTTTCCTTGGGAATGGAACGTGATATTTCAATGCGGAACAAAATGTACATCTCCATGTTTATGTTCAGTACAAGAGGAAGCGCAACTGATGGGCATGACAGGGAGAAATTTGAACGGAAATGACGTAGTTCCTCATTTCTGAACTCTCTAATTGTTTCAGGCATTACATCATGCGATAATCCACTTGGACTAGAATCAAGAATTGTACCTGATTCCAAAATCACCGCATCAACAACCAAAAGTGACGCGTTCCTTCCATGGGATGCAAGACTCAATGGAGGCTCAAGCTGGTGCGCTGAAAACAACGACACTCTGTCTCCATGGATACAAGTGTCGTTTGATGAGAAACACAGGTTTACTGAGCTCATGATTCAAGGCAGCAGACAGCAGTTGAGTTGGGTGAAGAAATATCGTATTGAATATAGGCTGCATGGTATGAAATGGAGGAAATATCCAAAGGTAAAATTCACTGCAAACCTAAGAACACAAGGAACGGGCAGAGGAATCCGGGGGGGACTCCTTCGGTGCGACAGGATCCGGTTCTTAGGCACACAAAGTTACCGTTTGTACCGGAGAATAGCGATGCTTTGTGTGACGTATAAGTCTATCATTCATGTGCCGATTGGAGATCGATCGGCCAAGCAACCTATGAAAAGTTGGCACATTAGAATTACATTGGTTTCCATATTAATTTTCTTTACAATTTGTTTGTTTGTAAAACATGAAGTATCGTTTTACGTAAAATTTATGAATTCCCTAATGCGAAAAACTCTTATACCGTAAAACCACACCCTATAAGCACTGAGCTTAAAGAAGTTCACGTAAGGGTTAGTAGAGTAGCCCAGGCTTAGATATCATTTGGACAGAATATATATGCCTATCTTGGCTGAAGTTGAGAACAAGTATCAAATTATAATTTCCATTTGTTGGTATTTTGATAAACAAAATTGCAATTCAAAACCAGTAGGGCAGATTGTTTGTTTTGTTAAATTTGGCTATTAATTTTTAACCACTTATTATAAATCCTCCAGCTATGCTCATAAGAGAAGAAACGTGATAAACCTTATACTAGCGTCGGTATCGGAGTCGGCGCGGCATCGGAATCGTAGGAGGTGCTTATAACCAATCGGAATTGCAATTGGAAGCAGAATTTATGAGTTATGGTCCTGTGGGAACCAAAGGATCGAATTCGCAAGATTTGGCAAAATGAAAGCTTATGTCCAGGCCAATTCGAAAATTCGAAGGGAGATATAACAGTAAAGAGGTGGCGCCAAAGCGAGGCTTACGGTTTTCCTCGAGTTTTTGTCCTTATAGTTTTAATGATGCCGCGACCGCTCTAGGCTCCTTCGCAGCCGTTTTTAAAAAAGAAGGACTGCGAAGGAGACTATATGGCCGCTCCATCGCTATGGAATAATTAAAATATATAATAAAACAAATAGAACATTTTTTCCGTGCTCCATTCAGTAATACAGCACTTAGGAAGTGACGACAGCACGAAAGAAGTGTGGAGAGCACGAGCCGTAGGCGAGTGCTCTCTTTACACTTCTTTCGTGCTTTCGTCACTTCCTAAGTGCTGTATTACTGAATGGAGCACGGAAAAAGCTGTTCTATTTGTTAAGTATCTCTTCATCTTATAAATTGTTTAATATTCCTCATATATAATACCAAAAAACCTAGATGAGAAATTTAAAATCCTAAATAATAATATGTATGTCTTTTATGTAATATCTAAATGTTTATCTTTGCCTTTCTTATAAAGTTATTCAATGCTCAAGGATTTTGAAACTCCTTGCAATGTTCAGAGTGCTTGAAAGAATTGCCTTCTGCATCTGTTTCAGCACCAAGTCACTCCTGTCTCCTACCAAACACTTGATTGACTTCACCACGTCTTTTGAGTAACCACCCAGTACATCCATGATGATGTTATGCTGAGTAACTTTATATCCTGGATATTGTAGCTTCAGTTCCCATCTAAGTGGTCCATACTTGCGCATTTTCTCCTCCGTCTTTATCTGGCGATTTTGCATCCATGGGCAGCTCATCTCAATTAGAATGACTTCCTTCTTTACTTTATCGATGACTTCTATATGAGAACACACAGCACGCGCGCGCACATTTTCAAACTTTCTCCAATAAAAAAAGAAAATAAAACTTCAATTGTATTTTATAAAAGAAACAGAAAACTCGGCAGCAGTGCTATGTTGAGTTATAGAAAGCACTTGGGAATTGTAAGAAGGCAAGAGAAGTGTTAGGAGAAGCACGAGGCGTAGCGTGCTTCTATAACTCAACATAGCACGCTGCTTCGTTTTATATTTCTACAAGAATCTCGAAGAAAAGGATTCTAAGGACGCTGCTTGTGTCTTTCTAGGTATTTGGTTTGAGCCATAACACTACACCCCGCTAACACGTGTGCGACACTCTCTTGGCCCTTGCCACACATGCGACAAGTGTAATCTTGGTGATTAGTTGTTTTGATCTTCCCAGTGTACAACTTTGTGGGTAGTAGCTGTTGATACAAGTCTGAACACCAGTTATCATGTGGGTCTGCGCAGTTCTCCAGTTGTTCAACCAGTCGAAACACTTTGTGTCTAAGTCTTTATCCTCCCACTTGCTTACTAGTAACTTTCCCTGCCATTTTTGGTCTTCTACTTCTCTCATCAACTTGTTAACCAGTGAATTATTCAAGGCTTCTTTAACCTGCTTCCTTGTTATTATTAATCTCAAGGAATAGAATTTTCAATAGTATTTGTTTGTTGTCAAATTGTATCGTTAATTTCCCATTAGTATTAAGTTTACGATTCAAGTAGCCAACTGTGAATTACCTACATGTAGTGAGATTCACAATTGTAGTTTCTAGGCAAAAACGTAATAAAGTTTCCATTGTTATTATTATCATTATTACTATTATTGCTAATTGACTATTCCTCTGTCAACAGCATCTGAATGGGAACAATATGACAGATTACAAATATGGAAAAAAGACTGTGTTTCATTCAGCATTCGTTGCACAAGATGTTCGCGTGTATCCTTTGGAAGTGGATGGGATTTCTACGGGATCTGCAAAGACGTTTTCGCTTTGTCTCAGAATGGAATTGTATGGATGCAGACATTACGGTACGAAGGATACCAATGACGATATTGTGCATGATAATGATGATTGATTATGATAATTATGATTGATGATGATAATAATGATGATGGTGATTGATGGTGATGATGACAACGAAAACGGCGACTGTGGTCAACTAACACGTGCACATAGACAGACACAATGACAAACGGACTACGGGATGTTAATAATCGCCTGACTGACGATATTTCGACCGATTTACCAAAACCTATTTTAAGAAACATCAGACGGCAATTCCGTAGAAATAAAACTAAACATGTAATTCTCATAAAACTTTACACAGTAATAATTTTTGAGTTGCTTATTCCAAAAATGAAATTAAAAATGGGGGTCACCGTAGCCGTTTTTCCGCCAGATTGCTTTAAAGTACACCATCTTTTGTGTCTTGAGGGCTCAAGATTCGAAAACCAAAATCGCGTCAAAAAATAATTAATTTCTTGAATCTGAGCAGTATTAGCTGACTAATATGAGCTCATTTTCTCTCTTTGGGCAATAGCCTAGTATTATGATGGAATAAATTGTTGTAAAAATGCATTTGCTACAAGAAAGAAGGTAAAATTGGTTGATAGTACGTGCCCTTGAAGCAACGTGAAAGCACCTTCCGACCGCACGTTTTGGAAAATATCTAAAAAACTGGCTATGGAATCTTGACTATAATTATATATACGATAGAGAACCTTATTGCCGTAGATTTGCAAAAATAAAAAGAATATGCTCGTTTCCGCGCTACGACGCGCTAAAGTGTGAAACAAGACGTCGTAAACAGCCTGTGACCGAAAAGGACCAAGGCGAGTAACCACTATAGCGCCTCTTAGAGCGTGTCTACTGCTCAAAACTTCATAAGACTAAAGTTTGCATCATTTTTAGTCAAATATATATCGTTTTTCAATCGAACAAACCAAAATAGACTGAACTATGCTATGCGCAGTAGAGATGCGCACTGCAAAACTACGGAATTACCTTAAGGTGAGTCAATAGTTCCAAATGGCCGAATCGGTCATATCGGTTTTTGGCTCATAACTTTGACTCCCTTTGAGCAATGACCGTCAAACGGCACCAAAATCTAAAACAGTCATTCAGGTATAATATGATATACACTGATTGCGTTTTATGTCAGTAATTTGTGATATATACGGCATTAAACGAATGAGCTGTTGTCACAAAAACTCGATTTTGTGGAAAATCTAGCCGTTTTATTTCGCTGAAAAATTTAGAATCCTTTTAGCTAAACATAACAGACAACTCGGCCACGTTTTAAGAAATTCGTCGGAACTGAAGTCTCGCAACAGAAGCGAACAGAAAAGGCACCTAAATTCTCTATTGTCATCATCTTGAATGTTGTGAACGAAATAGTCGCTCCCTAAACATGCTTTAAAGCCGCGGTTTTAGGCTAAAGCTGGCGGCAATTCATTATACTTTCGACTGTCATACCGCGATTGTCGACCAGACTGACCGTTTTAAAGTATTTTAAAGTTGTATGAATGTAATAAAATGCTCAAATACCTGCCTAGGTCCAAGAAGTTGCGTTTTCTCCAATTTCTTCGTACTTTTTTCAAATTGTTCTGTTAGAAGTTTCCCACATAAGCTTCAAAGCACTGTGATAAATTATTAACCAATTTTGCTGCTGTTCGTGGTTTGGAATAAGAGAAATTACGTTTTTGGTTGAGCTCAGTTCCATCTCGTCGCTCAAAGTAAAATTTTTGCTGCTTTGTTTTTGAATACGCAATGAGGCAAGTTGCAAAATATGTCAAGAATCCGCACCCTTGTTAGGGGGGAGCCTCTATTATACAGTATGCCGACAAAATGCATATTGCATTATAGTTCGTGGTTATAATTTCGTAACTGTATAATAGAGGTTCCCCCTAACAAGGGTGCGAATTCTATTGACTATATTGAACTATTGACTCACCTTAAGGCTGCGCCGGACCAAGTCGAAAGTGAGCGGTATTAGCCTGTGAACAGGCTCTCTGGGGGAGGGGGAGGGGAAGGGAAGGGAAAGGAGAAGGGGAGGGGAGGGGGACCCCCCCTCCCCTTTTCCTTTCCCTTCCCTTCCCCTCCCCCTCCCCCAGAGAGCCTGTTCACAGGCTAGAGCGGTATGGGTAGAAATTACTAAAACTATAAAACCTTGATTAGGAATACCACCACGATAAAAGGCACGGGTAGCTTGCCTCACATATACCAAAAAATGTCATTCGAAACTCGAAAAGTGAGTGACTATTTTGCATCTACCCATACTCCTTTTCGTTCTAAGAGTAATGCTCTGTATCTACCGTCTGTACAACTTTATGCACAAAGCCCCTTTAGAGCGAGCAGCCCCAGTGAAATGAACAATTATGTCAAGGTGGATTTAATGATCCAAGGTTTTTGGAATAAAGGAATTTGAATGACAGGAGAGTAAATTGAAGTCTAAAATCATTTTAAAATTATTCTTGTTCTTTTTGCTTTTAGCCAATTGTGCTCTCCCAGGTGTATCGCCCAACTCTACCCTAGAGAGTATCGACATTACTCACAATGGACAAGCACGTTTTAGATGTCATCGTGGGTTTACTATGATTGGACCTCAAGTTATTACATGTGATAAAGGGCGCTGGGACCAACCTGTCCCTCTATGTAAAGGTAACGCTAACAATGAGAATTAATCAAATTGGTTACATTGTATACTGACTTCACTTAAAATTAGAATCGGTTTGTTGCGGCCTAATAACGTAAGCTTAAATAATACCTTTTCTGCATACAATTTGCATCATATATTCCATTCAAAAATAGGACAATTCTAAAATTTTAGTTTATCTCTGCAGCTCTATATTCAATGTTACTCTTCTTAAAAGCAAAGAAACTTCTTCCCCTTGCAGATGCACTCTCCACATTTATTACATCCCCGCCGCACTTTTTAAAGATGATTTTGAAATTTCAAAATTGCCATAAAATTATAATTGTAGTGAAGCGAAAATGGCAATCGAAAATAGACAGTTATGAAAAATTTGTAAACGCAAGCCAAAGTACCCTGAATTTACAAGATAAAGTAGCTTCTTCGGAGTCCCAAAGAGTCGGGAAAAGCGGGCGCATTGAACCTGTAAGTTAGACGACGTTCAGACGTTTGATTCCACTTTGTATGTATCTCACAGCGCAGTGCCCCGATCCTGGTACGCCAAGTAATGGCCAGAGAATTGGAAGCACTTTCCTGGAATCCAATGTCGTCAGATTTACTTGCAACAAAACTGGTTTTGATCTGATTGGCTCCTCTGTAGTTCGTTGTCATAAAGGTCAATGGAGCGCAGCGACCCCAACATGTAAAGGTTTGTTGATTGTTTTGTATTAATACTTCGCCAAATTGACAAGGATGCCCCTTAGATATCGCCATCCAACTGAACGGTGTCAGTGATACTTATCGGGATTCCTGTGTTCTACTCTACTTTGATGGAAGGTTGATTTGTAGACTCTGCGTCTAGGTCAGACTCCCGGGGTCAGACTGGAGCGGATCGAGCCTGACCGAAAGACCGACACTCAGCTAAATGGAAGTTGTCCAGCTAGACGGTTGTAACTGGCTTGAGTAAGTTTAAAATATTGCATCAACTTGTCTAGGAAACCGCCAACGTTTTAGACATATGAGATTGAAAAGCTAGAATATCCATTCGGGGATTAACGACTCCCTCAATCCTGGTATAAATGCAGCTATTCTTACTAAACAACATACATTTTTTTTCTAATTTCAGCTCGTTGTCCTCGTCCGGGGGTACCTACAAACGGAGCTCTAACTAAGCTCAATATTCGACATGGTGGAGTTTCAAGGTTTAGGTGCAGAAAAGGGTTTAAACTGCAGGGTTCTTCAAAAATTGTTTGCAATAATGGAAAGTGGGATCATCCACGACCATATTGCGTTGTTGATGACGATGATGACGGTGTCTCAGGAAGTGGTAGTGCAGGTATATGAAGACTAATATTCTGAGGGTTACTAAATGATAAGTGATACTCATGTAGGGGATAAAGCAATCAGTATGGTAAAGCAGCAATCTTTCCCATCTTTTACTGTCAGAGAACTGCCGTTGTTATAGGCAGATAGATGTAATTTCATGATCATTTTACATTTTGTAGGTACGCACCTCTGTATATTCTTAATAATTGATTAACTAAGTTCTCATAACAGTGGTTCTGTTTTATTCAAGCATCATGTAGCGACCCAGGTGTTCCAGTCAATGGTGGCCGTCGTGCAGCTAGTTTCAGGGAAGGTCGAACAGTGCGTTTTTTCTGTCAACCTGGTTTTGTACTGTTTGGCAGTAAGAACATCACGTGTCGCAATGGACAATGGACAGGATGGACTCCGCAATGTAGAAGTAAGTCATTGGAGTCAGAATGGAGAGTATTCTATGAGCTGGAGGCTGGAGGTCAAAGCATATGTGCCAACTTGAGCAAGGATGGCACAGTTGGTCAATACGCGGCCTTCGGTGCGAGAGGTCCCTAATTTGCGGATCCCCACCCTTGATCTCGCATCTTTGTTCGACGTCTTTCCATTCTGTGTAGCTTTAGTTAGCCTTAAATATCCTTAAAACGGAGCACTGATGGAGAGAGGGGGATAAAACGAGCGCACCGTCGGCCTCAAGTTTATCAGTGTACAACTGTTACGAGCTACCGACGTTAAATAAGGTTGATTTACCTTCACCTTTTAAGTAAGGGCATTAAAGAAGGAGCGGCCTAAATTAGTGAATTGGCATGTGTTGCATTCGAACAAACGTTGATTAGGACATGAGCTCATGGATTGCTCCTTGTAAGGTAGCCTTGCCTAAAGGGAATGGTATTCAACGAAACGACCATGTACGTACCATGTCGGTCTTCTGTTTTTGAAGAATTGCAACATTGCAACATCTTTTAACAATTGACGCAAACGAAACAAAGCAAAAATGGGAAATGAGAGGAGACAAGAGAAGGGAAGAAAGAGATAGGGGTATACAAACCCAGATCTAACTTATATCATTGTACTTGTTTCTTCACCAAACTGTAAACACTGAGCTTTCAGGCCCATGGCCCATCATTAGGGTCAAAGTAAGCAATCAACGAAACCAACAAGGAAATTTTAGAATACGATCTAACTTGTCTCTCCTTTCTCTTTCTCTTTCCCTTTCTCTCTTGTTTTCATTTATATAGAAACCTGCAAGAATCCTGGTGCACCAATTAACGGCGGTCGTCATGGCAACAATTTTGCTGAAGGCCAATATGTAAGATTCTTTTGTCAGGATGGGTACGTGCTTATTGGACAAGATAACGCAATGTGCATTGATGGTCAGTGGTCAAGTCAACGGCCTATTTGTAGACGTCCAGGTAAAATTACTAACCCAATCCCCCCCCCCCAGGTAAGCACGTTGTACCATATTCTAGTCTACAGTCTCTTCCAATGAAAACCTTCGGCAGTGCAAACAAGCTCAACTTTGTCGGCTAAAACTCAAGGGCATTGTAGTATATTCTGTCGCCTCCTATCCACTTAATCAAATCCATTCTACTAAGCTGTAAAAGTGATTAAAGATGGCAACGAAACTTTATTTTCAAGAAAGCGGAGAGCATTGCCGGTATATACCGACAGAGTTGGTCTTATAAAAGGATGTTTGTTAAGTGTACTGACCAAATGCTACTCTTCTTTCAACTCAGCCAGTAAATGTACCATGCCTAACGTACCACAAAATATGCAAATTTACGGTGCTCAAAAGCAGTTCTACGACAAGGGTGACAAAGTCTTGTACGTTTGTTCTCCTGGGTACTTCTCTTATGGCTTCAGGATCAGGACTTGTCAAGGGACGAGATGGACCAAGATTAAATTTCGATGCATCCGTAAGTTACTTACAGATATTTACTTTAATCAGTTCACCAGGAATAAACAATCAGGACGCACGCACAAGTCGAGTTTTGAATTAGATCAACAGTAGAACTTCATCTTCAACATGAAGTCCATTGTTGTCTGGCATCAGAGCCATGCCATAGACATCGTATTTGATATTAAAATGTTCTTGTTGGTTCGATCTTAGATCTTACTGACTAAATGTTAGTATTTGTCTGCCCCTCCCTCCCCCCCCCCAAAAAAAAAATTGTTGTTGTTGTTGTTGAGTATGATGTTAACATACTCGTGTCTGAAAAAGTTCCATCCCGTTTCCATCAACACCCCCCCCCCCCCCTCCCCTTCTCTCTCTCTCGAGCTGGTCATTCAACTTTAACCGCCCTACTCGATGCAACCAATCAATGGTTTAACACTGACAATGGAAATATCAACTCGGTTATATTCTTAGACCTAGCCAAAGCATTTGACACTGTTAATCATGATGTTTTGTTGCATAAACTCAGTTTGTTCTCTTTTTTTTTTTTTTGCGAGATCAAAAGTAGCCCAAGCTGTAGGTCATGATCGATCGAGGTCCCGACCTGAAGACATGACTTAGCCTCCTAAGTACGAGACGTTTTTGTCAACACGGACGTGACGCGTACGTTCTTCTTCATGCCTGCCTCGTCATCGACGAGATGTAAGAACGTGAGAAAGCCTCGACTGACGTTTCAACAAGAACAAGGAATCTCGACCATGACGTTACGCGCATGAAAACGAATGTGCACATGACGTCCGTGTTCACAAAAACTTCTCGTGCCTAAGCTCGCTAACAACTGCTCACTTAAGAGCAACCCATCAGTAAGAAAGCCACGCATACCTACTTCGACCTTTTCACCACATTCCTTTCTATATTGCTATTGATTTGGTTTTTTCCCTCTCTCGTTATTATTTTAGCTAAAAGCTGCGGAGACCCTGATGCTCCACGTAATGGGTACAAAACTGGGCTGGTGTACTCAGTTCACAGAACAGTAAGCTACTATTGTTACCAAGGTTATGAATTACGCGGTTCGTCTGTAATAAGGTGTTTGGTTAATGGCACATGGAGTAACACTAAACCTGAGTGCAGAGGTAAGACAGTGTCGAAACAAGTACATTAGGGGAGAAGAAAGTTTTACGATGTTTTAAATGAAGACAAATATTAGGCTAAGAGAAGGAACGAAAGAACGAATAAATGAATGGATGGATGCATGAATTGGTAGATGGATGGACGAACGAACGATTGATTGCGAGTAAATTCCTAACTCACTGATTGATTGATTGATTGATTGATTGATTGATTGATAGATTGATAGATTGATAGATTGATAGATTGATTGATTGATTGATTGATAGATAGATAGATTGATTGATTGATTGATTGATTGATTGATTGATTGATTGACTGATAGATAGACTGATTGATTGATTGATTGATTGATTGATTGATTGATTGATTGATTGATAGATTGATTGATTGATAGATTGATTGATTGATTGATTGATTGATTGATTGATTGATAGATTGATTGATTGATTGATTGATTGATTGATTGATTGATTGATTGATCGATTGATTGATTGATTGATAGATTGATAGATTGATAGATTGATAGATTGATTGATTGACCGACCGACCGACCGACCGACCGACCGACCGACCGACTTTTGAATGATTCATTTATTCATTTCATTTCATTTCATTCATTTAATTGATCCAACCGCATAGAATTCTATTGTTCTCGGCGACATGTACCTACTATGGTGCCCCGTAAGAGTCACTGCAAAACAAAGCCAACTATTGATTAAAAACATAGAAAAAAAATTAGTGCTCCAGTGCATTAATTTATTTGCGGGATTAAAAGAAATGTTTAGAACCCTTCCCCAGTTAGGCCAACATTTTCAGACTTCAGTGAACAGTTCTTCTTTTCCCTCCAAAATGTATTTAATGTAGTTCTTTTTTTCAAAATGGTTAATGTTTATGACTATATGTTTCTTTTTTTTGAGGAAGAAATAATCGGCACATAGTGAGCGTTTTTCTTGTTAATGGATAGATCGTTCAAGGCGTAGTACATCATTAGTGGTTGTAGTTCTTCCTAACTTTTTCATTTGTAGTAGAGAGTAGAAAATGTTGTTGTAGTCGTTAAAATGCTCGCATATATGCTGCGGTTTAATATGTCCCGTTTGAATTTTCTGAGGGTTGATTTGTTTATTATAATCTAGTTGGGTATGATTGACTTTATTTTAGCATAATTACTGTTCAATTTCATAATCTATTGTTTTCTCTTTTGTTACTCTTTATTTCTCATTGTAGCTGTTGATTGTGGTTACCTACCAACGCCTTCAAATGGTGTCATTGAAATAACCAAGACATCATACAACGGTATTGCAACGTTCAAGTGTACAAAGAGAGGATACAGTTTAGTTGGACCAAAGACCAGACGATGTCAGTCCAATGGACGCTGGACGGGATCACAACCACGTTGTTTACGTAAGGAAATAAACCTACTAAATAAAAGCAGAACCTGGAAATTACAAACTATAATGGCCATCTATCTTCCTCAACTGTTAGTTGTTATTTGAGATTTTTGTTTCTTTCTAGCCAGATCCTGTGGCCGACCTTCCTCTCCAGCCCATGGTAGCACCTTTGCACAGAGTGGATATTTCTATAAATCAACGATAACATTTACTTGTGACAAAGGCTATGCCATGCAGGGCAGTGCTCGCAGTGTTTGTCTTGACGATGGAACTTGGAGTTCACCTGTTCCTATTTGTAAACGTAAGTGTTGTTCCTATCAATCATGGCCTCAATGACATTGTTAGAAGACCAACCGCTCAACCGTCTACTCTGATGTAAACTTAAAGTATAAAACCAACATTTTAAATTACAGGAGTTCCCAAGCGATGTCCTGTTAACTGGATAAAATACAACGGTAATTGCTACTTCTTCAAGCACAGAACACGCAGGACGCAACCCTGGAGACGTCTGAGATCAAGGTGTAAAAAACTCAAAGCTGATCTTGTCGATCTCTATGACAATCAAGAATGGGATTTCATTAAGCGCCACCTTAAAACATCAGTTTCTGTTTATGCCATTGGTTTACGTAAGAGTAAAAGTGGAAGCTGGAGGTGGACCACAGGACGTCCGGTTCCTATGTGGGTCAGCAGTAGTATAGACACTGCGTCTATGTGTGGTGTGGTAAAGGGGTGGAGTGGGGAGTTTACTGCTGTTCCATGTAATAACAGAAAAGTCGTAAGGGCGTACATTTGTAAGAAATAAAAATAGATTGCAGATAATCATTTTGTTGATAACGTAGAATATCTATATCAGTAGAGAGAATGAGATAAGAATGTCTATCAGTAGAGAGAATGAGATAAGAATGTCTATCAGTAGAGAGAATGAGATAAGAATGTCTATCAGTAGAGAGAATGAGATAAGAATGTCTACCAGTAGAGAGAATGAGATAAGAATGTCTATCAGTAGAGAGAATGAGATAAGAATATCCATCAGTAGAGAGAATGAGATAAGAATGTCTATCAGTAGAGAGAATGAGATAAGAATGTCTATCAGTAGAGAGAATGAGATAAGAATGTCTATCAGTAGAGAGAATGAGATAAGAATGTCTATCAGTAGAGAGAATGAGATAAGAATGTCTATCAGTAGAGAGAATGAGATAAGAGAGGTAATCGCTGTACCCCATCATCACCACTCATTGATGCTATATTTGGAATATCGTAGTGAGCCATTTTCAACATGTTACCTAACTTGTGGCTTTCATGTTAATGACAGACTCCGAGGCAATTTACTAGAAGGTTTTCATGTCATTAAGTGTTAGTAAATCACACCTTTAAAGGCCCGGCCACATGAAGAGGAAATGTTAGATGTCTAAACACGATCAAACATTGTTTGGTAATCCAACATTGCCCATCAAACACGAGAACAAAAAAATGTTTGATGTTATTTGATTGAATGTTTGATTGAGTTCTAATTCTACCAAACATGTTTTGATGCTCCATCAAACAACATCAAACACCACCAAACAAGGTGGTCAAACGGCAAAATGTTGGATCACCAAACCATGTTTGATTCGATCGTGTTTGATCATCAAACATTTCCCGTTTGGTTGGGCCTTTAGTGTTAGTATGTCTCCTTAAGGCAGTTTCGAGAAAAATCAATCCAGAGATAGCATGATCAAACATGAATCTAAAATAGCAACAAACGGTATTGATAATGGCTACAGAACCTAATATGGGGATTACTTCTCTCACCACATTCACTGGGTCATGAGTGTTTACTGGTATCATCAGGGAAAAACAAGGTTTTTTTGTAAGGGATGATGGTCAATGAGAGGATGGAGAGAGGTCAGTTGTAGACAATACAATCCTCTTGGCAGATAAGTATCTTTGTTCGAAATCATTAATTGCGATGACACAAAAGAAAGCTCACCTTGAACAAAGAATCTTATTCCCCAAGAGTATTGGGAAAACACTGAGGCAAGTGAATAAGGTCTATTGATTGGTGGTAGCTTGTAGACAGGAGTGCATGGTCCTCTAAGAGATATGTGTCTACGGTTCGCTGACGGATCGATGACTAGAGCAGTTTTCGTATGAATGTGAAACGGACCACGCCGTGCCGTGATTGTGTCAGTACTGTGTTGCCTCTATTAACAGTCAAAATTCCTGCCGTAACCGTGCGGTGCCGTTTACACAGCACGAAATCCACTCTAGCTACCTGAGTCAGTAGTCACTTACTCGGGCATTTTTTACTTCGTTCTTTGTGCATGTGCGCATAGAAGCTCAACATTTGGCTTAGGCGCGCGTTTGTAGCCTAAAAATGTATGCGTAATCAGGAAACGTTGTATCAAATGTTGGCTTTTCCAGGAAAAGCGAAATTAATGTATACCAAGAAGTATATAGTAAATTTGACGAAAGGTTACTATGGCAACCTTACCACGCCCAATAAACATTTGTACGGTTGCCAACAACTTCATAAATTTAGCTATGTAATAAACGTAAAATATTGACAGAAACTAGTTCTGATCTTGACCATTGGTCAAATTAAACTTTGATTAGCACTGAAGCCTGCGCATCTGGTAAAGGGGTTGGGGGAGGGGGGGGGGAGTTTGATAGACAGCTATACACGCTAGGATGCTGTAGATTGAAAGCTACATACCAATGTACCGAGCTAGGAAAAGGCCAGGACTAGGATAAAAAGAGCATACGGCTAGCTGAGAGAGTATAGAGATTAAATAGGTTATCTTGTTCATTTACTGGGTCGTTCGTTGTGGTTTTAAAATCATGACAACTTCGGTCCATCTCTAGGACCTGTTACAAAAGGTAAAAGGACGGTTCCTTCAGTTGAACGCTGGTCTCCCAGGAAGCCGACAGCCAGTGCGTTCTTTACCCCCTTTCGTATCATGTGAGCGCGAACAGGTTTTGTTGTTATATACCAACTGTCAAAGTCAATTTTTTCCGTGCTCTGATTGGGCGAGAGCGCATCACGTGAACGTCAACAAATTTTGCTGTTTCCCCAGCAACAACTCTCAGCGGGCAAGAGTGTGTTTTGTTGACCGGTAATAACAAAACCGGAAGTAGATTGAGCTTTGAAGGCACGTTTTTGGCAGCGCGCGTTTACAAATTCATTCATTCGGACATGCGTGAGGCAAAACTCGTGTTTATTGTCAAACGTTTAAGACCAATATACAACATTTATTCCGAGAAAAAGATGATGACCAACCAGGAATGTCACCAAAAGAGCTGCAACAATTCTCCGAAAAACTATGTGTGAAAAAAGGTCAGTTTTGTGTGAATTTTGATTACAAACTTTAACTGTAGGCAGCGACGTGTTGCTTTCTATTTTGTTCTTTGACAGTTGGTATATAACAAAACACTTAGGCCAAGTTCAGACGTCGAACTTTTGCCGTGTCGAATCTAATAGTTGCATTTTGTAAATGAGAAGTGCGGCGTCTGAACCTATTGTATTTGACAGATTTGATTAAGTATTAAATTGAAAAATTCAGTTTGAATCAAATTTGTCAAATTCATTTGGTTCAGAAGCCGCACTTCTTATCTACAAAATGCAACTATTAGATTCGACGCGGCAAAAGTTCGACGTCTGAACTGGGCCTTAGTCCATTATTTAGTCCAGTCCCAGACTCTCTTTCTTGCCGCTCCAATACTCGCGGAGAAAGAGAGTCCAGTATAACTTGCATGCGCATGTGCAAAATGAGCCAATCAATGGATTAATTAGTATTTTGCGAGCTTGCAATATGCAAATGTCAGTGTTTGGTAGCAGTGGTAGTGATGCGTATCGAAAAATTCACAAATACGTCTTTCACAACTGTCCATCCGTAAATGGCCTGTAACTGCTCAAACTTTGGTAAAAGATTATAGTTAGTTTTTCCAAGTGCATAGCTCACTGAATCAACAAATGGCTTTCCGAAATGAGACTGATATCGTGTATACAAAACACTTTCTTCTTCAGCCATCTTGAATCAGACGACTTTAGGATTTGTAACCACGCGATCACCACATGAATGCGGTGATCGCGTGGTCACTAAGCTGACATGCGCATGCAAGTTATATTGGACTCTCTTTCTCCGCGAGTCCTGGAGCGGCAAGAAAGAGAGTGTGGGACTGGACTAGGCCTTATTGACTGGGACCGCGGGAAACAGTATGTTTTGTGGTCCCGAGACCGCCAATGCCCTGGGCAACAGGCAACAACTGAATGTTGCGGACCGGTAATAACAAAACCGGAAGTTGATTTTTGGCAGCACGCGTTTGCAAATCCATTCATTCGGACATGAGGCAAAACTCGTGCTTATTTTAAACTATTAAGACGAATATACAGAATTTATTCCGAGCATAATTCTCTCTTTTTGTTGACAAGTTTTGGGTGAATTTTGAATAAAAACATTCATTCAGTTCCAGTTGGTATATAACAAAACACTTATTTACTGGAACCGAGGGAAACAGTATGTTTTGTGGTCCCTCAACCTCAGTGTTTCAATGTTTGAAACATCAGTGGTCTCGGGACTACAAAACTTAACATACTGTTTCCCTCGGTCCCAGTAAATAAGTGTTAATTCAGAAAGATGAGGTAGCAAATAAGGATAAGGGACGTTACTGAGAATAAATTGCTAGACAAAAGAGAGGAAAAGAAAGAAAAGACGATCAACGAATACAAAAAAGATTCACAACAGTTGATTTGATGAATAATTGTCTGTTTTACTGCAAAATATATCTTCAATCTATGAAAATTTTTCATTTAAATCTACTTTAAAATCTAAAACTTGGATATGATACAAATCTATGGAGTTCTACAAACTTCCTGCCTCCCTTTCTCAAAGCCTGTTAACCTACGAGTACTCGTAAAATCATGCATCTTTATGCATGTAAAGCAAATACAATTTGCATAACTAGATAAGACAAAATAAGACATCTGCATATTAAAGGTTTAGACCTTTTGGCGACTTTGGACATGCGAGTACTCGTTAATTAAGGCCATGCAGACACATAATGTAACTTTATCTGCAACGTTGCGTGCATTACAGAATTGCACCTTGGGTCCATCCCTCTGCATCGGTGCAGCGAGTTACGGGCAGCAGTAGCAGGGGTAGACACAATGAAGAACAATGAAACTGTTACGCGCAATACTACAGGAAAAGTTGCATCGTATGTCTGTAGTTTTGAAGGCTTTTTGAAATGGAATCTGTGATAAAAAAGACTAAAAGCTAAGAAAGACATTGCAAAGATGGCTAACTACTACATAAAAATGGTTAAGATACATATATAATTGAATGGATCAGTGGAGTTATCACTTAACCATGGCTAACTACTATTTGACAACCTGACGTCAAAGCAGAACAAATTTTAAAAATAATCATTTGCTATTTCATAAATTAAAGCAAAGGCTGTGTTAACGAATTTGGTTTGAATACTGTCTCTAGCAGTATGCATCAGTCATTGAGACTGAGGCGTTCAGTCTTGTTGCCTGTCTAAAAAAAACGTTACAGTGTGGGATGGTCCAATCTTGGATGATAAATTCATCTGGATTAGAGTGGACGTAACCTACACATTTTACTTTATACTCTGAAAGACCTAAACTAGACTTGTTTTTGTTAAAAATCCTTCCTCGAAACATTTCTAATATTTCTAAGTTCTTGGAAGTATGTATGAAATATATGTGGATTCAAATTTTGACAAAGAAATCAATGCAATACATGTAAAAAGCCACTAACAGCCAGCAACCAGTACCGACAATGTTCATCAACAGTTCTTGTCCGTGGGTGTGGTACGGTTCTAGTTTCCAGCTGAAGGGGAAATGTTCTGCAAGCAACTCTGAGCCACAGTAAATAGCAATAGAATTCATTCCTGAAACAAAACACTTTCACCATTACAAGCTGTCAAAAATGTTTTGAAATCTTTTTACATGGATAATTGCGTCTCGGAAAAAATTGCACCTTGGTGTCTGGTCAGTACTTTGTTGTTGTTTACATGATTTTCGGTTGAGGCATTTACATCTTGCGACGATTTTAGTATTTAGCGTATCGAAATCATTCTGGTTTCCATGTAAATGCAACCTAACATTTGCTGGGTTTCATCCATTCCTTTGGGAATTCAGAAGACAATAATAGAGCGGTAGCCATGTTGGATGAACGAACAAGTGACGCTAATGAGACATCTTTTGTTGAGTTCATCCAAGATGGCTGCCGTGACGTCACATGAAACCCAAGAATGTTGAAGTTCAAGTTTGGTGAGACTTGCTGTTTGTAATCATGCTGGCAAACTCCAGCACCTAGGAATTTTGTAGAAGCTATATGCAGTTTTAACCAAACATATGGACAAAGGAATTAAATGAGTGAAAAACATGGAAAATGAATGAAAAGGCGTTCCAAACCAAATTGGCTTTTTCCATTTTATTTATTTTTACTTCATTTTTGATCTTTTTTTTTTCATTTGGCGAATTTCTAATTAAAAAGCCTGATTGTCAGTTATCTGTTTATCCACTGGCAGTACGCGTACGATTTATCTAAAAAACGTTAACTTGGTAGAAATTTTCTAAAATGGAAAAAGCCAATTTAGTTTGGAACGCCTTTGAACGAAGAGCTGACTTTTTTGTTGGTTATGTTTTCTTCCCTGTCTAAAGAGTTCGTCTTCTTATGACGTGGGCTGAGTTCGTCAGAGGACGGGTTTTAGTCCAGGACGAAAAGACCTTCATGTCGTCCCGGGTTGAGAAGACTCATGTAAACGTAAGTGAATTGTTGTCTTGAGTGGTTTCCATGGAAACGTCAAACAAAACTCATCGAAAACCCGTCCCGTGACGGACTTAGCCCGGGGCGAAAACACCAATGTAAATGCACCCTTGCTAGAGCGGCGCCTCGTGAAAACGGGCTAAACTTGCTTTCCATGTCATCGCTAGGATCGCTGAAAAAATGTTTTAGAGATAGCAGCCATTTTATGGAAATCGATCTCAGAGATACCATCGCTAGCTAGCCGCGGTTTCCATGTGATCGCTGCGATCGCTGAACACATTTTGCAGCAGTCGTAGCGATAATATGGAAATCAGACAAGCTCCACTTCAACCTGCGTGAGCGTGTAAACTTGAGACAATAACTGTTTGAAATCAAGAAATATGCCACATAGATATGACGGTCATAATCAAACGATAATTTGTCGTAATTTAGAGAAGCTGGCCATACCTGGGTAGATGAAGGGAGAACCATTCCAAATACCATAGACATCAACCATTACATAACACAATGATAAAAGAATAAAGGCCATAGCACCAGTAGCAAATATAAATGATACAGACCTACAAAACATAATCACTGATTGTACTGACATCTCTACATTCATATCAGTATCCATGAAAATGGACCCTTTGTAATTTCTTTAGCTATCAAGACCAAGAGCTACATGGTTATATGTTGTATAATATAAATAGGAATGGCCGTTGTAGCATAAGTTTTTCGTTTGCTTGTTTCATTGCTTGTTCGTTCGTAAGTTTGTTTGTTTGTTTGTTTGTTTGTCTGTCTGTCTGTGTGTTTGTTTGTTTGTTTGTTTGTTTGTTTGTTTGTTTGTTTGTTTGTTTGTTTGTTTGTTTGTTTGTTTGTTTGTTTGTTTGTTTGTTTGTTTGTTTGTTTGTTTGTTTGTTTGTTTGACATCAAAAAGGCACAATGTGTGTTACGATGGAGACATCACATATATGATGAGCCTTTACAAGCAACAACATACCAAAGGTTTTTGTTTATTGGCATGACTCCTTCATTTTTAGAACCACCACAAAGACCAATTGCTAGGCAACCCTAGAGACAAAAATATACTAATAAGGACTGATTGTATTTAACACGTGAAATAGATGTTTTATTTAAGTGCTCAATGTGAAGTCTAGCGTTTGCGCACTAATTGGGGGACAAGTTGTATTCTCACATACACTGCCACTACATACATGCATAGTGCAGATTTCGTATAAGTGTGAAAAACTACGGCACGGTTACGGCACGGCACGGACACGGCACGGAACCTCGCCTGTTGATGTCTTTGTAAATTTGTAAAGAAATCAGCAAGCGAGGTTCCGTGCCGTATCCGTGCAGCGCCGTAACCGTGACGTAGTTTTTCACACTCGTACGAAATCTGCTCTACAACTCTCAGCTCACTACGTTTTTACTGAGGGAGAAAAACAGGACGACCCGAAAAAAAAACCCTCGAAGCAAGGGAACTAACGAACTCCAGTCACATGTGATGCGAATCGAACCTGGGACCACAGATATTGACGGGGCGGCGATTTCATTGTTCGGCCACACTTGCTTCCCTACTCAGTAAAGTTAAATATTCATTATTGACAAACAAGTTGCACCTACCAGTATGACTGACCAGACAAGCCAGCGTACAACTCTTGCCTTGTGAGATGGGTATGTAAATAGAATATAACCGGCCTACAGTACAAAGACAGCAGAAGTGAACAACTGGATACAATCAGTACCCGACTTCCGAGATACACTTCACTTGTCACATACAAAGGAATAAAGTCGAGGCCATGTACATAAAGCTCAGTCATTCGGAACACGACAAAAGTTTTAGGACGAAGCCTCGTTCTAAATCCTTTGCATGTGGCAGGTGAAGTAAATAACATAAAAAAATAAATAAAACCTTTACAATGAAAAATTGCAAGTGAAGCTTGCCGTTAGTACCGTAAGGCCTAGTTGACACGACGACATAACGCAAGACATATGCATAAGGAAATGGAAAAGTTTTGTTTCTTATGTCTATGCTTATGTCGCCGTGTAAACAAGGCGGTCTAACTAATAACTACGTCACTGTAAATACAAGTGTTTTACCTGGACACCAAGAAAGACGAGAAAAACTGATGTCAAAGTACCAAGAGCTCCTTCAGGATCATGAAAAACTGTTACTCTGTACAATTGCTGGAAAAACAAACAGTGTTGATGAAACTGATAATTCAAATTGAATCACACAGCACTATACCTGGCCTCTCCCATCCCCTCTCACTTGCTTATTAGCTCACTCTATCACTCGTTTACGTCCAACGAGAGGACGACGGATGCATGCACTGGGTGGGATTGTTGGAATAGTGATTGAATTGAATCCCAATAAGCTCGCAACAATCCGGGGCCCAGATAAATAATGATCGTTGACATTTTTTCTGACGAGGGCGTGAAAATAGGTGGAATTGCTCAAAGACGTATGTGGCAACGTTGTTGAGATGACCGTTGGACAGTGACCTAATGTAAATATTCGTCATCTCGCTAATTAATCTAAAGCTTCGTCCACACTCACGTGGATAAATTCGAAAACACCAAGTCATTTTTCAATGCCTAGGCCTTACGTCCGCATTATAACAATGTTCTTTTTTGTATAAAAATACGATTCGCCGGTTAGCGAAAACGAAGAAAAAAAAGATGCATTTTCAAATTTATCCAGACTAGTGCGCACGTCAACGTAAAGACTCGTCAACGGATTGCAGATAAAAAATCAAGACTAGTGCAGATGTCACGTGTCTTATTTTCATAAGACAAAATAAATAAGACATATTTAAAAAAATGCCTCATTCCCCTTCGCATTCAGAAACAGCTTGCTTCGATTTTTCCCTTTCATTGGCACTGTAGCTGTGAATTCCATGTGGACAAGCCGTATTTCGCGCGAGAAACCATTGCATGCATTTGTAAAACTCTCAAAGTCTTTCTATCTGTAGTACGTAGGTTCGAGTAGTGGCCATAATTATACTGAAGGCTTATACACACCTTGAATGTTCCTCCTTGATAAACATGCTTCCCGAAGATTTTTCGATCGATTACAGAAGCGACACCCCCTGTACAGTTGTAAGCCGCGGGGTAATCTTCTCCAATACCACCAGGACCAATATAACCACTGCAAGGCAAAAGAGAGAGACGTCAATATAAGAACACCCGTCCAGGGAGACGAGTGAGTTGTAAGTCTTCTGTTTCTAGTACAGTATTCCCACGAAAAATAACAAAAGCTAGAGTTATTCTGGCGAACTTGGACTGAACAAGTGATCTTTTTTAAACAGGGGCGAAGTCACTTTTGAGTACGGTCTAATAGAGAAAATATCCCCTTGGAATATCACAGTTCTTGAGGTAGTTCATTTGCGTAGTCGATTTTTGTCGCGCGGCTTATGAGGCGATTTTTATTGCGACTCTGCTTGAATGTGAAAATGAGGCGATATTTGGGCACTTTTGAAATTAATATTGCTGCAACTTAGCTAATGATGCAAAATTAACAATGCCCAAGTTTTGAAATTACAATAAAATTGCTGCAAGTTTTGAACTGAGCGACGCTTGAGGCTTATACAAGCCAAATTGCTTTTCACTTTTGTCTACGTTCTCTCTAAGGTGTACACCACCGTAAACCAGATAGTAAAAGCTTTTCCTGTTAAAGTGCTTATATTTGTACAGTAAATAGTTGAACTTACGTTGGACAATCATCTACTTTTACTGAATAGGTCACAATGATGAAGCTGATCAGTATGATCATCATGAACAACCACTGCATCCATAAAGCCACAACATCTCGTACAGGCATCCCACCACACACCTTTTGGCTACAAAAATGTTACAGCTTAGTTTCCATATGATCACTACCGCTACAGAAAAATGTGTTCAGCGATCGCATCAAACCACACTAGCTAGCGATCGTATAACACGGCTATTTCTGCGATCGTAGTGAATAGACCAAACTCAAGACGAGACATGACTCATGACAACTGCATGCGAAAATCGGAGGCTTTGGCATGCAAGGCAACCATTTCCCTTGGGAAGCAACGTTGATAGGCATGCATTTACCATTTCAGTGTACGTGGGGAGTTGATGTATACTATTTAACCAATCAGAACAGGCGTTATATCGTGACTGACTCTGTTGTAATTTATTGTTGAAAAACTGAGAACTGGCTGGACACCCTGAAATAACAGCATACATACCAGTATGTCTTGTGTTGGTTCGGCAAGAACTTGAACTAAAGCAACCACAAAGTAACAAGCAGCAAATCTTTGTAGAACTCCAGGTACTCGATAGGTGTCTAAATCACCCACTACAACGACAGCAATACAATATTTTCAGTGTCACCTTGTACACTGAAGGAAAACTGAAGGAATAATAAAATCACCAAGACCCGTTCCCAGTCACTTCTCTTACTTGTTCTTCGCCTTCCTAAAATATTATCTGACCCAATCCCTAAGTGCTCTAAAGCTTCACTAGCAAAATTTGCCAGTTTTCTGTTTGTTTTATAAAATACAACTACCGTTTTAAGGAAAGTTCACTACTTGTCCATAGCAAAAAAGTTTGAAAAGGTGTGCGGCGCGGTGTGTGGCTCTAAGAGCATGCGCTACGTAGTTCTTTGGCCAATCAGGGCGCATCGCAGTTCACTATCATCTAGTGTAGTTGTCTGGCTTCTAATCCAATACCAACTCTGAAGAAAACCATTCATTTCAATCCTTGTATAGCACAAACCTGTCTTTTAGAATTGAAACTGCGTCATAAGCGGTTTTCAAAAACATGAGGTGCTTACAATTTAAATGGACATTCGCGCGTCTTCCAACCAAAGAGCGGGAAACTTCCGACAAATGGTACACGCGTCTACCGAAAAAAAAAACTGTCCGAACAGAATGACACGTGCCAATTGTATTTCCAGCCGAAATTTCCGTTTTTTTCTGGGTAAATAGTAAACATTATAAATGTGATTCTGTACTTACTATTGCTTGTAAAAACACCAAGTAGAAATAAAACAACTGTTCTTCTTATGATTTTCATGACAATGTGAATAGTTTTAGTTTGACGTTTCCTCAAACCACGAAACGAAATTGTTATAGACACACCCATTATCCACATAAACCTATAATACAACACACTTGGTAAGGACACACTGCTGTCACACTGTCTTTAGCTTAAAAGTGAAATCAACAAATGTATTTTGATAGGTAAACAGACCGTTTTACAGTAGCCATAGTGCTGCATTAGCATCAAGGTTGACCGAGTATAGAGGGATTTCATGGCAGCCATGTTTAAATGTGGGAAAGCACAATAGAAGTCTTTGAATTAGAAAAGATTTCATTTCTCTTAGGAAAATATTATTTTGACCACAAATACATGGCTGCCGTGAAATCCCATTATTGATATGATCCAGACCCTCTTGCTTTTGACATGTAAATCAATGTTCGTATCAATAAACGAAACGTCGTAACCGGTTATTTTTACAGTTTTAAATCAATGTTATCATATAATTCTGTAACAATCTCTGCTTGGAGCAAAAACCCAATGTGGAAATCGAAAAGCATTTGCTTTGTTCATTTACACCTCCCCGGTTTATTTATGTGCATTTGTTGCCTTTTCCGCAAGGGCTGTTAACAAAACTCCAAAGAATATATCACGTGCATTAATGAGGCTGTGGTTGAGCAAATATGACTGTATAGTGGTGTCTGATTTGCCTAACGAAAGTGCCGTGCTTGAGACACCTATGTCGTGTTTGATCAAAGTAATTGCTAGTCACCGGCACTTCTGCAGAACACTAGACAAAAAAACACTTTGTTGCTTACCATGGGAAAACGAGATCAGCTACTGTCAGACCTGAAAAAAAGGGCAAACCTGACATTATATATGATATTATGTAAATTTTACTGCCGGCCCAACTTAATTTTCTAAGAATTCTTCAAAGTTCTTTTTAATAATTTTTTGAGCGATCTGTCTCTATTATATTGAATGAGGAAGCAAAGGTTCATAAATACTTGCAATGTTTTTTAAAATGGATAACAATGTATAATATAGATATCAATGCTTTGTTGTAATATACGGTACTGTACCATTCCATCTTGAATGATGAAAGAAATAATATCCTCCTCCACCATAGTTGACAAATATCATTATGGTTAATGCAATCCTGAAGTACAAAACATTAATCATATCTTTAAGTGTTAAACAGGGAGCTCCAATTCACCATATAAATGGTTTTTGGCAGCACTCAAAGGCGCCGTCACATGTGTAAAGGCGGTGTTACAGGAGAAGATTTTTAACGATGATTTTCCGCGCAACGTTGCAACAACTTGCATTGTTATATACCAACTGTCAAAGTCAATTTTTTTCGTGCTCTGATTGAGCGAGAGCGCATCACGTGAACGTCAACAAATTTTGCTGTTTCCTTAGCGACTACTCTCAGCGGGCAACAGTGAGTTTTATTGACCGGTAATAACAAAACCGGAAGTTGATTGAGGTCCTTGGTTGAAAAAAGCGGGAAAACCAGCGCGCTCGCGCGTCCGCTACAAACTTCATTTTAACAATAACGACAAAACAGACAACACAAAAATGGAGGAAAGTGCAAGATTTGCAAGCAGAACGGACGAAGATATCGAAAAGTTACTGAATGACAAAGAGTCTAAATCCACAAAGAATGCAACAAAACAATTAAGCTGTGAAGATTCTAAGAGACTTTTGCTTAGAAAAAGGAATTTCTGCCGACTTTGAAGGTCTCACAAAACTCGAACTAAACCAATTGTTACAACAGTTCTATGTACTATGTAAATGCAAGAAAGCAAGATGGGTCTTTTTACACAAAGAACACTCTTATCTCAATTAGGTATGGATTATCACGACATCTTGCGAAAGAAACGAAATTCAACATCATCGAGGGCCCTCAATTTTGACCCTCAGAAAACAAGAAAAGAGAAATATCAGATGCGCACAGGTTAATAAGTCAGATTTGGAATAAAAATGTGTGATCATAACTATGCGTTTTGATTGTTCTTTGACAGTTGGTATATAACAAAACACTTATTGACTGGGACCTCGGGAAAGCATATGTTTTGTGTCCCTCGACCGCTGATAGTTCCATCAGCTCGCTTCGGGAACATCAGCGGTCTCGGGACCACAAAACATACTGTTTCCCTCGGTCCCAGTCAATAAGTGTTAAATATTATGCGTTGCGAGTTTCTGACTTGGATTCAAAAACTCGCAACGCGTTGCCGAAGCGAAAATTGCAAGGAAAATCGTTCCAAGTGTCATGTTACACGAGAAAGATTTTTAACGCAACGCCGTTGCGCTGAAAATTGTCGTTAAAAATCGTCTCGTGTAACACCGCCTTAATTCTCTCTGCAACTGGTCTTGCAATGGCATTGCAAATCAATATGCATGTAACATACCCTGCATCACGCAAAACCATTGCGAGACAGGTTACGGCAATCGTTACGGCTTTTTTTTTCGGCGTTGTGGCACCGTGTAACACGCCCTGCAGCAGTTCGTGCAACTTGTTTTGCAAAACCATTGCGAGACGAGTTGCAGACAAAATTGCACCGTGTAAAGTGTCTTTACAGTATGTGTAACAGTACCTTTACATCAAATGCCTTTACAAATATGTAAGAGTTAATTACCGAGAACCGAGACTTTTAGCCATATATACATCCAAAGGGCCGTGGGGATGAGCCGAGTTTCGAGGTAATTAACTGCCTTATTATATGATTGAGGAGATTTTCTCAAAAAAATTCAAACAATTTTTACAAGCTGATCATTGCCGCTGGATTTCCAGAAGGAAATCTTAAACAATTACCTTTCAATTCTATTCACGTGTAAAGTTAACGAACTTTAATATGACAGGCAAAACGATTTTTTGTTACTAAGGCCCAGTTCAGACGTCAAACTTTTGCCGCGTCGAATCTAATAGTTGCATTTTATAGATGAGAAGTGCAGCTTCTGAACCAAATGAATTTGACAAATTTGATTCAAACTGAATTTTTCAACTTAATACTTAATCAAATCTGTCAAATACAATAGGTTCAGACGCCGCACTTCTCATTTACAAAATGCAACTATTGGATTCGACACGGCAAAAGTTCGACGTCTGAACTTGGCCTAAGTTGCCATCAGTTAGCTCAGTAGTAAAGAGGTTAAAGGTGGGTATAGGTATGCAGAAGGTCTTGGGTTATTTCTCAACAGATTTTTTTCACCAAAATTAGCTAAATACTACATTACTTCCGGCCGGGCTAAGTAGAATATTTCTGAGTCTAATGTCCAAATGTAGATAACTTAAAGAAGTATGGGACAAGGACCATATCTGCATAAAACCCTCATACGAGGGCAATATCTGCATAAAGCCGTCATGCATAGGGCAATATCTGGATACAGCCCTTGAATTCATAATGACCAGGGAAATACAGTAAAATTAACTGCTTGTAACCAAGTAACAAAATAGCGAAAAACAAAAGACAACCTTAAGATGGAAATGAAAATTACAAAAGCTACCTCAAGTTAACAAATGATTCTATAACAATGGAAAAAATGGCAAAAGCAGAGATCAAGATACTCCACTCATTGCTGATTGGATGCTGATCCTAACTGTAACTATGCCAAAACTACATGCAACACTGTACATATATAAAGTACATTTGCTGTGCATTTCCTTATAGTCACACTTTGGTTTTCATCCTCAACAACATTACAGTGCACCAGTATAAAAGAAAGAAGCACTACAACGACTTACCCTCTAAATGTATCCAGTGACTGTACTCTTTTCTGTTTGATAGGCTTTTCTGGCTGAAATTAAAGATAAAGAAATGGTGCAACTTCAAGAAGTTGATATAAAGTATCAAGTATAATCACGTTATGTTGTCTTGTAGGTTGTGTCATTAGTGTAAATACATTATTCTTTAACCAAAATTTATTGCTTCAATCCAAGCTTTCTGGCCATAAGCACCCATCTTCAGGGATGTACAAGAATTGATATTACCATTCCATGGCTCTTGCATAACCAATATTAAGTGCCTCAACAAGACTTAACCAACAATATTACCATCCTCCATGAATGAGTCTGTACATGATGGATGACTTGCTACTTAATTTAAGAAAAAGGAGAGCCTGACTACATTTCATAATTCTTGTTTAAAGTGTGATTGGTACCCCCAGTTTGCTACCCTGTTTTCTGATCAGTGTCTAAATAAACTAATGATGGTATCAAGAAAGCCTCATTTGTACATGCCTCTTTTTTAAACATTCATTGCACATTCACAAAATCACCAGCTAAACACACACCTTTAACTCTCTGTCACTGTCTTGTGATGGTGAAACAGAACGATTTAAATGATTAGGAGATCCTAGATCCTATAAGAAAAGGGATCGAACCAAAATTAAGTCTTCTATGAAGAAAAGCTGTTTTGCTGAAATTGCTGTTTTATTCAGCATCTAGCCTGTGTACAGCCATATCCTGTATTCAAATGTAAACAGTTTGAAAACTAACTAAAGACTGACAGAGGTGCCATTGAAAAGACCTCTTTAAGACTAAAATGGGATCCCTAAACTTTCCTATGTAAAAATATCAATACTTGCACATCAAAAATGTCCCTTAGATTGTTTTCATTAGCACCTCTTCAAATGGTTCAGTACAAGAGTGAAAAAATGAGTACAAAATTCTCAGTAGACTTTTAAATGGTAGCAGTCTGTACATACGGCATTTATCAGGCTCTCATGATCAGTGCATATCCCCAGCCGAGTACAAATATGATGTTTTCTGGAGAAAAAAAAATTGAAGAAAATCAATTCAGCAAATAATGTTACCCTATAAAGGATATCTAGACTGTTAAACACAATTACCTGCAAAACAGTGTCAACAAATACCATAAAACAGCAGCTCCAGCAAGAACTCCAATGGCAATGAAGATAGCTACAAACATGATGCAAAGAAGGTGTATGTAAAATGCTGTGATTATACCACAGACTGTCACCATCATATCACATCACATTACACTACACTGACTACACTACATCATATATATAACATCATATATTACACTACAATGACTACACCACACCAAATCACATCACATTACACTACACTGACTACACTACATCATATATATAACATCATATATTACACTACAATGACTACACCACACCAAATCACATCACATTACACTACACTGACTACACCACACCAAATCACATCACATTACACTACACTGACTACACCACACCAAATCACATCACATTACACTACACTGACTACACTACATCATATATATAACATCATATATTACACTACAATGACTACACCACACCAAATCACATCACATTACACTACACTGACTACACCACACCAAATCACATCACATTACACTACACTGACTACACCACACCAAATCACATCACATTACACTACACTGACTACACCACACCAAATCACATCACATTACACTACACTGACTACACCACACCAAATCACATCACATTACACTACACTGACTACACTACACCATGTATATCACACCACATTACACTACACTGACTAATAATGCACAAAACACCACGTGTACCACACCACACCAAACACACCACACTTTGACTGCTCAACTGCTTCACTTTTCTTTTTTCCAAAATGAAGACTATGTTGGAATATCTATTCATTTAATTTGCTTACGTTGAATATGTTTTGGAAGCAGAAGACTCATGTAGTGGACTTAAACGGCAGGCCATACTCTTAAGATGTCTAATTTCAATGGCATATTTACTGGACTCAACATAGGAGTGCTGAATTCTGAAACAAAGAAATATTGATTGCAAAATGGTGTGAATACATATTGAAAAGGCAAGATTAGAACTCTGAATCATCTTCACATTTGTTTTACACTCTGATTCAATTAAATCAGTTCAAACTTCTTTTGTTCTGAAACTTTGTTTTTGTTTTTGCTGGTTTTTTTTACCTCATTTGTATGCAGGACATTGCAATATCGTGTAAGTTATTACTTGGTTTGGATTAGCTACATGTAGCTACTGGTCCATTTGTTGAAATATGATGCACTGTGTCAGACAAAAGTCTTGCCTGGGAATAGGTTGATACATGTAAGTAACTATTAAATCCAACACAATGTTCAGACAGTCAGTTTTCAGATATCAATCAGGTGAAAACTCCAATGGTGTAATTATGCAAATGATGGTATATCAACAGTGCAATAAATTGATGTAACTTTTAGAAGAAATAAATAAAAAGCCAATGAAACACTAAATCTTATTGATATAAACAAGCACCCGTTAAGCATACAGGTATAACAGTGTAATCTTACACTGTACATTAATGATAGTGTTACTTACAAACATTCATGTCCTCTTTCACCTGTGATCTTGAGTTTAAAATCATATGTTGTGTCAACTAAGACATATGTGTTCTTATCGGCATTTTGACGAAGCAACTGATAGTCACACTGAAAACAAGCACAGAACATTGACAGAGCTAATTAATTAGTAAATGAATTAATTCATGGTTTCACAACTCCTTATAGCTACTGTTACTATGATTGTCTGACAAGCCAAAAATCTATTTTGATTCAAAAATCAGCACATGCAGGGAAATTAAAGTACATGAGTTCAAAATTTGGCTACTAATTAATTGCTACTGAGCTACAATGCCGGACAAAAAGGTCAAGACAAAGCAAAAAAATTGCTGCTTTTTTAGTAAACCCATCACTTTCAATTAATTGTTCTCCTCTCTCCCCCTCTTACCCAATGTTGAGGTCAGGGCACAACTTAAGCCGTCCCCAGCATGGGCTATTTTCTGGTACAACATTGACCTGGGGGAGAGGGGGGTTCAATAACTTATCTGTAAGCAAAAGACCACCTATTGATGAAGCTATTGAGAGGTTATATGTCAATTCCATAACTGTCTTAAAGTCCCTATGACGCATATTTTTTTATTTTCAAACTCATTTCTTTTCTGGGAATATAGTTAAGATCTTTTTATCCCATTTTGGAATACTCTATATTTTCGGAGATATAAAAGTTTCAAATTTCAAAATGCAAATGTGATGATGTCTGGGGAGTCATCATCACCAGCTTCTCATGGATTTTACTAAAAGAGGTCTTCAATTCCACAACCAGATTTTTTACTCAAACACAGGCTTTACCAACGGAAATAAATTCCAAATGAAAAAATAAGAGTATTTCAAGTCATCTTGGTTTTGTATAATAAATGATGACTCCCCTGACGTCATCAAATTTGCATTTTGAAATTTGAAACCTTTATATCTCGAAAAATATGGAGTGTTCAAAAGCAAGACAAAAAAGACCTCAACTATATTCCCAGAAAAGAAGTGAGTTTGAAAATAAAAAAATATGCGTCATAGGGACTTTAAGCTAGGATTTTTGTCCGGGATTGTAGCTACTCTAATCTTCTATCAAAATAAAACTTGTTAACCCTTTCGCTACTGGGGATTTTTGAGGTTTTTACGCGATTTTGAGGTCATAATCGATTTGTGTATTTTTTCGCCTGCTTACTGGAGTAACCATAGAAACTTCTGCTGTTTTGTACTATTGAGGGCTCAAGTTAACCGGTTGAAACCAGTTTGAAGCGGTAGCGTTTTTGGTCGAGTGATGGTGGTGGTTGAAAGTCCAGAAAACTTGGATTTCTGTGAATTTTCTAGCCTTTTTTCGCCTTTGGTTCCTACTGGCTGGGCATCATTAAGCCTGGAAGTAGCAGAGAGCTTACTTGCCGTAAGAATTCGTCAAGGTGTAACACTTCGTAGGCATTTTGGCTCGTAGCTTTGACTGGGTGAATTTTGAGTGGCGCCAAGACGAAGTGTGCTTTGAAGCTCGTCCAAGGGGAATTTCTCGGACCTGCCATGGCATTTTTTGGGAGTTGTGACGATTGAGGAACACAGCAAGCGCGAAATTTGGGCAGAATTCCGAGGGGGCTCGAGACTTTACTAAAAACTCTAAAAGATGGAGGGAAGGGCTGTGGCTGTCGCGTAGGAGCTGAATTACCCAGAATGCATTTAGGTCGTAAAAGTCCCAAAACACGTGCTTGCAAAATGGCCACAATGAATGAGCCGCAGCTGTGTCCGTGAAAGGAAAAGAAGGCCAAAAAGTCCATGAGAACACAAGACTAGGACTGAATTTGGTTGTTAATGCTGTTTCGTGTGCAGGAAAGGATAATTTGTTGAGAAAAATTGAGGTCCAAAATGTGTGATTTTCGAGGATGAAAATTGAGCCCAAAATGGTGATTTTTTCCTTTCCTTGCCTTGAAATGACGAATTTCTGCAGAAATCGCCAGTTGTTTCACAATGTTTGATTTTCAAAACTTGACTCCTTTACTAGAGTTTACTTTCGTACCAAAGTTGAGTTTGAGTTGTCCTTTTTTAGGAAGAAGTAATTTTTTAGACGAGTAGAATTTTTACGGCCGGTTTCGGGCGCTGTAGGAGCGAAAGGGTTAAAAGTCTAATTAACCTTGGCTAGCATCTAAAATAAAAATCTAGTAAAGATTTTGTTTGTCAGATATAAATTATTCCTTTAGGAAATCTGCCAAACAAGTTGAATAGTTGACTACTTGTTCACTATTGTTGGGGAGGAGCTATGTACATTTATAACATATATCTAGCTAATATAACACATGCTCTGATTGGCTGGACAGCATGTACCAACTCTAAAATATGGGTGCATGCTCATGCACACTAATGAAGTATTACTGAGAACAAAATCTCCTTTCTCTCATTTTGCAAAAATGAAACATTAATTCAGTGATTTTTTAATTATAGTTTTGATATTTAAAAATGAAAAAAAAGTAAAGCGATAAACATTTAAGTTTTTTTTTTAACCCAACAAAGTAAGTTTTGGACCATGCATGAGCACAAAACAAGTATGCGCGTGTGGTCCGGCCAAATCAACATTAAACAGTAGTAAAAACTTGAATGTCCGTTTTGCATTTAGCTATGTTATAAAAGGACTGCTACACACTGCTATGTAACTATTGAGTTTTGGATGTAGCTTGGTTGGTAATTTCTTAAGCACTCAAGAAGCTAGTAAGAGTTGCACTTGGCTACACCTTGTGCTACTCTTTTGCTACTTTCATGGTACTTAGCAACCTCCCACGTGCACCCAAATTAACTTGATAGTTGCACACTTAGTATGTAGCAATCCTCTAATTTATATACTAAAAACACTAACAATGCAATATACTTTTATATTACAAAATATTTCTAGCTGCATTGGCCAATAGTATATTAGGCACTGGGTTTAATGTTACCATGTATTTAAAAAAACACATACCATGCATACCATACAATTGTTAAAATTAGTGCCCTCCATTCCCACCAATACCTGGGTCAACCTCCCGGGGGGGGGGGGGGGGGGGGTGTACTCCCATATATTTGCTATACAGGTACGTGCCGCCAAACAGGGTCAGGGTATGGTTTTCAGCGATTTTACTCTTTTACTCTGGAACAGGGTATATAAAATAGTTCTTTCTCTCTCTGGAACAGGGTAGCTTTTTCACAAAGTAAGTCTGGATGTTGCAAAAACGTCGCTCTGTAATTAGGTACCAAAAGAAATCAGTCAGAAAATCAGATTGACTCTTCATTAAATGCTTGACAAAACCGATAACACAAACTATTGCATGTCAAAATGCAAAACATTTCACTGGGACAGGGTATATTTTTGTGGTACTTACTCTGGAACAGGGTAGCATTTTAAGCTTTTTTACTCTGGAACAGGGTCAGGGTTTGAGGGGCTCAGCGGCACGTCCCTACCCAAAACTGGAAGGAGTACCCAACCTACAACCTACAATCATTTGAGCATCATGCAGTTGGCCATTATAGTAATGTTGGTGTTGGTAGTTAAAGACATGATATACAGATATGAGTAAAACATCTTAAAATACCTTGTAGCAATTATCTGATACTCCTGACACATTAAAGCGATGTTTAAGACCTGTTATATTAACAAATGCTGTATCCATGTTGAACTTGCCATTCCATGGTTTTGATGGCTGATGATATGGATCATTTCTATAGACCTGGCCATTATTATCTGAGAAAATATAATGCCATATCATTAACAGTATGCACTAACTCACAGAAGCAAAATATTATAGATTACAGAGGGGGACCTAAGGGGGTTACAAATACCACAATCCCGCACGAAAAAATGGTCAATCCCGCAATCCCGCATGAAAAATTCAAAAATACTGCTCACCACATGAAAAATTCGAAATACCACTCACACGTGACCTCACGCGCAGAAACGTGAATCACCGAAACATGAAATTTTCTATCGAGCAAAATCCCGCATCTCACAGGGCTCAAAAATACAGCATTACCACAATTTCAAATCGTTTTTCCCGTAAGACCGCAGCTCAAGAAAGAAAATACCGCAGGGTTTGAGAATCCCGCAATACCGCAAACCCCTAGGTCCCCCTCATTACATGTAAAGCTCCCAACATGGATGTGGTGCTACCATAGGTACAGTAAACAGTGCATTGCTAGTAACTTAACATTCAATAAATCAGTACTGCCCATAGGATTCAGTCAACCAATACAGTTTGATAAAATGAAGATTGTGGTTTGTTACTGACAATATAACAAAGACTGGCAACACATTTACATGTAACAAAGAAAGAGAATCTGCCATTTACAAAACATGATCACAAAGCACACTGATGGATTGTTTTGCTGGAAAGCTCAAACAAAAATAGCATTTTTGAATAGTGACAGAATTCAGTGGTATTGAAGATATGGTGCAGATTTCTGAAATTATTATACATCCAGGAACACAACACTTTGACTAACTATTAAGCTAACTAGATAGGAGGATGATATGGGACACATTTGTCCTAATTTTATTTCAGCTGCCTTAATCTAACATCGAACTGTATGGTATCAGTGTTATGGTTTGAAATTTATATTATTGGTTTGAAAATTTTCAAAATTGTTTAATTTTTGCTTCCATTGTGTTATATTCATTATCATGCATAATCTAGAAATTATAATTATAGAAAATATAAATCAAACTGGTTTGAAAATTTTCAAACCAAAAATAATTTTAAACCACAACATATGAAACATTTTCCATTCAAACAGCTGAATTCATGATTTCAATCATGCATAATAATTGAATTATGGAAAGTGAAATATGATAGTTGACGTCTTCTTGGAACTAAGTTTGACAACACATCAAGTAAGCAAGTAACAAATGAATTAATTTTCAATAATCAAAGTTTCTATTCTGCTGATTTTGGCAACAATTCTGATCATGATCTAATTTTTTTCTCTCTCTTTTTCTCTCTAAGTGAAATATGGAAGTTGACTGAATGAGGAACGAATGCTTGTTGACACATCATGAGCATATAATTAATGCACCTATTAGTATGTGGCTTCCAAAGGGGGGGCTAACCCTGGGCTAACCAGGGAGGTATGTGGGGTATTACAGGGAGTTTGGATGATAGCATATTGCCCCTGGGGTCGGTAAAAATTTTAAATACTTGACTTCATTTTTCGTAGAAAAATCTAAAGCTATCCCCTCCCCCCTCTCCCTCCAAAAAAAGCATCAACGATTCTAGAATAAACCGTATATATAACTTACTGTATAATGATTACTGTATTTGGAACAAATAAGAGTAATGTTCAGTTTCCTTGATTTTACAGCTTTGGCACATGTAATATGACTATTCCATCATGATTTGATATAAGCTTATATCATTTCCGTGACTACATGTTGTGAGATATTTCCTTTATACAACCTTTATTACCTACCTATGCCAAAAGCTTCAAAAACGGAAACCCCTCTAAAAATCAATAACGCAAGTCTTAGTAGCGACCATCTTAGAGATAGGTTTATGCAATAATTAACTTAGTTTCTTTTAAGTTAAGTGAAATAAGCTCAAAATGGAAAAACGGAAGTGCGATTAGAAGCTGCAGTGTAGTCAATCAAATGAAATTCACGTGACGCCCAAACAACACAAATTAAAAACAGTTTTTCAGTGCTATTTTACACACATATGAAAGATTAAGGCATAAGTATGATGTAAGTAAGCTATTTTACCTGAAAACTGAGCCAAAAAGATCGCTGCAGCAATAAACACAGTTGAGACAGCCATTACAGTCTTCATCCGTTCATGTCCTGGAAGACATGGTTGAGAAGGACTAGGCCGGGTAACACAGGAAACCCAATATTCCCCTACCTCAGCCAAAAACAGGGATTTTTATTCTATTTCATATATTGTTTTAATTAGCAGTATTTCATTTTATTTCAGATCTCTAAACTGAGATTATTTTATTCCTAGCCTATCGAGTTCTAATTTAAGCATAATTAAATCAAAGTTGACTGTTCGTATAAAACTTTCATGAGCCCCATGAGGGGTTCCTGGTAACATGACAAGCCATCATAAGATTTCACCATCCGATCCTACTGTATTTGAAACTGAAATGCTGATGGTATACGTAAGCGGAAGTTTGAACAATTGTCCAATCATATCTCTTTTAGGGCCTGATTGTATGAACCGGGCTGACTTCTTCTGTTTTCGTTGATGATGAAGATTCATCTATACTCAGGTTGATAAATAACTTAATGATAATCGGAACTAAACGGCTTTTGTACACTGAGTAATATTTGAGAGCGCTCTCAAATATTACTCAGTGTACAAAAGTTTAGTTCATTATTATGATTGTTTTTGTTGTTTTCTTTTCCCTTGGGGCCACAAAACAAAAGAAGGCAGCTCGCTTAAATTAAACGAGCCAGAGCCATTTGTCTCATGCAAGCATGCATTTGTGCAGAATGACGTCAAGTATTTTTAAACGAGATTTACACACCGAAAGTAGCGACTAACCCGAAAGCAAAAAGACTGCATCGCAGCTACAAAAACTGAAAGTAATCACCCTTGCTACTTTCGGAGTTCTATGGCACTATATAAGACACGGGAATCTAAACTATTTTCGTTGAGCTGAGTAAATGTACAACGACATCTTTAAGAGGTAAGACTGCTTTTTATTGTGGACTCAAACTGGACTCGAAATATCATGTGATTACCTAAACTTATATTTTAGCTATAGTAGAGGACACAAATATGTATACACAGCGATATTTCAACAACAGCCGAAATGGCTTCTCGCTCGGGCCAAGTTGTCTAAATTTTTGCTATCCGTAGTTGAGATGGCTGTTGAAGGCTTTTGAACTATTTTGTTTCAGTTTTTTGTATATTTGACAAAGCATTATAATTGTAGATGGCATTATGAACTCAACAAATCCGAAACTAATGCGTTCATTTTACTTAAACTAGGTGGATTCAATTTTATCCAAAAGATACGTAGAATTCCGAAAGTAGGGAGGGTCGTTACTTTCTGTTTTTGCAGCTAAGGCGGACCAGTTGTTACTTTCGAGTAGTCGCTACTTTTAGTGTGTAAATCTCGTTTAAAAGTACTTGACGTTATCCTGCACAACGCGGTTTTTTTTTGTATTCAATGTAATCATGTTTGAGACAAATGACTCTTCCCTGCTAACAGAGGCTCACACAGACGTTAAATCACTCGAAAAGTGAGCCTCTGCCGAGCGAGGCCGTTTTCTTTGTTGCGCATGCGTTAGGTAACTAAGCAACCCCTGACGTCATTATGACGTTTCGTGTCTCGTGGGCTCGAAAAAATAAGCGGAGTTTCCAATTTGCTCATGTGCATCATCTAATTTCCGGTTTAAACCGGATAAAACTGGTTTTCTTCGTCCACGATTGTGGACGGCGGCACAACAAAGAAAACGGCCTCGCTCGGCACGCAGAGGCTCACTTTTCGAGTGATTTAACGTCTGTGTGAGCCTCTGTTAGCAGGGAAAAATGACTCCGGCATATATGGCCGTTTATACTGGCACATCCATCAATATATGTGGAGCAACAGCGATGAAATTCTAGTTAGCTCTTTTCAATAATTCCAATTACTCGATACGTATTGGATGCGATACGAAACTACAGTATATGTCCCTGCATGGTTACTACCAAATCACTGCACTGATTTAAATAATTTATCTGATGTTCAAATATTACCGTCTTATCAAATATACTGTAGTTCTATATCGCAACCAACATACTATTATTTCCACACTGTACTTAGTTATATTATTTTATATGTGTTTTCAACGAATAACTATTTAAAGTTAAGAATAAACAATTTTAAGAATAAACAGTAAGCAATGGTGATATTCTAGTAGTGCGCGCTGTGACTTACTGGTCCGATAGGAGTGTAGACTTCATAACTGGAATTCAAGTCCAATTGGGATATCGTTACTATTGGCCGGGTGGGTCGCAAGTTTCGGTTGGTCGTTACTCTTTGGTGGGTCGTTACTTTTTGGTGGTCGTTTCATTTCGGGGAGTCGCTACTTTCGGCCGGAATACTACTATACGGTTTGTTTGATGAAGACAGTTGCGTATACTTTAATTTAAGGGCAATAAAGAGAACAAAACGCCATTCATTTAAGTAATGTATAAAGAACGAGAGAGAGTGTTTTATCGGATATAAAGATCCGAGCCGTAGGCGAGGATCTTTATACCGATAAAACACTCTCTCGAGTTCTTTATACGGCTTAAAAAACTCCAACACATATTAGAGTGGTTCTCTAAAAGAAATTCAAAAATATCTTCATTTATCTTGGAGAAAATCGAGGTTAAAGTTTATGTAAACGAGGCCGAATCTTTATCAGATTTAAAGACACTCGTCACGGTGGCGATTTTCATTGTGTTTGCCTTATGAATTATTAATGAGTTTTTTAAGGTCTATTAAAAGTTCACTGAGACCGAGACCAAATTACCTACGTGGCCGGCCCTCGGGGAGGGGGAAGGAGAGGAAAGGGGCCGAGCAATTAACATTACATGTCGAACAAAACACTGCAAGCTTACGCGACCCACCTGAAACGAAGCACTAATATACATGCGGAAAAATTAAACTGAAGTTATAAAAGCACACAAATATCCACAAAGCAAAGGACTTAAAATTCCAGACACATTCGTCTGAAATAAAGTACTTCAGTCTTTTTTATTTTTATTTTTGATATTCGAGTGATGGACTATCAGACTTGGAGGAAGTTAAAGCTATTATTTGCCAATATTATAATATAATTGAGAAAATTCGATTTTCCTTTGCATGCACAGATAGTTTTTGTTGTATCGCAGGGCTGTAGCGAGGTCTAAATTATTGGGGGGCTCTCGGGATTTCAAGTCACATTATAGTGAACGAAAGACAAAAGTAAATTTGCACCACGTGATGCTTTATGTATGGGCGTATCCGTAGGGTCCTAGCGTGTACATGACTCCTCTAATTAGTGAGCCTGGGGTTGTACATGTGATCCCCTTCGTTTCGATGGTAGTCAAACTTGTATCTTTTTTGAGGTTCAAATCGTACTCATAGTTTGTAGGTGATGTGGTAGAATACAATATTTAGCTGTAGCGAGCGCGAAGCGCGAGCCGCTCGGCACGAATTTCGGCAAAAAAGGAGTTCGCAACCACCGTTTCTAAGTTGTTTTGGGATGTTTCTCTTGGGCCAGTGTTATATATAGCTACATTGAGCACAAAGTGCAAGCCACTTGGCAAAAAAATGGCCATTTTTTACAAAATTGAATTTTTTCAACTTTTTTTGTGGGGAATGAAACGTGATGTAGTTAGTCGTCAAGAGCTCAGTTGTATTTTAAAAGCAATGTAGGTAACCATCTTTAGATTTTCCGAATATAGTACCACTTTTTAACCATGTAGTTGATATGGAATATTAATTGCGATCGAGCGCGAAGCGCGAGCCACTCAGCGCATACTTTTTGGAGTGTACATTTCAAAGATACCTAAGAATTGGCGGCTCGCTCGATACATGTCAGCTTAGAACTGTAACAGTGCACTTTTTACACTAAATTCTGTAGCAATGTGTTATATATACGACAACTGAATATTGTAGTCATTTAAAATTTAAAACTTTAAATTTAAAAATTCAAAAATTGAAGAACCGTTGAAAAATTATTGGGGGGGGCGAGCGCCCCCATTGCCCCTCCCCTTGCTACGGCCCTGTATCGGAGCTAAAGCAGATCTCGACGCGCCCAGAAAAAAATCAACTGTAAATCGTGCACTTTTTCTCCGGATACATATCCCCCTCCATGCACGAGTCAAGCACGTACGTTGCCGAAAACACCTACCCTCCTCGATTTCTGCGCTGAGGGATTTTTTTGTTTTGTTTGCAGATGGACAAGCAACAGACAAACGCGTTTCTATGGTTTTCCATGTTTGCAGAAGAACTGGGATTACTCAACCTAACAAACAAGCAGCTCATTTGCTTTTATCAAGAGTGCTTTGTAATAGCTGAATTTCTTGAAGACGACATTTATATCAAAATATTCTCTCTCTCACGTCGAGGATCGTTGTATGAGGATTTGTTTTGTTACCATGACGCTAAAGACAACTATGAACAATTGTTATGCTTAGCTCTCATTTCAAAAGACAAAGTACTCATCGGTAAGGCGCATCATAACTTGGGGAGAGTTAACGGTTTGTTATCGAAATACGATAATGCTGTTGAACATTACAACAAATCTTTAAAGATTTTTAAAGAATTTGGCGACAAGTCGTTAGTAGGATGCATCCACAATGAGTTAGGAGACATTTCCAAATTTCAAGGAAAATTTGGTGACGCTATCACACATTACGAAGACGCTTTGGCAATCGCTAAAATGGTAGGAGACAGAGAAGTTGAAATGTGTGCTAATGGGAACATAGGAGACCTACATCTCCACATGGGCAAGGCCAAAAGTGCGATTGTCTATTTGAAAAGAGCTCTCGATATTGCCATAGATACAGGTGATCGGATTGCCGAGGGGCGGTGTTATGGAAACTTGGCATCTTGCCATAACAATCTAGGTGAAGTACTGCAAGCAAAGACTTACTGTGAGAAGGAACTTGACATTGCACTCGAAACCTACAACAAAGAGCTTGAGGCAATTGCTTATTCAAATTTAGCGATACACTATACTTCGGAAAATTATGACCTAGCCAAACATTATTGTGAAAAAGAAATTACAATTTCAAAGGAAATGAAAAGCAAGGAGTTTCTTTCTGTTGCATATTGCCATATGGGGACCATTTATTTGTTCTCACAACAGTTCCAAAAGGCTATTCATTATTTTTTGGAAGCCTTGAGTACCGCTAAGGAAACACGTAATACGGTAAACGAAGCCAATGGATACACCTTTCTTGGTTTTTTATATACGCAGTTATATATTTCTATGTGTTCGCTCGAACACAATGATGGCTCTTCGATAAATACCCCTGGTGAGAAGTGCTCTACAGGCGAAGCCGACGAAAAAAGATTACAAGAAACTGTCGCCAAATCTGAATATAACTACAAAGAAGCTGTCAATCGATGGGAATGGTTATTTGACCAATTACAAGGACAGCAGTATTTTCAAATCACTTTTTTTGACCGAGTAGCTCTAGCGTACAAGGGCATGATCGCAGTTTTGATGATGACAGGACAGACACAAGAGGCACTGCTGTACTCAGAACGAGCAAGATCACGTATTTTAGTAGAGCTCTTGACTACCAAATATGGTATGGCGGTAAGAAGTTCCCCCTCGCTCAGCTACAGTGATCTTGAGACGGTTTGGTCTGATAGCCAATATTGCATCCTGGATTACTACCAAAAATATATTTGGGTCTTTGAGTCCGAGCAGAAACAGCACAATGAAAACCTTCAAGAACATTTACCATCAGTTGATAATTTTAACCCCGAGATTCTTGCTGAAGTCTGTGAAGTGAAGCTAGGAAATGTGGAGTGCGAGAATAGGTCGCTCGATCCTTTAGCGAGATCACTGGACCAATTAAAATCATCAGTGGAGGAAAAGACAAGAAATGGCGGTAACTCCAAAATGAAACCGAATAACAGCGAGAACGAAGAGCACTTACTCATGAGTTCACTGCCTTCAATAATTTCTTTTGTTTCGAGCGTGCAAGAAAAAGAAGTGGTTATCATACCTGAAGGACCGTTGTATCATGTTCCTTTTGCTGCTCTTTATGATCACAATACTGGCAAATATCTATGTGAAACGAAACGTATTCGACTTGCCCCATCAATTACAGCTTTGAAACTTTTGAAAGAATGTCCATCAGACTATCACAGCAAGACAGGCGCACTAGTCATTGGTAATCCAGATGTTGGAGAAGTCGTGTTTAGAGGCGAGGTAACGACAATCGAGCCTCTACGATTTGCAGAAATGGAAGCAAAATCTGTTGGGCGTACTCTGGATGCTATTCCATTAATTGGGGCTCAAGCTTCCAAAGATCAGGTCTTGAAAAAATTGAAAGAGGGTGTGGCAGTTATCCACATTGCAGCACACGGATGTCCAGAGAACGGCGAGATTGCACTGGCACCACCATCTACGTCCCGAGAAGGAGGTAGGATTCCTGAGGAAGAAGACTATTTGCTGACCATGAAAGAGGTTCAGGAGACTGGGGTTCGAGCACAGCTGGTTGTGCTAAGCTGCTGTCACAGTGGTCGTGGTGAGATCAGAGCAGAGGGTGTGGTGGGACTAACACGAGCCTTTCTTGCTGCTGGAGCTCGGTCAGTTTTAGCGTCATTATGGCCTGTTAGTGACAAAGTAACTCTGAGTTTTATGCTAAGTTTCTACATGTCTTTATGGGAGGGCAAAAGTGCTAGTGCAAGCCTGCAGTATGCTATGAGCGAATTGAGAAAAGAAGGCTACACATCACCAAGGCAGTGGGCTTCGTTTTTCCTCATGGGAGATGATGTTACTCTCCCTAACTTAGGAGAGTATTTGTAAGGACTGTCAGTGACATAGTTCATTGACCTGATAAAATACTGAAGAGATCCGTTTAATAACAGGTGTAGTTACCAGTACTGGTTCTAAGTTGTTAGCAGGTTTATCTTTTGGTGTGATAAACTGATAAACTATGGCTAAGTTACCATTGAAAACACTTGATATTCTTTGTACGCACATTAATTGACACGAACGGACAGTCTAAAAAAATATTGCCATTTACTAGTAGGTATAATGACTTTACTTGAGCAAGATTAAAGTTTTCTTAGACACAGAGCTCAATCGACCTGCTATTATATGACTGAAACCTACGGTTCAGACATAGGTATGGTTACGTTCATCAAAACTAAATCGTACCATAGTGCAATTATAGTAATTGGTTTAATATCTTAGTACTTGCAAAATGCCATATGAATAGATTAAAACCGCGAAATCGGTAAAAATTAACTTATAAAAACATCCGGTGAAAATCAATTTCTGTGTTCAAGATATTAATAACAGACCTAAATACGATAGCGGGGTTGAGCTTTGTAAGGTGTAGAGCAGTTTTCTGTGCAAACGACACAGTCACGATTTATAGAGACACAGCAGTTAGGCACCTGAACTCGGTGAGTTAGAAATGTTGAACAATGTAAATTCCTTGTTAGCTATTTTTAAAACGTATTAAACCATAATGCCGGCCACAATTGAACTCAGGCCATCATTTTTTTATTGTTTCAAGTAATTGCACACGCTCCCTGTTGATGGGGGAGGCGTAAAGTGGTAGACAGTAGTTTTGTCCAAAATTGTATCTCAACTGTCAAGTGCAAATACATGCAGTCTTACGTATCCAAAAGAAGGTTTTTTAGGGGGGATCGATTAGGGAAATTTTTCTTCCCTGCGTAGCTGTGCAGGCTTGATTTAAAAGGAATCACAAATAGCAGAAGGATCGCGGCACATTTCTTATGCTTTCCTAAGGTGAGCCTCAAAAGAAATGTATGCGATTTATTTGGCGCGAAGATAACATTACCGGAATTGCTGTTATGGGATTCCTGTGCTAGATTTTACCGATAGAAGGCTCTTTTGACAAAACAAACTATTTTTCATTGAATAAAAATCGAGCAAATACTTCACGGCGATATGTTTTATAGTTTTCTTTGATTTAGTTACTCATTGATCTATAAAAAAAATACAGTATACGAAAGATCATCAGAAACCTCTGTAAACCATTATTCGTAGATTACCGTCGATTCCACATATAACAGGTACCGTAATTATACATCCTAGTAAGTCAAATCAGGGACAGTAGAGAGGGTGGGCTTCGATACTTCTCCAGAACAATATGTATCTTACAAAAATATCTACAGGTTGCAAATGAGAAGTACCTTCTGCACTTAATTAGCCCCACTGCCCCGGCAAATTAAGACTATTCTCATATTGTCCCTGAAAATATAAATATTGTAGATTATTAATAATACTAATATACTAATACTGATATACTAATACTAATACTGAAGAAAGACTAAATGGCATGACGCCATGAATATACCAAAAAAAGACCTCGTATTAAATTTATAGAGATTTCGTACGAATCTCCGTTATCACATGTGTTACAATACACAAAATACAACTATTCTAAACCTACAATGGCTTCTAGGAATCCAGAACATTTCAGTACAGTTGCAGTATGGAGAAAATTGGATAATGATTACTGTACCGCCTCCAAAAATCGTTCTTCATACAAAATGGGCTTTAAACGTTAATGCGGCCTTGCGGTTAGCATACGTTGTTTATGTGGGTTGCGTCAAAAAGACACTAACTTAAGGTGATGGTAGGTAGATAATGCTTAATTAAACATCTAGTTTAAACTGTCAGGAAAAATTTGTTTTTGAACAGACGGAAAGAGATGAGAATCCACAAAGCTGTTCCTATGAGGTTCATGGCGAGTTTGTCAGCGTGCGTTCCATATTCATCCACTTTCCAGCTAAATGGAAATCGATTAAAAAGGATGCCATGTCCAACGTACAATAGTATGGAGTTCATTCCTGTTTAGAACAAGAAAAAAAAGCACACAATAAATTAAAGGCAAAAGGAAAGATGAATCAACGAGGTTGTAATGGCGTTCAACAAACATTTAAACCCTAGTCTAGTCTAGTGGCTGAAAAGCCGTTTAAATAAACAAAGGATGAATTTGATTATGAAAACTGGAACAAAAGTATTACTGGGCAGCTGAATTGCCCGATTTCATTATGACGTCAAATTACAAACTTTATTCTTTAAACGCTAAGGATCATGGTCGTGTGAGGGGGACAAAACATCAACCACACAAAGAGAAGTGATATAAAGTGTGGTTTAATAATGAAGAGAAGCAAATATGAATCTATATTGTTTATTAAATATCAACATATCTTATATGTGGAACTCAGACTACAGTATTCGAGGTTAAGCGTTTTGATAATATTCGGCCGAGGAGGCCGAAGGAACATCAGACGACGGCAGAGGAATTCTTCGTTCGAATTTCTATTGTTGTAGACGGCAATTGACGTCAAAATGAGATGGGGCAAAATTTCAAATTGACAGACATACAACAGCACGGACGTAGCTAGAGCCACGTGTAGCATGTGTAACCGGGAGAAGACAGCTGAGGTATCCATTTAGTTCTTCCTACATAAGCTTTGTTGTTAGCGTTAGGGGCACGATAACATGGATTATCGATTAGTCCCTATAGCAACGATGATTACCTGGATAGAAGAAAGGAGCTCCATTCCACCATTCAAGAGTGTCAGTCAAAATGTAACAAATGGCCAAAAGAACAAAAGAAGTCGCACCAGTCACCAAGATGAATGTCAGTGACCTAATAGAAATTAAGAGATTGTTTTTCATAAGATTGGGGAGAAACAGTAAACTTTAGAACAGTTTAAAAAGGCCCGCTAATTTTATAATATGCAAAAAGATTCAGAGTTCGGGTAAAAATTTCATTGCCATTGTAAAGCATTGTTCTTTCCTTCACCTTCAGATAAAATTGGAAGGAAATTCTTTTTTACAGTGCACGGTTCACGGACTATACAAATCGCATATTTTAACCCTTTAGATAGGACGAGCATCCCCGACGTTTTCATATGAGAAGTCCCCCTCTTTGGCGGGTGATACCATATATGGCTAGATAATTTCCTGAATTCTGATTGGCTAACGCATAGTCTGTATTTTGCCATATCTGGACCGCTGCCAAGGATGAAAAGAAAAGTTTGCGTTTGGCAATTGTTTTAGCGGGACTTCTCAAAGCCATATAATAAATAAGTTATTAACCTCGTTTGCTCGCTGCGCTCGCTGCGCTCGGTCCGTACTGTCAAGACCTTGGTCTGATATTTTCCCATACAGACCTCCCGCGCTCGGTTAATAACCCTTTAGTCACTGATCACATGACTTGACTACAACGCCTACCAGAGATTCTTGTTAATAGGTATGCCTATCTCGTTCTTTGTTCCGCCACATAAACCAATTCCTAGGACTCCCTAAAACAAAACCGATAACAAAACACTTGCAGATTAATAGCAGATACTTTTGTTTCTCTCCACACACATTTCAACCAAGCGTACCCTTTAATAAATGAGGAAGAAATTTGAAGCGGAAGGAGAGAAATAGCCGTGTAGCGAAAACCATAAGAAATAAATCAACTTTGAAAAAATTGAAATTGCTCAGAATTGGTTTCGTTATTTATGAGCTGGAAAAAAACCCATTTTTGTAGCTACAGCCTCGTTTCGAGGCGTAGCTACTATGTCATCGAGTTCATGTCCGTAAGTAACACCACAGGAAACCCATAAGTCCTAAACTGACCAATCAGAAGCAAGTACGAGTGTTAGTGTTCGACAAACGATCTGACAAACGATAAAAAACAAAGTAAAGTAGAATCTAATCTGAAATATCCAAGCTATTAGAATTTCCGTGAATGGATGTTTACCCTGTGTAAACTACATTATAATTTGCTCCTTGGTTAGCTCGTTACTGCAGCCTCAAGCCACTGGATTGAAAATTTCCAGCAGTTTTATCGAAATGTGATTTTGTGTCGGCTGTTGCTTGATCGACTGTCTCGCTGATCATCAGGAATGAAGCGGTGAACTGTACTACTGTGAAGTTGTGTGAAGGAAAAACGATGCCGAGAAAAAAGGTTCATATAGTCGTTGATCCTCGTATCTACCAAATTAACTGAAGACGCCAAGTAATGAAAAGAAATAGTAAGTTTCAGTTAAACGGGTCCTCACATGAAATTTACGAACACTTCACAGTCACGACTGCAAAGCGAAGCTTGCTTACGATTTTCTACAGACGAATTTTCGCTACAAGTACTGTCTGTTTGTACACGAATATCATCGTGTTAAGCTATTTCATATCTTATTTGATGTGGATTCTACTTCAGTGGAATGTATATTGCGTCGATCAGGAGCATGACTGGTTGACTGACTTGACTTCTCATCTCTTGATTCCCAACGTTTCTTTTAAATTTTACTTTAGGACCGATTGAGACAGGGCTTTTTTATAATAGGTACTTCAAAATTGATTGAATAAATCAGAGTTAACTCTGAATAAATTAACATTTTCAATACAGTTTGTAGCTCACTTTTATTACACGTGCAATCAAACACGTTCCTTGAGGAGTCCCATTTCAATCCCAACGATTGTTTATTGTAAAAAATGTAATAACTGTTCCGAACAATTTCTCTCTAGATAACAGCGATTTTCGAAATAATGTGAACTCTGACCTCCAATCTGAGTCCGTTGGAATTTGTTTTTTCGGCCACTTCAAACAAACGACCCAAAAAATACTCATAAAGATCCCTAAAAGCATACCAAATGACGAATAATGACCTTTAAACGACCTGTAAAAGCTAAATATGATTTTGGTATAAGTTAAATCTTCGTATTTTTAAAATTGACTGACAGAGGTGAACTGAACCAAATTCCAATTCACGGACTTTTCGCATAATTCTGAAAATCGCTGTAAGGCTGTAGCTACATGCGCATTTTGTGCGCCTATTTTTGTTAATGTGAAGAAAAGGCCTTAATGCGATGTTACGCGGTGCAATGGTTTTTTTTTTTCTAAAAAGTCTCTCGCGATGGTTTTGCGAAACCAGTCGATTGCAGAGGTATTATTATAAGTAATACCATGACCCTGAGGGATATTAGTGATTAAATGTCCCCGAAGCCGAGGGAGGTTTAGTGGAAGTCCCGAGGCCGTAGGCCGAGGGACTTTTACTAAACCTCCCGAGGCTGAGGGGACATTTAATCACTAATATCCCGAAGAAGTCATGGTATTACTTTGTAATACCATGATCACCGAGGAAATAAACGAAATATACTTCGCTGTTTGTTCATCCAAAACTTGAAAATATTATACAATTCTTTTACCAATTGTGCGTAACCCTGTTCTCTGGGGACTTTCGAAAATAGATTTCTTTGTCATATACTTACAATGAACAAGTATTTATAGGTTGTTAATCAATTCGAAAGCTAAATGCTTTCTTTGTGTCGTTATGCTCATGCGCAAAATAGAATGCATAGATCCCACACGCGTAAGAGTGTGCAGTGGTAAGAGGTATCGGTGTGTTAGGAAGTTATAGAGTTTCGGGACAGCATGCAAAGTTGTCCCGATCGTCCCGATGATTGCGTTAAATGAGGGACAACCACTCATGAATAACATGAGGGACGATTAGTTCTAATCGTCCCTCATTAATTATGGATGAGGGACGATTAGTTCTAATCATCCCTCATTCATAATTAATGAGGGAATATTAGAACTAATTTTCCCTCTTTCTATTCATGGGGGAGGGATGTTAGCGATTAAACGTCCCTCCAAAAACAATAGATCCCGAGGTGATCATGGTATTACACGATAAACACTGCTGTAATCGTTTTCTTGTTCGATGCATGTTACATGCTGCAATTGTTGTTTCAGTTTGTTTTGCAACGCCATTGCGAGACGAGTGTAAAACAAATTGCTCCGTGTAACAGCACCTATGAGGACTGGAATATAAAGTATACTGTTTCTCTCACCAAGAGTATTCCCCAAACTATCCATCGTATGATTCTTGATTTATGGTCAGGATAGGTGTGGAGTATTCGACCAGCCTGAAACAATCAACGTAGTTGTTGTCAATTACCATTTAATTTTCGACAGAAACCTATTCGGTCAATACACATGCAGAAATCCTAAAACACGATAAGATAGATTATACTAGCACGGGCAGATGATTTGTAAAGTACCCTTCTAATGGGTACACCAACTGTCAATTAAACTGACACTTCTACGACGTTGACAACGATCGTTTTATAATCCTTTTACGGGTATTAAACTCAGTCAACTAGTCTCGACGTACTCACCTGTACTCCAAGGAAGACTAGAATGATTGAAGTCAGTGACCCAAGACATCCTTCAGGATCGTGAGGTAACTTAGTCTTGTATAATCCCTTAAAACAAAACACAATTGAAAAAACTGACATAGCGTTCTGCGTTCCAAAGAATTGATTGCATAGCTATCATTTTGAAACTGAAACTTTAGTTTACCTTTACAGTTGCCCAACGATAGAGATGATTTCCCAAGAACTTTCTGTCAATGTAGTTTGCTACACCTCCTGTGCAGTTAGCGGCTAGAGGGTACCCCTCTCCTATTCCACCTGGTCCTGTATAACCCCTAACCAACAAGCCAAAGTAAAATTAATAGACTGTACAGTTAGTAGCCCAGTGAAACTTTCAGAGATGGCCAATATTGGGGTGGAGGTGGGTAAGTGATCTAGCGCATCAAGGGTCAACCGCTCACTGCATGATGATGTTGGTCAAGTGGTGGTGTGACGATCCACACGCATTCCAAGCCACACACAACCGTTGGGAAATTTACTGCTTACAGCCATTGGGCAAGCCACCGGAGGTTATTTTACAAACAGTAACGTAACAAATATCACACATAATTTTTTCGGCATAAATTATTCTTTGTAAATAATAATATTTGTGAGTTTTGAAAAGGCTTTGCGTGACGACACACACTGCGGCTGCGTAGACGTACAAAGTAGATTACAAGTTAATAATTATACGTTGGACGTATTAATTGTCGCACGTGACGTGCAACACATGACATGTAATGGTATTATAATAACATTGGAGATTGTAAAATAAAGTTATGTGTCAAAGAGCTTGTCTGTGTTAACTTGCGCTGCAATCTGGTGGCGGTAAAAGAGTTGAACTGGAGCGCATCCAGAAACGAGCAATGGCAATCATCTGCCCTAGTATTGCGTACAATGACGCTCTAGATTTTCTTGGTATTCCAAAGATTACTACTTATAATGAAGCTATCTGCGACAAGATGTTCGACGCCATAGTAAAAGACAGTGATAACCGTCTAAATAAGCTGCTCCCTCCCAAGAACAATCCAACACTTTCTCTTAGGCGTAACAGATATTTTTCCATACCAAAGTGGAAGACCGACCGTTTCAAGAACACATTTATCACAACCTCAAGTCTTAAAAGAAACAATGAACATTGACATATAATATTGACATTTGAATTGGATTTATAATCAATATAATTTATATTTAAATTTGTAATTTTATCTATTCTAGTTTTACGAATATGTAATTCAGTCTTCACGAGCTGCCATTTATTCAGCCAATAAACTATCTATCTATCTATCTATCTATCTAGAATGGCGACTGCTGTCCTTACAACCAATAAAATTTGACGATGGAGACTTTTCAATAGAACACCGAGTACTCGCTTCATGACCATTAAGTTATAATGGTTGCTAGTTAAACTCGCTGCCTTGTTTCGTCACAACACACGCGCGACGCTGCGACACACCAAAGTATTTGATATAAGATATAAATACTTACTTTGGACAATCTCCAACCTTTATTCCATACGTAACAATAAGGAATATAAACAATACTATGGCCATAAACAACCATTGCTTCCACAGAGCAAATACATCTCGTACTGGCTCCAACCAACTCTATGTACGAATGGTAACAGTTATTAGTTATTCTATGGCCGTCCCTTTAGACAGTCCGGTGGGTCAGTGGAACTTTTTGCAGGGTCAATATACATGCATAGTTCCCAATCTACACAGTTGTTTCTTGAAGTCTGCTAGTACCAACAAATGTAGCAGATCAATGTCACTGTGGAAGTTTTCCGGAGAACTACGTATGGCATCTGCAATGGAGACTAGTTGGTTTACCTTGGGCACGTCTTCTTTCGGTGGAAGATACAACTGCATCAATGCAACCACAAAATAACAGATCGCAAATCGCTGAAGGACTCCAGGAATTCTGTAGTATTCGAGATCATTAACTGAAAAGAAACGGCATTGTTTCAATTTACTGACACGGATGCATGGGTAATTTATACATGCCAAGAAATGACATTATTGGGATCCCTTTGTGTATAGTCTCCTTCGCAGCTACCCGGGGATTTCGTCACAAGATGAAAATTAAGGAGGAGCTAGACTTCTTTCTAGAGAAACTTGTAGTAACAGTAACTGACGAAAAGAGGACAGCAAAAGAAATGTGTCAAGAACATCGAGCTTGAGATGGCAGGTTCTACTGTACAACAGACCACTAGTTTTCGTTTCTCTGTTACTCGGCTAGCTGGCTTAGCCGTCCGAGTCATTAAAATAATGCAGAGTTTGTTTGTAGTTGTCGTCCGTCACAAAATACAGACAGGCTCAGCCGAAATTAAAAGGGTCGAAAGCCCGCCGAGTGAACGCCCAAACGAGCGTCTCGTAAAAAGGCTGTTTGGCTGGTGAACATTCCTAGTACAAAAACGTTGTTTGACTTACAATTGCTGGTGAAGATTCCTAGTACAAACAGGGTGATACTGCGACGAATGATTTTCCTCAAAACCACGCTTGGTTTTAACTTCTTCCTCGTTATTGATTTGAAGGACAGGGTAATGGACACACCCATTATCCAGATGAACCTTTAGACAGACCAAGAGAACAAGGTAAAAACTATGAGGTAACGGCAAGGTTGGCGTCATGCTACGTAGCTTCTCAGCTCCTGTCTACACAATTGCGCTTCTCTTTGAAAAAACAAACCTTTTCCACGAGTGTACGTCTTACGTTTACGCCCCTTACGTCCACACTAAAGGCATCGGAACGTTAAACGCTCAACGTACTCATCGAAAACGCATCGATTGAAAAAGCTCTCCAAAGTGGAAAGAAAACGCTGACGTCATTCACATCACGTGGTCTCTCGGGACAAGGTTACTATAGTACTCTATGTTGCGGGTTTTTTTTCGTGAACAGGGAAACGCGATACCAAAAGTTTTAGCGTGGACACAAAGCTTTTCGTGCATTTTTTGTCAAACGAAAAGGTAGCGTTTCGAAAACACATCAGTGTAAATGTTTGTTTCCTGTTCATGATAATAAAACTTTTAAGTTTGGCTACGTCACTAGTTGACAAACTACACGTCAGCGAGGGGTACATATCTGGCCAGCACATTTCACTATTGTCCTTACCATGGAAACACGAGATCTGCAAAAAGGAGACCTACGAATGAATAAAACCGTAGATGAGAAGGGCTCAACAACAGTATTCAATTTTCTTATTAATGGCACATATAGGACTGTTAGGGAAAAGAGAAAAGTTCCAATTCAGTTCCAAGTCATGTTTTACTTGTCACTATGTTTGAACGGGGCTTATCGTGTTTAAATTTTACTTACGCCTGCGTTCACACTAACTAAACTAGTTTAACTAAACCATGTTTAGATTTTTCCAATTAATTGATAATCCTGTTGTGTTACCATCACAAGACAAATTCTAAACAACCTTGGCAAGATATGGAAATCAAATAGGTTTTTGCCTCTTGTATAGTGGTAAGGTGGGCATGTTATCAGCAACTAATTTTTAACCTTGTTTAGTTAAACCACTTTTAAACTGGTTTAACTGGTTTGTGTGAATGCAGCAGTATAATCTAAAACGTAATGACAAGAAGCCGGGCTTAAAATCTAGTGTAAATCAAAAATCGTAATCGTATATGCACCGCCACTCAATAACGATTTAATTTGATTCACACTAGATTTTAAGGGTTCTTCGATTACGACTATGATAGCGATTACAATTACAGCTCTATACTTTGGTCATGTTTTTAGGCGACTAGTTTCGCCGGTAGTCGGGATATAACTCTTTTGTTTTAAGTGTCAACAGGCAAGCGAAAACAAAAGCGTTACTATATCGGTAAAAAGACAACTCGTCTTCATGAAATCAGGGCCTTAAAAAGGCTATTTACATGATATTACCATTCCAAACTGCATGTCCAAAGAAGTAGTATCCACCCCCTCCAAAGTTAACAAAAATCATGACTGTTATGGCGATCCTGAAAAATGTTAATACAATTTATTTGCCACTGTAAAAAGTTCATCTTACAATATCTAATAAATCATATATACAATTAAACGAGTACAATTTCGTTGTAGTTCAACAACGGCATGGATTGGTGTAAAGTACGTACCCGCGAAACGTGTCCAGAGATTTAAGACGCTTTTTTCTCTTTTGTTCATTGTTTGATGCTACCTAAGAATACATGTCTTCAATCAGACATTGTATATGAATAGTAATGTTTGCAAATGCAACCATAGATTTGACAACTTACAGGAGCATCAGGTCCAGATGTTTGAAGAACCTGAAACAAAACAGCTGTGTCAGGTTTTACAACGATGAAATTAGTATACACTGGACATAACTGTCCTGGATTGATTTCTAAATTCTACACATGGCAATCTTTTTTCATCCAAATTTTTACAAAAAGTTCTTCTCTTACGGCATTGCAAAGTTTCATAAGCACATCGGCAGAACTGCGGGATTTTTACTTCATTTTCACGTGACCCGTACGAAATGTCGAAATGTCATTGTCAACAAAATGTCAGTAAAATGTTTGATTATAAAACGAAAGACAACAACCATCTTGAAACGGCCGCTCTTTTTGCGGGTTTTCTAATTTCTAACAGTTTTGAAACTCACCACTTCTTCGCTTGTTGCTTCTTTAACACCTTCCTGTAGGTAAATCAAAACAGTTAAGGCGGAGTCGACGGCGGAGAGAGGGAACCGAAAGATAAAACACAGCCAATGCAAAAGAGGAGCCGATGCAAATAGCAAAACATTCAATTCATTAGCACCAAAAGCACAGACTCAGTACCGAATTAGTCTCAAGGCCAGAAAACGCGACGCTACATTTTCTGCAACATTGCGTGCAACATAGTTACATTTTGTGTCCATCCCTGCAATATTGCGTACGTTGTGTAAAAAGTTGAACAAGTAGAACTCGATCCTAAACCTGCAATTGTTGCAGAGGTGGACGCACGTTACAACTCTTGTGTAATTGCGTGCAATGTTGTAGAAAAAGTTACAAAAAATGTTTATCGTGTGTCCGCGGCTTTTTAGGTGGCGAGAAACGATAAACCAACTACACTAACTACAAGCCTCTACAACTACAGGCCTTTTCATAACGGACAGATCTTCGTGACCTGACAGCTCGAATAAATTGGAACCTCTTGATACGCTGGGGCCATGCAAACGAAGATTTGATATTTAGCGATAGTGAATAACAACTTTGAAAGCGCCAAAAGATGATTCACCTGGAATCATTCCAGCAATATCAAGATGAAGAATGAAACCGTACTCACTGTCTTCTTTGTCACTAAAAAGGTTTGCCTTGATTAATTATACAGCCAACACTGATATCTATGCTTTTGTTTATCAGCTTTTTATATGATTTTGAGGTGTACGATCAGGTGCACTTGAATGTGTATTTGAATTGCTGAACCATATGTTTTTTTTTAAATACGATTTCGGCTATTTATGTAGCACGCTTTTAGTGTTTGTACTCTCGTGACTCATTTACTTCATGAGTGCAAGAAATTAATGACGAGCATTGCTGATGGACTGTGCACTGCATGCTAAACTAGCATAAGTGAAACCAAGCCTACTAGAGTGGTTTTCATTAACCAGTGAAACAAAGTGTAATAGATAAATACAGTAGAAAACAAAGCAATTAGAGTGTAGTAGTGCCTAATACGCTAAAGTCTATTTCACGGGTTTATGAAAACCACTCTACTTACTCCAGAGACATTTGCTGGTTGAGATTTTCTCTCAAAGAGTCCAATAATTTTTCTGTCGAGTGGAAAGAAAAGTACGAGAATTTAATTAGTACCAAAATACTTTGCATGTGCCCAACCCTAATAAATAATATATTTAGAGCATCGCCTGACTCTATTCAATTTTTATTGTTCAGCTGATGCAAAGTTTGATGACCCATGCCATAAATAAATAAATTATTAAAGTGAACAGAAGCAGTAGAGACCAGTAAAGGCTTGGACACACAAAGTAACTTTAAGGTGCCGGTAATATGGGCAACAAAATCGTGCAACATTTCGCGTCCCATTGTTGCGTTGCAAACTGAAATGCAAATGTTGCTCGTATTACCACCCCGCGCGCAACAAATTTTCTTTGTAGCACGATGTAGAAGCACTTTCTACTTTTTGCGACAAAGAAAATTTGTTGCGCGCAGGGTGGTAATGCGAGCAACATTTGCACTGCAACTTGCAACGCAACAATGTCGCGCGAAATGTTGCACGATCTTTTTGCCCGTATTACCGCACGTTTATCTGCAACGTTGCGCGCAACAGTAGCACTGTGTGTCTACCCTGCAATGTTGCGCACAATTTCGCAGAAAAAATGTTGCAGAAGTAGAAAGCATTGCGCACAGCTGTTTCAGTGGTTGACACAAGATGAAACTGTGTCGCGCGCAATATTGCAGGAAAGTTGCGTCGTGTTTCTTGACCTTACCTGAAGATCTTATGGAATATACTTACTTTTCATAACGACAAAAGAGGATCCACAAAATGGCAAGAATAACAAGAATAACAAAAGCTACAAGAATTGCTGTAGAATTAAACAAAACAAAATATATTGATATACCCTGGGGAACAGAGGCTTTGACTCACTCTAGTGATCCTTTCCGATCCTTTTTGTTTGTCTTTTACTTTATTATTCCATGCCCAAGAGTTGTTTTACGACATTAATATCGTCTACATGTATAAACGATTTTTCAGAAACTCCCCGTTTTGAACGTCCACTCGGAAGTAGATAATTTTCCTTTTGAACTAATTAAGACTGCAACAATTACACTTGGTATAATGTAGACAAAAATGGTTCCCTTAGAACCATTTACCTAGCTATCTATTCTTTTGCAGCAGAAATTACATATTATAGACACCTCTCTAATATAGACAACTTTCTGTTCCGTTAGCTGTAACGTTAGCGGTAATCTCCAAACGGTCACCTCTATATTTCTTGGCCTGCGAATTTGCAATAATCTTACACTAGCTCCAAAGCTTCGGACTGAATAATTTCTGCAGTAACACGTTCTAAATACAACCATTCTTTTATTGCATATCTTTAGACAACAAAACAGTGCAAACACTGCTTGTGTTTGTAAGACGATCCCTGAGGATCAGGGGCGAAGCAAGGTCTGAGCAAAAAAGGGCGGGGCAATTTTTTTGAGACCCTTTGAAGAGCTTCCATTGCAGTCAAATCTAGAAAGGTTAAATTTCAAGGTTAAGTTAAGTAGACAGTCTGAAATGTTAACCGAGGTAGTCGATCGCCGAAGGCGAGAGCAACTTGGGGAGCTCTGAGGCATCTCTCCCGAAAAATAAGTTATGACAATTTTGCACATTCTAGCAAAGAAAAAGAGGAGAAAAGGCATATCTGATATGAGATAGTATAGAAAATATCTTTAATGTTTAATCCCTACTAAAAGTCCATCGTTGTCTGGATTTTTTTTTTCTTTCTTTTTGTGGTGGTCGTTTCTCGACACAAACTCGTTTGTGACATCAAGAAAAATAAAAAAAATAATATCTGAAACTTTACTGAGGCAACTTCCTCGCTTGCCTCATGGTAGATACGGCCCTGCTTTGCCCAGGTGCGGATTATACTTGAGATAACATTTCAATATTGTGAATTAAATTAAAAGTAATACTTTAAAGTGATATCATTGACATCATCCTTCAGACGACGGCTTAAGCCCAAAATGTTAGAGGGGAATCGCCCCCTTGCCCCCCCCCCCCCGCCCCCCCCCCCCCCCCTACGCCACTGCTGAGGATGATTTTAACAAACAGTGCAAAATGCTCAACTTACGTATGTATGCATTATGAGGTTCTTTGGTAACATCTAGCTTGCATGTTACTTGACCGTTGGCATCTCTACGTACTTTGTATTCATACCAACCATATTCACCATATAAATAGGTCAGACTAGGAAATAGAAAACAGAACTTAAAGTCGCAGAATTTTCACAGTCATTTTTAAAGTCATTATAAAATATTTGAGATATAACGCGCGCGCTGATTGGCTGGCTACCATGTTTATATCAGAGGACAGAGACAATATGGCTCGCTCAAAAAACGTCGAAAATATTTTATAAAAGCAATATAAAACGATCGCTTATGTCTCTGTACTGTGATATAAACACACTGGAAGATGTAGAGCACTTGAAAAGCAAGAGAAACACTCGGCTACGCCTCGTGTTCCTAATCTTGCTTTTCTCCTGCTCTACATCTCCCATCGTGTTTATATCACAGTACAGAGACATGCGCGCGCGTTTTATATTCCTTAAATACAAAACCTATATAGTCATTGTAGGGCAGTGTTAAAGGTGCAACATGGCATAATAAATGCATGGATTTATTAATAAATAAGCCTTACCTACACAGTCTTGATCCATTAGCGGTATTAATGACTAGTATATAATCATAATCAGTTGGCAGCAAAATGTAAGCATCTTTTTGTACATTTTTATGCAATATTTGTAATGGACACTAAAATAGAAAAAAATTGACATCGGTTTTATCACAGTATTCATTACATAGCTATGGGTGTTAACGAAAATATTTATTATCTAGACACGAGTGTTTTAATTACTGGGTTCTCAGGCAAAAGATTGGTGGGGTTGATGGGGAGGAACAAACACCCTTTTGGGGTTTGAAAATTTTCAAAATCTGACAGTTTTCAATGTATGAATATATGGCTGGGGGCATATCTGGAGGTTGGTTCCATCATTTTGGCTTCATTCACACTCATGTAGTGTCATTCTGATGTCTGAGTACCCCACTCCCTCCAGCTGGTTTTACCAAGCAATGATTTTAGCACAGCATTGTTGCATGTAATAGTTGATGTAGTTTAAAATGGTGTAAATGTATGGGGTATGGCAATACCCTCAGCCACACATTGATGCAATTAACACACTGGAAGTAAATGTGTTTTGTACCATAAAAAATTATTTATTAAACAAATAATTTCTTTGTGATGTAAAAGGTCATGTGACCCATTCCCTTATAATGAAAATTATACCAAAATGTTAAGTTCAACAAAATATATCGCTTAGCAAAGAATTGTTTCAGGTGATTCTAAGGAATACATTAATGGCAAATTGTAATTTCGGAGAAATTGTCTTAAAATCCCAGGCCTTATAAATGTACCTGAGTAAAATTTCAAGACCCTCAAAGGGCTTCACACCTGACCCTTCATGAACCCACTGCCTACCCCCCCCCCCCCCCTAGTGGACATATTGCAGCTGTCATATTGCAACTAACCATGAAACAATTGGATGAGATCCCAAAGATAGAAATAGGTTCTACAAGATTAGAAGTGATGTTCACAAATGCTGTATCCATTTTCAGTTTGCCAGGAAAAGTCTTGGGGCTTTTGTCTGGGCACTGAGATACTTCTGAAATATGAGGACAAATAATAAAATTGTACTATGTAACGGCATATTTCAAAACATATCAAACATCATCAGAGAAGTCAACTTCTGATATGCCTTAGATGGAAATTAAACAGAACAAATTATGGATGATAAAAAATTGGATGCTTCGGACTTGAACCATTAAAAAATCCATTAAAATTGCTTGAGTAATAATTGTTTGAATATTTGTACAAAAGGATCAATCTGAAATGAATGAATGGATAAATGAATAAACAAATGGACAAACAAATGAATGAATGGATGGATGGATGGATGAATAAGTGGATGGAAATTAATTGTAAAACTAGCCCTATGAATGAAAATGGAACAATCATCGAGATTCTTGATTCTATAATCATTAGTGTGTAGAGGGGGTGGAGATTTTTATAGTATAACCATGATTTGTTTCTTTTGGCTGCTTTGTTTTGGTATTGAAAAAATACTCAAGTATTCTAGACCTTTCACAGGGAACCCGGCTTTATTCAGCTCTTTTTCTACACTTTATCGAAACGCTAATATTGGGATTCCTGTGACATGAGATCGTTAACTTTATGATCGACATCCGGTAAGCATCCTATTACACGCCCTAGTACGTAAACTGATAGGGGATTAAGTTTATTGACTTTCGTAACGCATTCTCTAGTAACCATCAGAAGAAGAGAAGGGCTGAAACAAAACTTGAGTGCCTGAATTAAAACTCTTATTTAAAATACTTTGAGAATATCAGTTTCATCGATGAAATACCGTCAAACGATTGTCCAATAAATACACTTTATGCCAGGAAGTTAAAAGTCGTGGAAATCTGAATCGATTCTATGCTACGCTGTGATTTTGAAACGCTGACTTTTAAATTCATGTTCACCGCTACTTGCCCTGACCAGCGAGCTTGTAAAACGAGGCGTATCTGTAGAACGTTAACCACAAAACAATAGAACTTGACAGTTTAGTGACATTGAGGGCTTGTATAAACATAAATATCTTTAACAAAAATTCTATGATTCTTACAAGAAATCAACAAGAAGCTACTGAGTTAAGCATCGCTGGGCATTCCTTCTTTCTCACCGGGAAAGGCGGAACAGGTAAAACGTTCACTCTAAGAGCAATACACAAGACGTTGACAGAGCTGAAACGAAATATCAAGTTACTTTTTTAACTGGAATCGCTTGTGGTAATCTTCCTCGTGTGGGTGCCTCAACACTCCATTCCTTCGCAGGAATTAAAGATGGTAGAGGCTCCACTGAGGTTCTCTTAAAACTCACTATATCGCAAAATTGGAATCTTCAGCTTGGCTAAACATGTCATTTTAAAAATCTCTTGGATAATTGTGTCCCTAAAGAGAACACCACTAGTAACATTTATTCCTCAGCATCGTTGCTGTGCTTATCAGAATTGAGGACTTGTGTCTTTCAAATTTAAATTGTTTTTTAGCCGTTACAGTTAGCTGACAAGATCTCATTACATTGTGTTACGAACGAGATCACCCGCTGCTTCCTATAAATAGCTGGCCAGGGCAAGTAGCGGTGGTGTTGTTACGATGATCTCGCTGTGTTTCATCCCTTCTCTATTTTTGACGGTTACTAGACTGAGATTCGAATATAATCCCCTTATCAAGTTACTGTTTCAAACAACGCCCGTTAATCAGATTACAACTCTATGTTACACGATACTTCAAAACGATCTCATATGACACAAGGAATCCCAATATTAGCGTTTCATAGAAAAAAAGCTGAATAAAGTCGGGTTCCCTGTGGACCTTTCAAGCACTCTAGGAAGGTCATTGCATGACCTACAAGCGAAATTCAATTTCGACGTCTTTTGTCCTTTGCGCTCTCCATGTACAAGCAGGCTGATTGACTGATTGATAAACATCCGTATGGGTACAGACTGGAATGCAGATAAAGACAAAAAATACTCTTGGAACGCTTAGATGCAAAACCAAAGCTATACCAACTCATTGGACAAAGTAGTTTGTACGAAAGTATCCTATTTGGTAGATGCAGTGAAACTATAGGGAAACTAGGCTGCGTGATAAGATAAATCCTGGATTAATTAGCAAGGTTTCCTAAATTACTGGAATAATTGCCTCACAATCTGAAATAACAAATTAAAAAAATATATTAAAAAGGCGTGAAACAGCTTGATGCAGCTTTAATTTAGGAATGATGACCAGGGATCTCGGTAATGCAATGATACAACTATCTTAAAATGAAATTGGCCTATAAATACTGCTGGAGTTTATATTGTATTAATACAAACACCGAAGAATTAAAACAAAGCTCATATAATCTCATGTGCTTGATCTCCGGACTCCGTGAAGTCACTCTGAAGTCTTACATATGACTTAAAAGATTCGACAGGGATGCGAATATATTACATAGTTATTTACCTCCAGTTCCTATGCAAAAGGTTCCAAACAACAACACTGCAAAGACCGGCGACATTTTGTTCCACGCTATACCAGCACAAACTGTAGAAGTAAACATTAACAGACAATGACATACTCGACCGATAACCTCGTTGCCATGTCAACGACGTCTGGATTACATCCCAAAGATGACCATCTGATTCCCCCAGAAAAGAAAGGAAAGGAAAGGAAAGGAAAGGAAAGGAAAGGAAAGGAAAGGAAAGGAAAGGAAAGGAAAGGAAAGGAAAGGAAAGGAAAGGAAAGGAAAGGAAAGGAAAGGAAAGGAAAGGAAAGGAAAGGAAAGGAAAGGAAAGGAAAGGAAAGGAAAGGAAAGGAAAGGAAAGGAAAGGAAAGGAAAGGAAAGGAAAGGAAAGGAAAGGAAAGGAAAGGAAAGGAAAGGAAAGGAAAGGAAAGGAAAGGAAAGGAAAGGAAAGGAAAGGAAAGGAAAGGTGAGGTGAAGAGAAGAGAGGTACGAAGAAAAAAGGAATCGAAAATTGTGATTGGTTTTTCGTCGGAATCCTTCAGCACGGAGAGGCTTTTAACTTTTCTTTGCTGTTTTCTCTCGATTTGTTTAGTTTATGAAACTAACAGTTGACATGAGTGAACAATTAAGCAAAAAATCAAATGACCCTCATTTTAGAATAAGCTTTAATAATAATAATAATAATAATAATAATGATCATTTATATAGCGCCTATCCAAAATCTCCTCTAGGCGCTTTACAAAAACAGTAACATGCATGGTTGCCTGTGAGCATAGGATGGCGCCTTGGGCTGCCGCTACACAGTCCGTACCATGAAAATTAATTAAATGGATTAAAATTAAAATTAAATTAAAATTAAAATTAAATTAAAATTAAAATTAAAATTAAATTAAAAATACACTACAAATTACTGCACTACAAATTACTGTTTAAAATTACAATCAAAACACAATAAAATAAAAGTTCACTGATGCATGATGGCCGTTGGCTCAGTCAAGTTTATCCGCCCTTTGACAGGTGTTGTTTTTATTCCTGCTGCCACCCTCCTCACCAGAAAGAACCTGGTGGGGGAGCCGGTTTAGACGCCGACGACCCGTCCATGTGGCCCGGGGGGGGGTACTCCCTATAATGGACTATACGGGGATGCTCCGCCCGAAAGGGGTACCTTTTTCAGGCTACAGGTATGGGAAAGGGGTCCCTTTTTCCGTCCACAGGTATGGGAAAGGGGTCCATTTTTCATCCACAGGTATATGAAAGGGGTACCTTTTTCGTCCGCCAGTCCAAAGGGGTCTAATTTCTTTTATAAACGGTGCAAAGGGTTCAAATATGTTTCATAAACGGGGCAGCAAGTAGCCTCATTCAACGCAGTGAGTATAAGTAATAGATCTATTTATAATCTGCTTTTAGCTAAATAAATGTCAACATCAGCGTTAGTTATTGATTGTTTATTAATGACATGGTGACATCTCCGGCATTACAACACATTTGCACTATGTGTGGTCTACAAACTACGTGTGGTTCCTGTTTCATTCTTGACTTTCATTGTTGTTCACCACTGCTTGGAAACCTTTCTGCATTAGTGCATGCTTGATCTCGATTGCTTTGGCTTTTTAGTTGTCTTTTCGCTTTCCAAAGGGTATCAATGGTCCGTCTCCCTTTACCAAAGGGTCTCAAATATTAAGGGTACCTTGTAAGGGAGAGGTATGTGAAAGGGGTACATTTTAGTGAGAACTATGTGAAATGGGTGCGACTTTTTGAGATTTGATATGTGAAAGGGGTACGAATTTCCGAATTTTACTATGTGAAAGGGTAAGGGGTCGGGAGTCCGGGCGGAGCATCCCCGTATGAAAACTTTCGGAGTACCCCCCCCGGGCCATGTGGCAGGTAGTACTGGGTTACATGTTACCAGTAGCAGGCTCCAACCTGACCTGCATGACCATTTGGATATTTTTGAAGAGATAACGAGTACAAACACTTTAAGAGGGGATTTTTTTCAAGTTCGAGCAGTGAACGACAAAAACTCCTGAGTTGAAGAATAGCTGTTGTACAAAACTAAAACCATTTCTGTCAGAAAGTTTAAGTTGTTTGTAAGTAGTTTTGGCCGATAAAAGTTGAATCAAAGTGTTAATCCAAAACGAAAATTTGGACCGAAAATGAGATTTAGGCCTTCATTTGCTCATTTGCTGTATGTTTTCTTTATATTCAGCTTGAAAGAGCTTAATCCCAACACAACTTCAAGAAAAAGTCTTTGTACAATTCAAAAATCCGTTTTAAACAGGAATTTTATCTTGGTTCATCAGTTTGTAACCGGTAGAAAAAGGATTTGAGTGTTAATCCAGAACGAAAATTAGGATTAAAACTCGCACGAAGGTGTAGTTTTTGGCGCTTTTCGCCATTATTGCTCGTCATTGAAAAAGATCTCCTCTTAAGCTTAATAAACTGGCGATGCGTAGCAAAAAATTATTAGCTCAACTTCCTATTTTCCTAAAAAGCACCCCATGTTTGATCAAACAGCCAATGAGAGTTTTGATGAAATGACGGTCTTGATGCATGTCCAAATAGCTGTATCAACAAATTCAGGGGTGGATCCAGGAATCAAAGAGAGGGGAGCGGCCCGGGCCAGAAAACTTCGTGTCTGAAATGGTCTATTAAATGAATGAGTATTGTGAAGAGAAAGATATATCCATTTACAAAAATACTTCACCAATACGCTTCCAAAGCTCGAGTTCTTGTGGCGCACTTCTTGCTGATGGCAGATCAGGGGAATAATGATATGGACAGTCTGTTTATCTAAGGCCGACTTGACCAGCTCGTGGAGATTGGCAGGGATCAGCTAGAAGCAGTCCAAACAAAGCTGCTTTGGACAGCCCATTAAAGCGGTTAGTCATTTCTTGTAGTAGGACGTCGAGGAAAAGAATAAATATGGAGCGTCACGTGACAGTAAGTGGACTCTTGGCTTTCACGTGCAAGTTGCTTCGCAATATTTGTCTGCTACAGACACGAGGAATGGTCACTTTTACACCTGCCTTCTTGGCTATCATTTTGATCTTCTCTTTCACATAGACCCTTCAAATTCTGTTTTCGCATTCTTTCGTATGTGCTGCAAGTGATTCGTTATTACATCGATGCCAGTGCCTATATGCTTCTACAACATCCAGCGTCAAACCCTGCAAAGAGCGGCGAAGAACTACTGACTGTCCAAAAAGATATTTGACAGAAGGCAACACTGATCGATCAAGGGATACGATTTTTGATTTGATGTAACAGTGAGTCTCTGTGCCTAGCTCTATCTTGGATTTTGCATCCCATTTTCTGCAACCTTTGTTTAAGGAGACTTCCTACAATTTCTCTAGTGCTCGACCGGTCTCCTGACCGGTCAACTTGAAACGGCTGTAGTTCTTATATGAAAGAATCCACAGTTATGAACTTTTGTTCACTTACTACATAAAGACTGTCGTTTGTGAATTGCTTGGGATCTAAAACGGTGACGTCATCGTTTCGTCGCTAGGTAACTTCGATGTAAACAAAATACACACCATTACGACGAAAGTTCATAACTGTGGATGCTTTCATGTAAGAACTATAGCCGTTTCAAGTTGACCGGTCAAGCACTAGAGAAATTGTAGGAAGCCTCCTCATACGGAGCCCGATTAGTGCCATGCAAATCTCGCGCTTGATTTTCCTTTTCCCGACTTTTTCCCCCGACTTTTGTTTATGTTTATGTTTATTTCGCTTCGCCTAATAACAAACAAGAAACAGACAAACAACAAAATACAATATAGGCAGGGACACCACAACAGTGTGACCAATTACTGTGGGCCCAACCTTAACTTTTTCCCGACTTTTTTCTCGTCCTTAACTTTTTCCCGACTTTTTTCTCGACTTTTTTTACCGCTGACCAATTACAGTGCAGGTTCTCTCTCACTCGTGCAATATTATTTATTGCAAAATAATAGAAAATAAGGAGTTTTTGAGGAAAAAAAAGAAAAAAATTAACGAAAACTTTTGATGGCGTGATGTTTGCTAAGGATAATTTTGTTTTCAATCTGCAATAACAGATGAGTTTCGCCGATTTTTCTATAAAAACAACAACAACAACAACAACAACAACTTCCAAATCGTGATACAAAACTTATTGCGATTTTGAGACGCAAATACCACAAAAAATGATTGTTCAATATTTGTATTGATTGGAGTTGAGTAATATTACATTACTGTTTAACCCTGAATTAAAAGTAGGTTTGAATCCTGACTGATATGTAGGCTGGGTACAGACTAGTGTGGTATTGTATAGGGTGGTATAGACTAGTATAGTATTGTATAGGCTGGTATAGACTGGTATAGTATTGTATAGGTATGTATTGCCTGCTATACTAGACTTCTATATAGAGAGGTAAATAGATACTGAACTTACTATATGGGACAATATATTTAACGATATATGAAGGACCTACCAAAAAAGTCGAGACTGAAAAAGTCGGGAAAAAAGTCGGGAAGAAGTTAAGGTCGGGAAAAAGGTAAGGTCGGGAAAAAGTTAAGGTCGAGAAAAAAGTCGGGAAAAAAGTCGGGAAAAAGTTAAGGTCGGGAAAAAAGTCGGGAAAAAAAGTCGGGAAAAAAGTCGGGAAAAAAAGTCGGGAAAAGGAAAATCAAGCGCGAGATTTGCATGGCACTAATCGGGCTCCGTATTCCTCAAGGATATAGTTTCCAGACAGAGTAGAAGAAGCTCATGGAGGTCTTCAAAGTCTCATGCAGTGTAGCGTTGAAGGTTCTACCCATCGTGTCTCACAGATTGGCTTGATCTTTAGTTTGGCAGCTTTCATCTTCGTTCTGTTTTCTTATATATCTGGATCTTCAATTTCATTATCAGCCACGTTGTCAATATCTTCAATTTCTTTATCCTCTGACTCACTGCTAGGGGCTATCAATGTCATCCTCACTTTCCTCATTTTCCATTTGATTGCTGATGTTCCTCTCTTCATTGACTTTTTATGGCTTCCGGTTCATAGCATACCTTTTAGGGACCGGTCATTATTTATCGCCTGGGGTGGGGTGGAGGATTTTTGTTGCAACACAGTAAAATTCATCTGATCCCCCCATAATTCACTGCAGCATTTTAATGATTCCCCCTTGTTGAGGGTTGTTATTTTGATAACCCTCCCCCCCCCCAAAAAAATAGTGGTTCTTAACAATAACAATGTTAATACGCAGCCTTCATTTCGACGGTAGTCAAACCTGCATGTTTTTTGAGGTTCGAGTCATACTCATAACCTGATCTTCCCACTGTACATAGCTAAAGTCGCTGTAGGTCCGTTCATCACTTTCCTCTTTCCAAGGGCTGGAACACAGAGCAATTACAAGCTTAAAAGTGTATGGCTTAAAAATCCAAGGTTTATAGCCCATAAAATCTCACTGCTGGTTTATCTCAGCTATCTTTGATGCATGAGATAGGGTTAGGGTTAGCGCTAATCGCATGGACAACAAATTTCTATTACATTACACAATAACATATTGTCACGGCGTTTTGCGAACGTCCAGAAACAACATGTAAAAGCCGTAGCCGTCACTTCCCTGGGAAGTTTAATGTTACACACGTTCAAGTGTGTTTATATCGCTGGTCTATATAACATTCATTCCCTGAACAAGTCTCCATTAGAGACAAAATGCGTCGGAATTAAAAAGAAAGTTTACAACTACACTACCCTGCGAGCAGAGTCCCCCTTTACCTTTCGATTAGAAGGTAAAGGGGGACTCTGCTCGCAGGGTACAACTACACAAGTCCTCCTCTGTGCTGCTCACTAGTTCTAGCTAAAAAAATTAAAACTAAATTTAAAAAAATTAATAAAAAGAATTTCGTTTTGCCAAGTTTAAAGAAAATACATCACTTAAGAGGGGAGTCGCGGTCCCGTCGGCCCACCTCTAAATCCGAACCTGGACAATCGCAAAACAGGACCAAGCATCATCTTGCGTTTCACGATCACGTTTGAAATGCCTTACGGTTGGAAAAGCGTACTTTACTGTATATAAGGAATTCATGCTCACTACTGATGTAAATCAACATTTCTATCAGTATTACTGATTACTATGAAGGGGAATTTCAAATCTCGATTTTCAGATCAAATCAACACTAGTAGGAAACAACATCCCAAACTTTATTTTTGAACCTTTTCCCCACTTTTATGCAAATACTCGTTTATTTAGTTACTGAAAAGTAATGCTGGGCCTTCCTGCGTTGATTTTTGAGTCAGAAAAAAAAATGTTTTCTTTATTTCTCTCTTTCTTTATCTCACACTGATTCATTCTCTCAATAATTTTTCTTTCTTCCTTTCCTTCTTTTTTTTTTCTTTCTTTCTTTCTTTTTTTTCCCCCGATTCTTTCTTTTAAAAAAATTGGTCTAAAATCAGTTTGGTTTTATTAGAAAAATGCCTATTTTCAGTTCTTCTTGTACTAGCTAATTTAAAGAGAAAATGTTAAAATTAACTCGCTGAATTTACAATTTGAGGTGTTCACGTAAAGACTAGCAAGTGTTTGTAAAGCTGATACGCAATGCTTTATTCAGTCACGACTACCTGTCGTGACTCAATCGTCGATGTTTGAGATATGTGCTATTAGGTGAGTACATTTTGTCGTTGTTTTGTAGATATGTGTTATCAAGTGAATAAATTCCAAACCTTTGTAGCTCACCAATCCCCCTTTCGTGCAAACCTTCCCAACCACAGAAACACTTCCTTTGTTTTATTTCAGTCGTTCAAACAATTGCAAAAACTAAAATACATTATATTTCAAAACCCTGCATATGTTTATGCGAAGGTGGATTTCACCTGTTTGCCGTGTTAAAGATGATATTATCTACGATTGGCGTAGTGTAACATGGCGTGTGTGGCTTCAGGGCCGGGAATTATGGCAACAATGATGTGCATGGGTTTTTAAAGATCGTTCAAAAATTCAACAATGTTGCGCTAAAAATCAATTTGTGCAATAACCTGGTACTAAATAGTCTACATTAGCTAGAATAACACACAAACAAACACACTCACAAACAAGCAGCATAAACATAGCATTAGGCATGGGCTGGTTCAATCAAGAGGAGAGGGGTAGGAAAATGTCGGGACAATAACCAGATATGCGGGCACTGATCAGATATCTCGGAGGCAGGAGGTAGGCGATCACCACGCCCTGATGGCCACTGAGCATGCAGGTTGTAACGATTATGAGACGAGTATTTTTTAGAATTCATGCAATATCGTATAAACGTATCTAAAGAAGAGTTTCTTTTCATTGCATTTAGAATTCCAATGGGAGATTGATATTACACTTTTTTGAATTTACAATGATCAAAACGGAATCAGGACGGATCAGAAAGATAATAGAGAGAAAGCAAGAAAGAAGAGACAAGAGGATTTGTAACAATGAAAGAGGGATATACAACACGTATTTGGAGCTAAACCTCTGTGTGCATTCCCTATTGCTATTTGTAAATTATACAGAAAAAGGAAGAAAGAAAGAAAGAAAGAAAGAAAGAAAGAAAGAAAGAAAGAAAGAAAGAAAGAAAGAAAGAAAGAAAGAAAGAAAGAAAAGAAAATCAAGCGACTAAGATAGAATTGAGCATCTTGATGATATGACAATATCTAAAGCATATTTAATCAGCAATCTAAATGAAGCCTTAAAATTCTAAAGAATGTGTACTTAGTAGTTGCACACTTCTTCAAAGCTGAGTACTCAACTCTTTAGAAAAATCGTTAGCCACAAGCAGTTGTATAATCAACTGTTAAGCATAACTTGTATAAAGGTTGCCAAATTGAGTGTTTTCAACACCTAATACAGGATCTTCAAGATGTTCGTCTTGTTTGTAGCTGTACTGATTCTACCAGCCCTTATTGAAGGTAATACGAGATTGAAAAGTTGTTTTGAGACTGCACTTCCAAACTAGGACATAACTTTATTGACTAATTTAACTTGTTAATTTGCAATTTTAGTCTCATATTATAATGCTGCTCATTTCTTAATAAGCTTTAATTTTGCCTTTTGAATTGAATGGACATTAGCATTAAATAAAGAGTTTATTAATTTGATTACCTGAGATTTATTATTAAGTATGGTACAAGTAAACTGTATGTTTGAATGTACTGTCGACAAACTTCCCACAAAAGATTTTCGTACTATATTGCTAAGAAGAAAAAGTGTATCATAATCTATGTCTTAAAACAGCTCGTTTTATGTATCTATGCATTTTGATTTATCAACTAGGTTGTGGGAACCGTCCCACGTTTACTCGGGTCATCAATGGCCAAAATGCATCCCCTCATTCGTGGCCTTGGCAGGCTTCACTACGTGTACGAGGCAGGCATATCTGTGGTGGTACATTAATTAGACCTGACTGGGTTTTAACTGCTGCCCACTGTGTTGACAGGAACCCAAGTCCTAGTGGTTACACTGTAGTGCTTGGTGAGTATCGGTTGAGTACTGTTCATGATTTCCAGGAAATTGGCGGGAAAATGCCTAACAAGCACGTGTTATCGCCATAAGAACTATTTTCTTTTGCCGCGCAAAAATGCGTTCTTAAAAAAGACTTTGCAATGCAATACTTTGTTACGGCGTATAAGCAATAAGCAATGCACTTAAATTAAAACTTACAATTTATGAAGATAGCCATTGAGTTCTATTACACAACTCTAGCCATTAATGAACAAACACGAGGACCACTGATGTACAAATGATTAACGCGCTGTCAGATGTCTTTTTAACAACATGTTTAAGGATAAGAACTTATCCATATTTGTCCCTTATTTATATTTATATTTTTAAGAAAAAAAGCTTAAAATTATATTACTTTGTATGACGTGTTTTGGAAAGAAACATGCTAACTTTTATAAACCTGTGTGTTTGGATAAGTGAGCACTTGGTTAGTTTACATAAACACCTTAATTGGAACTGCCCTTGTATGTAAAAACTCATCCTCCATCAATATATTTCGTGTCAATCATAATTGAAAGGTAATTAGGCTTATGTATTCTAATTTATTATATGGCTAGATAATTTCCAGAATTTTGATTGGCTAACGCATGGTCTGTATTTTGCCATATCAGGACTATCCCGGATGAAAAGAAAAGTTTGCGTTTGGCAATTGTTTTAGCGGGACTTCTCAAAGCCATATAATAAATAAGTTATTAACCTCGTTTGCTCGGTCTGTATGTGAAAATATCAGACCTCGGTCTTTTGTACAGACCTCGCTGCGCTCGGTCCGTACTGTCAAGACCTCGGTCTGATATTTTCCCATACAGACCTCGCGCTCGGTTAATAACCCTTTAATATTTCTTAAGCGTACAGATTTTTGGGCATTATTTTCCAAACATAGTCCGCGTTCACAGTGTTCAGAGTTTTGACTTAATAAATAAACAATATCTTTAATAGTTCTTGAATGACAAATAATAAAAAAACTATTTGAAACACTCAAGATTTCAAAATTATATACTATATTCAATGTTCAGTAAAACGAATAAATTAATTAATTAATTAATTAATAAATGAATGAAAAAATTTAGACTTTATCTGTATCTTCTAAAAAGATGTAATGAAAAACAATCTACGCATGCCCTCAATTCTTTTAACTTTTGTACCTTAATCCTTATAGTTTTTCCCTCAAATACAAACCAACAGTTACATCAAGGACAGCTTACAGACAACTAACATTTTGTAATTGATTCTAGGCGCACACCAAAGAACCGGAACTCAGACCAGCGTACAACAGACTTTCAATCTTAAACAACTCATCAAACATCAAGGGTTTACCATGCAGAATCTAAAACACGATGTTGCACTCTTACAACTTGAACGACCAGCGTCACTTAGTGACAAAGTGAACGTTGCTTGTCTTCCTTCGGGAGATGCAGCTGTTGGCGCTAGGTGTTACATCACAGGTGAATCATTTCTCTCATCAGAACATGGAACTATAATTAAGCCATTGTAGCAGTGCAACTACCCGCCAACCAAGGCTATCCAAACAAATTTTGATGCAAATTATCCAATCACGATCGAGTATTTATAAAATTTACCTTATCTGAGTTGGCATGACTGATCACGAAACAATATAGATTCAAGTCAAGTCAACTAAGGCTGGGGTGGATAAATCTATACATTCTCTGTATTTATCAACCCCAGTATCGACTTGAATTAGTTATGCGATTTGGGAAAATGTCTATAGAATCCCTACATCTTTTTAGATATTTCGCTTAAAAATGCATGTAATTTGCTTTATATTTATTCGAAATACTTCACGTTTAACAAGAAGAGCAGTAGGCTGTAGGGACTCACCACAATTCTGTTATTTGATATTAAAAATGTATATTTAAAATTTGTCCGGGTGGCCTTGGTTTATGTAGTCACACTGCAACAGTGGTTTCTATTTGAGAATTATTGTTAAGCGTGAGATAAGTAATAGACAGTTAAATGATCTGATGTGACCACAGAACATACGAGGACCTCTAAAAATCAAGAACAATTTGCAAGCGATTTCTTATAATCACCGCCACTGGTCACCAAGTCGACCTTTACCCACCCTTGATCATGAATTAAGACATTTCTTTGTTCATTGTGCAGACTAACAATACCTAACGTTTGACTTCCATTTGGTTACTAACCCAAGGACAAAGAAACTATTTAAGTCAGTCCAGGAAGATTTTGTCACACGAACATCGCATACGTACTTACAAACCTCTACAACTATGTTTTCACTGCTTTTGTAGGTTGGGGGAAAACAAATGGTGGTGGCAATGGACTACCAAACATCCTACAACAGGCAGCACTACCTGTAGTCAAACATGATGAATGCAAGCAAAAGTATGGCCGCATTCTCGATAGATCAGCTCATCTGTGTGCAGGAGAAGGACGAGCAGGCGCATCCGGAGGGTGTAATGGTGACAGCGGTGGACCTTTCGTATGTAAGGAAGGAAGAAGATGGGTGGTTCACGGTGCTGTTAGCTTTGGACAGAGAAACTGCCCCACAACACACTACACTGTCTTTGCTAGAGTGAACAGCTACATAAACTGGATGTCAAGATACATTGGTTGTAAGTTTAATCCATGGTCATAGCAGATTACTAGAAGGGATGGGTGACAGTACTGGCGTGTAATAACTTGATGACTTGTCAACTAGACCAGTTTTCGTATGACTGTGAAAACGGCACGGCAAACTCCACCATGAGTTTCGACCAAAAAAGCTCAGCCATGCAATAAATAAACATGGAAAAAGCCAATTATTAGATAATTTTGCTGGGGAGCACTGTCTAAGATGTAAAATTTTGAAAACGAATTGCAAGATTTTTCGCGAAAAAGTACGACATTCCGGTAATTACGGCTACCTTAATTATTCAACGATCGCTAAAGTCTAAAATGCCCTAATCGGATCTAATTCACACAGTGACGTGTTGGTAATTACTTCCACTGCTTAATGTATCTTATATATTTATTTAGCGCCCGCAATATAACTCGAAAGTGCGGAGTTCTGGTCCTTGTTTCAATTTTATACTGACTTTGACGCGTGATATTTTCCCATCTGGGGTGCCTTCGAATTAAATAGTTATCCACAGCGCACTATAGCTAGCGGTAGGTAGACTGCTTATGTCTCCGTTGTCTCAGTATTTCGGTAATTGAACATAATTTAGAAGAACGAGATCGCCAACCAAATGTTCCATGTCTTGTATTAATGAATTTTGAACCAAAAACTCAACAAAAACACATTTTAAACACATGCGCAGACAAATTGTATGCTTTCTTCAATTGAAGGGAAACAAATAAGCAAAGAGCAAACAAGAAATAAGCATGGATGTATGCATTAACGAATGGCAAGCATGCATGGACGAGTAAATAATTCCTCATTATGGATAAAAAAAACATTAATATTTTTGATCAGATTTACAGTTATTTGTTATACTACTATTGCTATTGCCATTGATTCAACAGCTAAACCACCACCAACGAATGGACCACCACCACCAACGAATAGACCACCATCCCCACCCCCACCAACGAATAGACCACCACCCCCACCCCCACCAACGAATGGACCACCACCACCTCCTCCTCCAAGTAAGTGATCTTATGATTTATTTAAAACCTTGATGAATTACTTAGAGGTTAACGCACTCAGCGAGTGAATTATCGGGATTTATCTTCACGAGTTTGCTAACAATGAACGAGAAATTTTAAATACTGCACGAGGCGTTAGCCGAGTGCAGTATGAAAAAATTTCGAGTTCATTGTTAGTAAACGAGTGAAGATAAAATCCCGATAATTCACGAGCAAAGAGTGCGTTAACCTTTTTATTATTCAATTTGAATACACTGCAGAAGCAGGCTAAAACTGTCAGTCGACATCTAAGATCACTAGAAATAAGCTTAACTCAAGTCATCCAAAATAGTAAGACTTATTCAAAATTTATTTAATAGCATTTGGTAATTTTAACAATACAAATTAAAATAAACCTTTCAGAAGAAAACTAGGAGAAAAGTACCGTGATACAAGAATAATAAACGAGTTCTCAGAATCCATGTTTACAACTTGCTCGGTAAAATTGAAATCGTCCATAAGTCTTATAAACAAAGAACTCAGACTTTTTTGGATCGTTAAGTGATTCATCACTGAGTCCTAGAACTCGGTAAGTGAAAGGTCTAGAAAATTATCGCTGGAGTTTTGGATATAGGTTTAAACTGGCGACTTACGGTTGAAACGCTGCTAAACCTTGGTGCATGAAGCCGGGAAGAAGTAGTTTTCGTTTGTCGACAGCCGAAGGCTGAAGTACTCGTTTGGCGATTTTTTCGATTCATGATAAAATTTCTTTACCCCATCTGAGAGAAGTTGCGGGGAAAGGATTTCCAGACTTTCTGTTGGATAGTTTTTGGATAGCCAGTCTAAAAAACAAAAATTATAGTGATGAATTTGCAAAGCCGGCGAATAGTGTTTTGACAAAAACAACACGCCAAAAACTGAATTTACGGTTTGAATGAAAGTTAGAACTTCGTAAGCTTACCGTTAAAAACAGAGACAGACTTGTGGCGACAGACTTTCTAAACTTTCTATGAGATAGGCTTTGGATAACAGTTGAAATATGTTGATCTCAGTAAGCTCCAAAAACTTCAATGAAATTGAGTTTACCTTCATAACGCACGCGTGATTTTATAGAAAATTAATACGTCGGTATTAATCCCTCGTGACGTGTTGTCACGTCATAACAACGCGTCACGTGGTACAAACTGACCAATCAGAAAATCAGAATTTGTACAGTGTATGAAAATTGAATAATAATTTGTATTTATGAATCTTTTCTATTTAGTATTTATTTGTTTATTTATTTGTCTATTGATTGTTTGATTCATTCATTCATAACAAATAGACATATGTGACGATTAGGCAAATCCGTCAGCTTTCAAAGCATCCTTGGTCCCTGATATTATGCAGGGTTTATATCATTCTCGATTTATTCAGATAAAGCCCGGTAATTTATCTGGATTAATCCCTTGAGTTCATAATGACCTGGAATGTACGCGATATAAAGCCCTAAAAACTAAGAGAAAACCAATCATATAATAACACTGCACAAAGACATACTTGTACAACAATGTCAATGCCTCCCGCGCTTTCCATAAATTAAACATTCTCTAAGAGTTTAAATATCATTAAGATAGCCTGTTCTTAAAACCAGAACTTATTTAGGCGTCCAATAGGTTCGTTGCGCACTAATTAATTGGAGACATTCTCAGACATATACTGTAAGTAAATGTTGAAATTCTGTGCAAACAAGTACCACTGCACATGCAATTCTGTTTTTACTGGAGGAGTAGCGCGGAGAAAAAAGGCTTTAAAAAAGATAAAAAAGAGAGAGAAATTTGAACTGACAAACTCAAGTCACATGACCAGTGCCTCGTCCCAGAATTGAAATGAAACCAGAAAGGTGACAGACTGTCGCTTGGCCACCATTGCTTTCCGAAGCCGGAGAAATAGTGAAGAAGAGTAAAAACAAGCGTTTTAAATTCTAATCATGACATTTAATTTTACGTTTTAGATTTTGCGTAGAATTTCTCTAAAATTTCCTTAGTATAGTCCTGCGTTACTATTTTGATAAAACTCTTTCAGATTTGAGAATTAATCGAGTTTGTGTAAACATTTAACAATGACCATTAATTATTAGGCAAGAATGAATAAACTTGAAACTCAGTGAAGATTGAAGCCTAAGCAGGGCCTGATTATATGAACCGGGCTGGCCTGGTTAAGTGGGCTGACTTTTATTCTGTGGCCCTTAGTATAGGGAAAAGAAAACGAAAAACGTCAGCCCGCAGTTAACTAGGCCAGCCCGGTTCATATAATCAGCTGGCCCTATAGTAGTCTCGTAAATTAATGTTGTTTTGCTGTAATGACAGGTTGCAAAGACATCTGGCCTACACGTGCGTGTCGAGCGCATCGTGATTACATATGCCTTGGAAATTTCCCTCATTTAAAGAAAGTTTGCAAGAAAACGTGCAATCTCTGTAAGTAATTATCACATTTTCAAGTATCCTGCTCTTTCCAGCTAATAATTAAACTCCCAGCCATCACAGACAACTACGTCGTTATGGGCTTCTGGACAGGTCATTGCAAGCCAAATATCCTCTATAGTTCGAGGCTAACCCTGTATTTGTGCGCCCGTTGTTTAATTTTGCAGCGGTATCATCAAACTCTAAAAAGATCTTTTTTTAAGTTGGTTTGGAGGAGACAGCATGGCCCAGTGGTCAGAGCGTCGGTCTCGTAATCCCAGTGGCAACTACATAAGGTTGCAGAGCAGAATTTGTTCCGGGTAGTCCTTTTGTACAGAATTGGCTTCTCGACCACTGCTTGTTAATAGCCAACTTTTTTGCATTGTCTCCTGGTCAGTCGGGATTCTTAGCAATCTCGTTTAAAAAATATTGTATCAACTGACATTTAGTCTTGAAATTAGAAGTAAACTAGCAAATATCCCCAGAATTAATAGCTGTTTGCTACATGTACAAATTTCTAGGTAAATCTTTGAGAGGGAACTAACCAATCCAAGTGAACTTGAACAACTTGTTAGCACTACCAAAGGGACAAAATTTTGGTGCCATATTGGCGCCCTGACCAGGGTAGAGGTTCTGACAAGAGCAAATATCTTATAACTGTAACTGCAGTCAAATTAAGAAATTTACATTTTAGCACAACTTGTAATTTTCTCGCTTTCTGATTGGCTGTTAGCTATGATCAATAAGAGGACATATACACATGCACACAGATCTGATGGCGTCATCTGTCACGCAAAAAGGGTCTCAATGGGGGTATAGCTTTGACGGTTGACGATTAAAAACTGATCAGTGTTTTTACAGAGAGAGGACAGAGACATGGCTCGCTCAAAAAACGTCAAAAATATTTTACAAAATCATCAATATAAAACAATTGCTTATGTCTCTGTACTGTGATATAAACACTCTGGAAGATGTAGAGCACTCGAAAAGCAAGAGAAACACTCGGCTACGCCTCGTGTTCCTAAGTTTGCTTTTCTCTTGCTCTACATCTTCCATCGTGTTTACATTTAACAGCTTTTTCCGTGCTCCGTTCAGTAATACAGCACGCAGGAAGTGACGAAAGCACGAAAGAAGTGTAAGGAGAGCACGAGCCGTAAACACCCCCTAAGTCTGCGTATGTCGCTTCTGCTTCTGCTTTCGTCGCTCGTGAAAGCCAGCCATTTAATTTTCTTTCTTTTCCTTCTTTTGATTCTTTGCGCACTTGTAGTTGTTTATTTGATTGATTATATGGAGAAACTTATTCAATTTGTACTGTTTTGCAGGTTGATTACAATGACAGCGTAAAAGAGGGATTGCAAATTTAACCATATTAAAGGATGCATAAATGAAAATGCTGTTGTTGTATTTGTTTATTGTGATTTTTTTCTCAGTTTGAAGAAACTTAGTGACTTTGAATTACTTTAACACCATCAGTATTATTATCCTCTTATATGGGGTCACTTGAAACGTTCTACAGAAGTTTCTTTCTTCTTGCTGAGGGACAACGCTGAAGAAAAACGTATTATTGGAACGAGAGAAAGTAACTTGAAAAGACTATCAAAAGAGTCCATCGCTTAAAATATCTTGTTTTCAAATGGACGAATATGCCCAACAAAAGCATGTCAACCTTCCAATTTTGTGTTCATAATAATAATGTCCATTAGCTTGTTATCGCTGGTATCTCTTAGGGGTCAAAAAATCGTCCGACCACGCCCTTTTAAAAAGACTTCCGGTAACTTTTAGGGGTATTTTTGAAAATTTCCGACGAGCATACCCGATCCTTTTACAATGGAGTACCCACCACCCCCCACCCCACCCCCCCCGGGCAGTTCCCACTCATATGAAATCAGTTGTTTTTAGAGATAAGTATGTATTCTGAGGCTACGTTGCTCGGGCTTCCTGTGGGGACGAAAACTTCAGTTACACAGGAACATCAACGTGTTCGTTCGTTCAGAATCGTGTACATAGCTTTTTATGTTGTGAAGTGAGGAAAGAATCAACTGAATTATAAGCAAAAAGGACATTTAGTAGCGGCGTCTTGGGCTTGCAAAAGAAGTCTAAGTGAACGCATTGTTGTTTTTGCTGCGAACGCAGTGAGCAGCAACACTAATCTCGCAGGACTTCGGGATCCCTGTATCGCACACATACCGAATTTCGTGGGCGAGCTAGCTGGCTAGCAATTTCTGAATTTAGCACCTGCAGTATGATCATTACGTATCAGCGGTTATCGCCAAATGATGAATGCGCCTTAAACCACATGGTCGTTCTCTTCGTGCTATTTCCCCGGTACACGAAGGTGTGTTTGAAAGTTCATCATGTTTAATGCGACTCTGTTTAATCGAGGAAGTATTCATCAAGGTGATAGTCGTTTTAGAGACATTTCTAGAGGAAGATAGTGTGCTTTTATGAGTCTTTCAGCTTTGTTATGTGCTAATTCTTGTGATATTTCGATTTGGACAACAGAGACTGTAGATTGTAAGGGATTCTGATCGAAAGGGATTCTTTGTTCTTGAAAGCATTCGAAGAAGGTTCTATACCTGATGCAGAGACGATTTCACTCAATTATCTGCCAGATCGTGTCCCTGGGTCTACGTTGGCACGGAATATCGCTCGACGAGGCAAACAATCAAAATAAATCGCCCGACGAGGCAAACAATCGAAATAACTCGCCCGACGAGGCAAACAATCGAAATAAATCGCCCGACGAGGCAAACAATCGAAATAAATCGCCCGACGAGGCAAACAATCGAAATAAATCGCCCGACGAGGCAAACAATCGAAATAAATCGCCCGACGAGGCAAACAATCGAAATAAATCGCCCGACGAGGCAAACAATCGAAAAATACATATGTATAGCATGTATACAATTTGTCTGCGCATGTCTGTGTTTTGGGCTTGAAATTCATTTGCATATCGAATGCAAGAAATTTTATGTTGACACGGAATATTTGGCTGGCTATCTCGTTCTTCAAAATTATGTTCAACAACCGAAATACTGAGACAACTAAAACATGAGCAGTCTACATAACGCTAGTGCGCTGTGGATAACTATCCAGATCGAAGGCACTCCAGATGGGAAAATATCACGCGTCAAAGTCACTGAGAAAGTTGTGGGAAGGACCAGAACTCCGCACTTTCGAGTTATAATATTGGTGTTTAATTCATGTATAAGGTAAATTTAGTAATGGATGTCATTACCAACACGGTACTGTGTGAATTGGATCCAATAAGAGTACTCTGGACTTCATTGATTGTTGAATGATTAGCCATATTTACTGGAATGTCGTACTTTTTCGCACAAAATTCTTGCAATTCATTCTGAAAATTTTACATCTTTGACAGCGCCCCCCAGCAAAATTATTAATAATACGCTTTTTCCATGCTTCGTTCTTGTAAAACAGAGCTTTCTTGGTGGAAACTCCTGGTCCCTCCATGTGATTTCAAGCAATGTTTACAGCCAGGTTCAAACCTTGTTAAAATTGACTAAATTCGGTAGCCTATATTTTATAATCTGCAACATTTATCTAGAAGTTAATGACCTATTTTTATACATGGTGAGGCATACAGTTTGTGCCGTATGAAGCAGCGTTTTATACTTTATAAAAGAGCAATAAATTCATCGCTGACATTTGCATGCAAACAACGTGCTTGGAAACACGTTCACAAAAATGCTTTAGATCACATGTAGGGACCACGAATTTGGACTAAAAAAGCTCAGTTTTGCAAGAAAGAAACGTGGAAAAATCCAATTACTAAATAAATTTGCTGGGGGGCGCAGTGTAAGATGTCAAATTTTGAAAGTGAATTGCAAGAATTTTGAGCGAAAAAGTACGACATTCCAGTAAACATGGCTAATTATTCAACGATCGATGGAGTCTAAAATACCCTTATTGGGTCTAATCTAAACAGTAACTTGTTGTTAATGGATTCCACTGCTTAACGTACCTTACATATAAATTCAGCGCCCACAATATTACTCGAAAGTGCGGAGTTCTGGTTCTTCTCACAACTTTCTACTGACTTTGACGCGCGATATTTATAATTATTATTTATAATTATTTATATATATAATAAAACCATTTAATTCAGTACACAAGTTAAATACTCGAGGCGCTGACCAAAAAATATTAAAGGTTCCAATGGTTACCACTAATGCTGGTATGAGAACTTTTGCTTTCACTGGCGCCAAAGAATGGAACAGCCTACCAAAAGAATTCAGAAATGCAAGCAGTATAGCTTCATTCAAAAGACTGTACTTAAACGCAAAGTTTAAGGAATTAAAGAGCGACATTGAATGACATTTTAAAATATTTCAAAAAAAAAAAAAAAAAAAAAAAAAAAATCTTATGTTATATGTTATTTATAATGAACTGTTATTGTTATTATTTATTATTCTCGCATGTTTCTTAGGGCCTGGATGAAAATTACTTAAATGTAATTCTAGTTACCCTAATCAAATAAAGTGTTATTATTATTATTATTATTATTATATTTTCCCATCTGGAGTGCCTTCAGTTTGGATAATTATCCACAGCGCACTAGCGGTAGGTAGACTGCTCATGTTTCAGTTGTCTTTATAGTATTTCGGTAGTTGAACATAATTTTAAAGAACGAGATAGCCAGCCAAATGCTCCGGGCCGTGTCAACATAAATTTTCTTGCATTCGATATGCAAATGAATTTCAAGCCCAAAACACAGACATGCACAGACAAATTGTATACATGCTATACATATGTATTATAATGTTTAAATTACAATTATTGTTTACATGTTATTGATAATAATAAACTGTACATATACGTTCTCATGTTGTTTGTTTTGTCATTACAAGATATCAATTGTTTGCAAAAATTCATAAATAAATATAAGAAAAAGCTTATCTATTGACAACTGAATAAATCTAAAACTAATGACTTTAATTTTAATATTGGGTTTTATTCTGTTGTTTGTCTTCATATTCGAAGGAACTTCACTATGTTTACAGATCGCAGCACTTCACTTTCGATAGGAACTTCCAAAACGTACCCGGCTAACAAATACCCAAATGCCAAAATTTTCGACCCTAAAAAATACCTAACAGCTCAAAAATACCCCTAAAAAATACCAAAAAATCAAACAAAAAACTAACAAAGAAAACAATCGAACAGCACTAATTCAAAGTGTCGTTGTTTGTACCCCTAAAAAATACCATCTTTTCTGAAAAACCTTGGATTTTCTCTGACGACCCCTAAAAAAATACCAAATCGGCGATTTCAACCCCCTTAAAAAATACGACGATCATCCCTAGCACACCAATATAGGGAGTACCCCCCCCCCCCCCCCCCCGGGTAGGAACCGCTAGTTATAGGAGGATCTTCGCCGACAAATGCTTACATTTTGCATAAATCAAATTTCCAGCTGTAAAAAGACTTTAGAAATAGAGTGATGGCATCACCTTTAGATATACAGTAATTCTCAAAAAGGTTGTCCAGATGAAAAGACGTTTAGAAAATGAAGCAATGAACGACAGTTTTCCATGGTTTCTTGGCGAAATAAGATAAAAGGTAAGAAAATCACGAGCCGTAGGCGATATAATTACAAGCAAAAAACTAAAACTAAAAACTAAATATCGGTGATGAAAATATCAATTCTCCTAAGAATCATCAATGAGCCAATGAGATTGCTCATTAATTATTTCGAGAACGAGATACAACGAGCGTTGTGATTGGTTTGATTTTGAATTGAAAATGACGTCATCGAAGTCCTTTGTGAAGAGAAAAAAATGGCGTTGAAGAAGCTTGAACATGAAAGTTGTGGACTACAAATTTACTATTTTGAGGTACTTTTCTGTACTTTTTTGTGTCTAAGTATACATGTTTTCACAGACAATGTTTTTTTCTTGGATGTGTACAGATTTTGAAGCAAATTAGGTTTGTTTTATAGACTTTTTTACGCTTTAAAGCTTTGCCGTAAATTTGACTCTCTGCATGGAAGTGAGTTTTGGAGCACCAATGTACCTTTTTTATCCTCCAGCTGTTTTTTTTGTTGTTGTTGTTGTTGGTTTTTTGTTGTTGTTGTCGTTTTTTTGTTTGTTTGTTTGTTTGTTTTTTGTTTTGTTTTTTTACGATGAAAATTCTGCTGTTTTGGGGCAATTTTTACAGCAGAAAGAAAATTGTTGACGACAATTAACTTTGCTCGGAGCCGTGGGTTTACTGGTAAAATAGAGTGGATTTCGTATGACTTTGAAAAACTACGGCACGGTCACGGCACGGCACGGCCACGGTACGGAACCTCGCCTGCTGATTTCTTTACAAATTTGCGAAGAAATCAGCAGGCGAGGTTCCGTGCCGTGGCCGTGCCGTGCCGTGCCCGTGCCGTAGTTTTTCAAAGTCATACGAAATCCACTCTATACCACGGTTTTCAAGGAGTTTTCAGCCAATCAGGGCGCTCGTTAGAAAAAAGCTATATTATAATCGTTAATAAACTCATTTGCATATATCAGATTTTCAATTTTCTCGCAGGAATTTCAATTCAAAATACCCCATTCAACGTACATTGCATATTATTATAAGTAATACCATGACCCTGAGGGATATTAGTGATTAAATATCCCCGAAGCCGAGGGAGGTTTCGGCCTAGCCTACGGCCTCGGGACTTCCACTAAACCTCCCGAGGCTGAGGGGACATTTAATCACTAATATCCCGAAGAAGTCATGGTATTACTTTGTAATACCATGATCACCGAGGAAATAAACGAAAATATACTTCGCTGTTTGTTCATCCAAAACTTGAAAATATTATACAATTCTTTTACCAATTGTGCGTAACCCTGTTGCCTAATGCCTATGCGCAAAATAGAATGAATAGCTCCCACACGCGTAAGAGTGTGCAGTGGTAAGATCTAGAGGTATCGGTGCGTTAGAAAGTGATAGAGTTTCGGGACAACGTGCAAAGTTGTCCCGATCGTCCCGATGATTGATATATGAGGGACTGTACCTCATGAATAACATGAGGGACGATTAGTTCTAATCGACCCTCATTAATTATGGATGAGGGACGATTAGTTCTAATCATCCCTCATTCATAATTAATGAGGGAATATTAGAACTAATTTTAACGGTTGAAGTAAGAAGTAGGCAACCAAACAATGAAGAATGCAGAGAGGTGTTACTGCAATTTTCAAAATCCTGCGAACTCAGACATGTAAACACTCAAGTGTTTTTTGCCAAATTAGCTTCCGTCAATCAAAATAAAAAATCAAAAATAGGAAAGCTAACCAAATATCAAAATCATATTTAGCTGTTACAAATCGTCTAAAGATCATTTTCAGTCATTTGGTAGGTTTTTAGGGATCTTTATGAGTATTTTTTGGTTGTTTGTTTGAAGTGGGCGGAAGCTAAAAACCAAATTCCAACGGACTGTTTGAAGGTCGGAGTTCGCATAATTATGAAAATTGCAGTAATTGTGATATTGTAAATCTGCCATAACTTCAAACATTTGCGTATTTTTTCTATTTTATTTTATGTCTGATTCCTTCTTCATGAAAGCTCTCCTGAGTTTTAGTACAGCAAAATGTTTATATGTGGAACATGGGAAATTGGAAGCGTCTCTTGGCTATTGTTTTGCGCTGATGATTGGACGAGATTTTTTGTACAAAAGGAACTTTGTTCCAAAACAGGGTTTTTGCGCGTTTTGTTTTAAAAGTGTTATCCATAGGTTAATATATTATCACTCTGGAAACCTAGACATTATTGCGTGGGGAAGTTGAAATTGGCACAGAGCAATTGAAATTAAAGTTGCCTCTTACTCGGACATTGACTTAAAATTAATGAAAATACTGGGACGGTTTGGGAAAATGTTCTATATTCATATAAGTATTCCATTAAATGGACAACACAATTTCATTTATTTAGCTTTTAATGTGGCCAGAATTCAATTGCCGCCTCATGTTTAACCTGAAAAACAACAAACAAGCGGTTAGTTTGTAGGTAACAAATTAAAGAAACATTGAATAAACACCTGCTTCAAAGAACACTGACACGCATTAATCAATTTGAAACTGATGGCCTGAGACGAAAGAGATTTCGTTTCATATTTTTTCGCTTGTCGGCTTCCTGACTAAAATAAGAAATAACAAAGCTTAAAAGCTCATTTAGCAAATTACGTCGTTTGCCTTTGCATATATCTAAATTCTCAATTCTAAAGTCCGTTTCGTCTCAGATTGCCGATTGATTTATTCAAGGTTGTTGTTGTTGTCGTGTTGCTGTTGTTTGAAATAAGTGTATAACAGCATCTCTCTTGACTGAAATACGAAAAGGGTTTATTTGTCGGTTTAAATCCAATCGACATTGGATTTCAATCTATTTTCAAGAGTGTTTGTTCGTAAAAGTAGGGTCTACTGATTAGTTCTATTAGTAATGACACAGGAAGCCCACGTTGTAGTAATGTTATGCATTCTTGTGGAGATTCGGGTGTCTACAATTACTAGTTGTTTGGAATGGATATCGTGTTTACTTGCAGAGAGGGGGAGGGAGAGGGGGAGGTAGGGGATCTCTGATTGGCAGCCCGAGCTGTTTAGAAATCTTGGTATTGGTGAATTGAATGTTCATTACTTACAGATATTGCATGTTGCCTTGCAATGTATTTTTATAGCGCCATGATTGCATACGTAGTCTTTAGGATAGATTTTACACAATGCAGAGGTATCCTTGCAGCCTAACAATACAGCAAAACAGTCAGATTGTGGAAGGCTGATAATTAATTCCTTGATTAACTCAGCGTACAATCAGTAAATTAAGACTAAGATCATTTTCCTGTCGCTTAGTGTACAATATGCCTGCATATACGTAATCCAATATGGAGGATATGGCTAAAAAATCTTCGATATCGTGCAACATCAAGATAATTCGAAAATGCTTTGACGGATCAAAACCTAAGATAACCATTACTTTTGATAATACCTCAAGGCAAAGTAAAGCTTACTGCGATATCGTCAAACTCTGGAGAAGTAAATCAAACCGCCAATGGCGTAGGTACGTAACTCGTGGATTGAGTAGTATCGTGCACAAAAGCTTTTAATCATCACTGCTTCTATGCTTCTAACATAGTAAAAAACTGTTAAATGCAACAGATAGCAACGACTTAAACAGTGTTCAAGCACAATAGTCTTGTGTTCGAGATTTCGAGTTTACGGATATTATTGTAATATATCAGAATTAATACAATATTTTAACAAATTAATAGCACTTACCTGGAGGGGGTGGTCCTTGGGTTGGCGGCGGTGGGGGTCCATTTGTGGGGGGTGGGGGTGGAGATGGTGGTCCATTTGTTGGTGGTGGTGGTGGATTAGCTGAAGAAATAACAACAGTGATAACAAACAGTAAATCAGTTGTTGGTAGTATTGAAAAGCAACATTTTCAAAAACAAATATATGTCAATATCAAGAGACCATAATACTAAGAGAGCGAAACTCAGTATTGATGTCTGTGCGATGTTCGTGGCGACTAAGGCTATTTTCAGTAGTTTTGCCATCGCGCGTGCAAGGCTCTCAAACAATTAGCCACTTTCATACCGTGAAGACTGGGTACGAGTCCCTTAAACTTTGAAGATGGCAACACAAAACTTATGTAGTCAGGAAGAGCAAATCGAGCTGTATATAATCCTGAGGTTTGATGTTAATCGGGTATACATTGAAAGAGATACAGCCGTTCAAACATGCTAGATTTTACAAAGAAATGTATGGTTGTAGGGACAAATGTCCACAAATGTCCCTACAACCATACATTTCTTTGTAAATTCTAGCATTTTTGCACGGCTGTTAGTCATTCAATATTAAACCGATTAAAACCAATCTTCGGGTTTTATATAGCTCGATGTGCTCTTTCTGACGATATGAGTTTTGCGTTACCATCGTCAAAATTTGAGGGACTCATACCCAGTCTTCATGGTATGAAAGTGGCTAATAGAATTTGGCGGGCGGACGGGACCGTTTGCTTTCGGCTTTTGAATTCTATTGTTTGAGTTATTAAAAATAGCCTTAGTCGCCACGAACATCGCACAGACATCAATACTGAGTTTCGCTCTCTTAGTATCATGGTCTCTTGTCAATATTTCATTAATGTAATATGTATTTAAGTGATATGCTAGCGATTCATTGGAGTGAAATGAATTCATTTACTGGTATTGAGTTGTCCAGTCAGTGATTAATTCAACAGCTTAATGTTTGCATAGCTCTTATAAAATTGTTCAGATCGGAAACGCACGACACTCAAATTTTCATGAAAAGCTAGGCAACACTATAGTTTACTTTGGTGGTTTCTATAGAATTAACTCAGTTTTGCTTTGTATAAAACTTACAACCAATGTATCTTGACATCCAGTTTATGTAGCTGTTCACTCTAGCAAAGACAGTGTAGTGTGTTGTGGGGCAGTTTCTCTGTCCAAAGCTAACAGCACCGTGAACCACCCATCTTCTTCCTTCCTTACATACGAAAGGTCCACCGCTGTCACCATTACACCCTCCGGATGCGCCTGCTCGTCCTTCTCCTGCACACAGATGGGGCGATTGTTCAACAATTTGGTACTTTTTCTTGCATTGAGCCTGTGAGACTACAGGTAGTGCTGCCTGTTGTAGGATGTTTGGTAGTCCATTGCCAACACCATTTGTTTTTCCCCAACCTTTGAAACAAACAAACAAACAAACAAATTAAGAAACAAACAAACAAAAAAGATATATAGATCAGTACATAAATTAAGAATAATTGCAAGTTGAGTTTATGAATTTTGTATGAAAAAGTTAAGTTAGAAAACTGACTCGACAAAACTGGCTAAAGAAAACTTGAATTGTTAATTTGTTTGATAACCAGAGTCCCCACGACACCATAAGCTCTAATTAGCTTATTCTAAGGGGAAAGGCTATAGGGCAACTTGTCCAAAAAAGTCGACGGACCTAACCTAGCCGTAAAATGCGAGCCCGTCTACGTTATTCGACTTCTGTCTTAATATCACTTAACTAAGTGCGAAGTGTTGATCAATATTGATAGTGGAAAGCAATTAAGGGTGTACTGACATATATCGTTGCTGTGCAACAGTTGCTATGCAAAATAGGGTCTTATTTTGGCCGGCAAAATTGAATAGACGCACGCGCGCGCGTTTTTGGCGCGAATCATTTAAATTCCGGTAGGGCAACGCACACCTGACAAAAAGGGATCATTTTCGTTCTTACTGCGCATGCGCGGGACAATTTACTTCCGGTTTCTTTAAAAAGCTATAATCTTTGGCGAATTTCATCAGAACAAAGTGTTTTTTCAATATTTATATTCTTTACAGTCTTTTCTTCAAAGCCGACCATGGGATTTGCGAAAAATTGAGAAATACGAAAGTTATTGGCATAAGTCGATCATTTTTGACGTTCAAAAAATCCTAAAAGGCTTATTTGGAAACCATTCTTAAAACCCATGCTCGATTCTATGCACCTTGGTATCGAGATTAAAATAATGCATTTTAAATTCTCAAATATACACTGCTGAAAAAAATTATAGCTTTTTACTGTATCTATGACGTCACATGATGACGCCATGCAATGGCGTCATAAAATGCGAAAGTTCCCTCAGGGAAGACAAACTACAAAATATAAAAGCGATATGACAATTTGGTGGCATTTTATAGAATTTTCAAATTTCCCTAGCAACGGGCCATTTTTATATGTCACGGTAAGCTTCAGTACACCCTTAACGAATGGAAAAAAGGGGAAGTAACAGTTCTCTCGTCGACCATTCTATTTCCCTTCCCCCTCCCTAAAATACTTCATACTTCCTCAACGCTCTATAGAATCGTAAAGCAAGAATTCTCACCTGTGATGTAACACCTAGCGCCAACAGCTGCATCTCCCGAAGGAAGACAAGCAACGTTCACTTTGTCACTAAGTGACGCTGGTCGGTCAAGTTGTAAGAGTGCAACATCGTGTTTTAGATTCTGCATGGTAAACCCTTGATGTTTGATGAGTTGTTTAAGATTGAAAGTCTGTTGTACGCTGGTAGTTCCGGTTCTTTGGTGTGCGCCTAGAATCAATTATTTGTTGTTAGTTTATCGATTATATTATTTTTATTCCGATCCTTTTTGTAATGTTTATGTTTTCCTATCTCAGGGACGGAATACAATCGAGAAATTTTATCAATAGTACTGAGTGCGCGCGCCATGTACATAGCGCAATAAAACTCTCGGTAGTAATTCTCAACCAATACTCACCAAGCACTACAGTGTAACCACTAGGACTGGGGTTCCTGTCAACACAGTGGGCAGCAGTTAAAACCCAGTCAGGTCTGATCAATGTACCACCACAGATATGCCTGCCTCGTACACGTAGTGAAGCCTGCCAAGGCCACGCATGAGGGGATGCATTTTGGCCATTGATGACCCGAGTAAACGTGGGACGGTTCCCACAACCTAGTTGATACAAGCCAATGAAGGTTTATAAAACAAAAGTCGTTAACCAAAATAGAAAAAAGAGAAAAAAGAGATATCAGAACAAATTAAAAAGAGAGAAACAGGAGAAAGAGAGGAATGTGGACTGAGGAGAAAGAAGATATCGTATTTAGAGGAAACGAAATATCTTTCTCAAAATTCATGCTCAAAAGCTTGTGATTTTAAGTGATTTTAAAGAACAAGAACAAGAACAAGAACAAGAACAAGAACAAGAACAAGAACAAGAACAAGAACAAGAACAAGAACAAGAACAAGAACAAGAACAAGAACAAGAACAAGAACAAGAACAAGAACAAGAACAAGAACAAGAACAAGAACAAGAACAAGAACAAGAACAAGAACAAGAACAAGAACAAGAACAAGAACAAATAGAAAACCAAAAAAGACAAGAAGAAAAGAAGAAGAAGAAATGAACATCGTACCTTCAATAAAAGCTGGCAGAATCAAAAGTGCGATACACAAGACGAACATGTTGAAGTCCTCAAATGAGTGTGTACAATAATCAATATGCCAACCTTTTTATTACACTGAGGTCAACACTTGATTAAACAACGGCCTTCTGGCTAAAGAGTCCGAATACTTCTGAATACTCAGCTTTAAAGGAGTCGACAAACTAAGTGGTACGCCGTCTTAAGAACTCAAAGACTCAATTTGGATTGTTGTTCAAATGTTTTTTCAGAAAGGCGTCAATACTGATGCCACAGTAAGTTGAATTGTTTGCTCTTATCCTGGGGTCAATGTCATCAAAGTTTTATCCTCGAAGTTTAAACTTTCAATTTAAAAGATAAATGGTGTATGGGATTTACTTCTTGGTTGTCTCAGGGTCCCCTATAGCCCCGTTTGCAAAATGAAATCACGCAAAGATATTTGGTCTTTTCACGTGTCACGGATAATTAAAAAATCTCTTTCACGTTCACAAAAAAATCAAAAGTTGCTTTCACGTGGACACAAAAAGATTTTAGACGTTAAATCACGTTTCACGTCAAAATAAATCAGCCATTCATGATCACGTTTAACGCAAAAGGTATAGGGGACCCTGTTGTCTCACACACTCCCTCCCTCCTCCTCTCCTCCTTCTTTCCCCCCCCCCCCCCCTCTCTCTCTCTCTATCTCTCTCTTCCGCCTTTCTTTCTTTCTTTCATTTCTTTCTTTCTTTTATTTCTTTCTTTCTTTCTTACATTTTTCTTTCTTTCTTCCTTTCTGTCTCCCTTTCTTTCATTTATTCATCATTCATTTATTCTTCATTTCTTTCTTTCTAGCTTTTTTCCTGTTCTTTCTTTCTTTCTTTCTTTCTTTTTTCTCTGTTGTCTCACACACTCCCTCCCTCCTCCTCTCCTCCTTCTTTCCCCCCCCCCCCTTCTCTCTCTCTCTATCTCTCTCTTCCGCCTTTCTTTCTTTCTTTCATTTCTTTCTTTCTTTTATTTCTTTCTTTCTTTCTTACATTTTTCTTTCTTTCTTCCTTTCTGTCTCCCTTTCTTTCATTTATTCATCATTCATTTATTCTTCATTTCTTTCTTTCTAGCTTTCTTCCTGTTCTTTCTTTCTTTCTTTCTTTCTTTCTTTCTTTCTTTCTTTCTTTCTTTCTTTCTTTCTTTTTTCTCTTCAACCTTCAAAAAAATATATTTGATTACCAGAAGCCCATGATTAGTAATGGTATTAAATGAACTTTACGTGAGTCAAGTTAGCATTATGCAAACCGAGGCGAAGTTTCTAATTTTCCACTACAAGATTGAAAACTGAAACTCTTTAAATTTACTAATGAAATACAATCGAAATACAAGAAGAATAAGTATACTGAAATCTCAAAAATGTTTTTTTAATAGCATATGTTTAAAGTTTTTTTATTATTATTATTATTTTCAGGCAAAACTAAATATACGAAAAGGGAAAAGATTCGATCGGTTTCAGTTGACTCTGATCGAACAGGAGCTTCATTGGAAACACTAGAATTTGTGAAAGCTGCAACTGATTTAAAATCTTCAACTGAAAACTCCGCGAGTATTTCAAACTTTTTTATGTTCCTGAAAGAGTTCGTGTTTAAGGGATAGAATCCCCGCTTTCAGCTCCTCATATTGGTTTTGTATGCTAAAAAAGTAGTAAATACCACCCTCCCCTACGTGACATACACATGCTGTATGATAAAGAAGTATTTTGTCAGGCGAGTCTCTCTAATAAAATATTGATTTGTCTGTGAAAATACAGCCACGAACCACAAATATACAAATATTTACAGAACCTCAAAATGTCCAAAATCTGTTATGCTGCATACATACAGCGGAATCAGGAGTCACTACAATTTAGTTGGTACACCTCCTACACGCGTTACTTGTCAAAGCTGTCTTTTTATGGCTAGTTGCAAAGTCAAACTGTTTCGTGTGAAACCTTGCCAAAGTCAAACCTCTTTACAACTTGTCTTTTGGGAGGTGAGAAGGGGAGTGGAGACGTTTGAAACATAATGGTAAAGTCCGAGCTTTAGAAGTTCTTCAGTTCTCCACGAACCGAAGGCCAACAGCAAGCTATTGATCTGATTATAATAAGATTAATATTAGTCACATTTGCGATTGCGATTAATATTCATCAGATTAATATCAATCCTGGCCTACCCAAGATTGATATTAATCCTAATGGATTAAATAATTACTGGATTATAATAATCCATTACTGAATTATAATAATCCATATTACCTGATTATAATAATCCATTACTGGACTATAATAATCCTTGAGATTAATATCAATCTGATCAATATTAATCCGGGTTTTCCTGTTTAAAGAAGAGGTTGGACTTCGACTATGACGATGTTACGTTTCCCTGATCTGAAGCTCTATAGGCAAAACACGGAAGAAGGGAAATTTAAATTAACCTTTTTAGGGCCCTGTTTTTCAAAAGGGTTATAAGCGTTTATCCTGGCTTAGAATTTATCTTTTTATAACTTACATTATATCCCTGGTTAACCTGGGTTAATTATCTTTCCAACAACTTGGCCCAGAAGTATAATGTTAGTAATACTTTGATTTAACTAATTTGAAATAACTGTTTTCATCTGACTTTTTTGTTTTACATAAATAAGACGTTTCGACTCTCACTCGAGTCTTCATCAGTTAACCGTTAGTTGCGCGAGGACGCCAATTGACGTCTTAATTGTGTAAAACAAAAATTAAAGTCAGATGAAAACAGAGTTATTTCAAATTAGTTATGAGTACAACTGACTGCAGCAGAATCTTTGTTACTTCGATTTCATTGCTAACTTATAATCAATATATTCGTAATTCTAGTTTAACGCGCCTATTAGTTAAAGCATCAATTTGAAAGTCGTTTTATTTTGTTGTGAGTCTCTCCGCCACTGGTTTCTGCAGCTTGGCAGGTTCTGCTTGACTTGTGAAAACAATAGCAATGGTTGTCGAAACAGCTGCACATGGTTGTACACTAGAAGGTGAAATATTTGTCGAAATCACTGAGTCGTTATAGACTAGGTTGATACTAGACTAATATGATATTCTTGGCGCTGTTTCTTGTCCTTCCAGCCCTTATTGCAGGTATGTTTACAAATACAAAGTTAAGTAGATCCTAAAATGTGCGTAAATTTATAGAATTATGAAAATTCAGATTAAAAATAAGGACTTGTGTATTTTTGTCATTTCTCTCAAATGGCTGCGCAGCGAGACATTTTTTACAAGTTTATTGAGTTTTGTATCAGTATTTCCATGTACATATATCACGGCAATACAATGCAAATGTATCCATACTATATTGCAATAAGTAAGGCTAAATCCACATTGATCCAGATACATTTCGAAACTTGTCTCGTTTACTACGGTTAGGCCTTCTGCATGTCCACATAAAAAAGAGCGTCATTCATTTGTTTAAGAAGACATTTCATTCCAGTATGAGTTAAGAGTAAAACTTTGAGCAAAAAGCTAAGAATGATCTACAAAGTTCATGTATCTGAGAGATCTCGTGTACGGTTTGCCAAATATTGCGCCTAACATGCCAGCTGAGTTGGATTTATTCCTATGTACACTCAAAACTTCATGATTATATGACGAGTAGAAAGCTGAGACGAAGTCATAGTTCAATGTCAGGTCTAGGTATTCGCCTGAATGATTGTATCGACTTGCGGCTTGCCTATCGTTCCTGTTGACGAAGAATGGTGTTTTTACTAACCAATATTTTATAATAAAATGTGATTTGCTAGTTTGAATGTCTTTCAGGATGCGGGCAACGCCCCGCAGGTTCTCGAGTCATCAATGGTGACAACGCAGCTCCCCATTCATGGCCGTGGCAGATCTCTCTTCGTAAAAATGGTAAACGTGGGCCTTATCATACCTGTGGAGGTACTTTAGTCAGCCCCGACTGGGTCGTTACTGCTTCACACTGTGTCGTCAAAGAACAGGATCCAAAGGTTTACACCGTGGTTGTCGGTGAGTGTTGTTGGGAAGATGTACGGCCGGCCTGTACTCATGGGTGGAACAGAATCAGAGGTTATTGGGCTCCTAGTAGGCTGTTTAGAGTTATTCTTTTAAAACTGGTAAACTAGATAAGGGAATTATCTCTCTATGAGATAAACTTCCAATTTGAACAGAAGAGCTGCAAACTTAGAGGAAAGTCTCTGTCCTACACACGACCTAACCTTCATCCAGCGTCCGTTATAATGCCTTTTAAAATGACATTTCCTGTGTCCTGGAAAATAGTTATTAAATACCAAATTTCGTCCAGGATGTAGTTAAATTTTTGTATATATCGGATACCTACAATCCTTGCCAAAATTTGTTGGCACAATGTGAAATTTACGGATATTTTTTACAATTATACACTTTGCGGCCATATTCATTGGACCTCCCTCCCCCTGTACACTGTTGCTGGTAGCGGCTAAAAGGTACGTCGGACTGATTGCCGAGTAGTAGGTATCGGGGTTTTCACAGCAACATTGTACACGGGGCGTGGGGAAAGCCAATCTCATTACCATCCAATGTGCACGCGCATCCCGACAAAATCGTGCCAACAATTCTGGCAATGATTGTAGCTAGTTCAATGAGTTTCATGTGTCAACATTAGTATGGACATCTCCTAGACTCTCTAGTGTCTTGACGCTAGGTTCTTGATACTGTCACCTGACAGTAAAATAGAAATTTCTCTATCGGCTACTGCAGTTATAATTCTAGTTGTGGTTCTGAACAAATGTACCAGTAAATGTATATCGACTTCTGCTTTACACAGGCGGCCATTATAGAACAGCAACTACGAGTATCGAGCAGAGATTGTCCATCAAAAAACTTATTGTTCATCCCGACTACCCTGGAAAAAGAGGTCTGAAACACGATATCGCACTGATTCAACTTAGCAGACCAGTTACACTGACTGACAAGATCAACGTCGCTTGTTTACCAACTAAGCATGTCAAGGAAGGTGCTAAATGCTACATCACTGGTGAGCATCCTGTTCTTTATCCTCCTATTATTCTCCCTAGTATCAAAATTACGATTTCTTTACCTTTGTCCTCTTCTCTCTCCTACAGCTCCGATTTTTCCTATGCTAACCAATATGACACGAAGTCCTAACCACTACCTTGAACGGTTATCTCCTTTTCATTATTTGTATACATGCATGTTCTTTGTAGGATGGGGTCGAACGGAAAAGGGCTCGTCAGCAGAAATTCTTCAGCAGGCGTTACTTCGACCAGTTTCTCAAGAAGCCTGTAGAAAGATATGGTTGGTAGAATATGGACCACATTTGTGTGCTGGCGAAGGTCGTGCAGGAGCAACAGGAGGATGTAATGGCGATAGTGGAGGTCCCTTGGTGTGTGAGGAAAATGGACGATGGGTGCTTCATGGAGCTGTTAGTTTTGGCATGAAATGGTGTCCTACTACTCACTACACTGTCTTTTCCAGGGTTTATAGTTATATTGACTGGATTCGTGGACACATGGGACTAGGTATGTACTGACGTGAGACTAGGTAGTAGAACAGTTTTTAAAACAGATTTTGTGGGGCTAATTGCTTTATTATTTAAGCATTTTCAGGTACATGGAATGCTAGCTTGAACAAACAAATATATTATTTGCGGAGATTCCAAAACCAAGGAGTTGTTTCTACAATTTTCATATGGAAACATTTGGTTGTTTCAAGTTAGCGTGCGAGCGTTCTAGCTGATTCCTCGAGAAGACAGTAGCCAATCAGCGCAAAGTAAACCTGCACAACTTGTTAGCATCACCCCGAAGGGATAAGCAAATCTATGCCCTACCCCGGTAGGGTATTGTGGGTTTTTAATAAATCAATAAAATATCATTAAATGTGAATTTTCTTTCTTAACTGATTTTTAAGAAACAATATAGAAAATTTTATAGAATTTACATCTTAAAAAAAACAGTTTTTGCGAAATTTTAAAGCTTCCAAATGTATTTACAAACTTTTCCTTCGAGCCCCTCCCGCCGTCAGGACATTTTGGCGAAGCGGGTTTTACTTAGAGTCCCTTGACTCGCGCCTCAGAATCTCGTTGAAGCGAAGTTCAAGTCCATGATATCTTAAAATTAGCCAATTTATGTCATTATTTTGAGCGGTAGCTTCCTCCAGAAGAGCTAGCGAAGCAAGTTGACCAGCACGGACAAGTTTAGGATCTTGAATAATTGGAAACCACTTCTCAGGCTGGATTTCTGTCTTGGTAATTGAAGTTGACGAGTAGCTGGTTTGGGCGCAACTGAAAGACTTTCGGCTATTTGAGGATATTTTTCAGCTAAAGCTGCTAGCAAATTCTTGATTTCAGACTTTAACTTGATAAGATCGACATTGTTGTTGTCAGTACAAGATACTTCGAGGTATTCGAGGAGAGGAACAGATTTAGATAATTTAGGTACGAATGTATCAAGGATTTCAGTAAAACATAAGTTCTCTGCGAGTTTGTTTAGACGGGCCTGGCGATAGTACGGAGTTGTATTCAGGAGGTTTTGTACGCATTCTTCCGCTCTAACTTTTGGCCGACGATGTGTAGGATAGTTTGTGTAATGCCTCGATAGTGACGAACGTCTAGTATACGACTTCAAACAAAATTCGCAAGAAAATTGATGGTCTTCCATTATGAGTCCATTATCGTTGAAGTCCAAATACCAAAAGAAAGTGAATTAAGAACACTACAGTGCCATAGATATAAACTAAATGCTCTATTTATTCACGTGAATATCAGAAGTTATATAATCCAAATTTAAAAACCTTACTCACTGTTTGTCTAGTCAAAATACCGTCGTGTTAAAGCAATGGAACAAATAAAAGCCTTCAAATGAATCAGCTTTTTATTTTTAGCTTGTTAGTTGAGAAGTGTAATTGAACAAACCATGAATACTACTTATTACGCCAATATCATCTCTCTCTTAACCCTGCTTTGGGGTTTTCCCAGGTGAATGTTTGCATTTTACGCATCGCCGCACTACCGATATAAATAGCGTCAGGGTGCTAACAAGTTATGTGCGTTTTGGAGAAGGCGTGGTTACGGAGGAATCAGCTAGTTATATTACAAACATTCTGTCATCAGGGCTGTGTTTCTGTCTTGGCTGATTACATATATTTTTTCTTATCTTATGTATTTTATGCTACCATTCTGTTGTGTTTCGTAGGTCCAATGCCGACAGGAGCACCAACACCACCCATCATTACCCCTCCCCTACCAAACACAACTCCACTTCTACCACAGCCTACAACTCCTTCACCAGGTAAAATGACAATCATTAGAGAAAAAATTGTAATTTACCTACGTAAAGTTGTACATTTACATTTGTAAGATTTGTGTACTACGGTAAAATGATCCACTGCCTACTTTCCACAATAATGACCAACTTTAGAACCTTTAGAATTAGGACGTGATCAACATAATATCTCAGCCAAACGGATCTCAACCAAAAATCTTATCTCGTTATTTTGAGCCGTTTCAAAAACGATCTCATTACGCCTAAGGTTGCATGACTGCCTATTTTCGATTGTCAGTTCTCTACACTCTACCTCGACCACACAGTCCCTACAACGGTCAGTACACATCCTGATACACATTTCAGAGTTCAAAGATGAAGAGAAGTACATATAAAGCAGCTGTATGTACTTGCCTATGAACGAAGGCATTCAAGAGAAGAGTAGAGAAGAGGGACAGATAGTTTAATTAGTTTGTAACACAGTAAATTCTTCTTTGAAGGAGGATGTACAGACGCGTGGGGATCCAGGTGTCAAATGTACAAAAGATATTGTCACCTGCCGTTTGCGAAGAAAGCATGCAAAAAGACTTGCAAAGCTTGTAAGTGAGATCTTCCTAAAACAACAACATCCAAGGAAATCTATGGGAATCATTATGTCAGTCGTCTCTCGTTCTCACCAAAAAATACCCCTGTGGACGTTCGGTTGTCTATTAGAACTTATTCTAGAAGTCAAAAATCGATCTCGTTTCAGATCTATTCTCGTTTGTAATATGTGGACAAGCTACAGTAACTATTAAAAATCCGCCAATGTGAATTTTTAGTTCCGGAACAAGTTTTAATATAAAGACATTGTACCCCGGGTTTTTTTGCTTTGGAGCGAGGCGATTGACAGAGTAATAGCCTGTGTTCCCGCAGATGATACTAAAAGCCTTCTAGTTGCATGAAGAATTTTAGAGCTTGCAATCTGACATGCAATGTCACGACAGCACAAAGCCGATCGAAGGTGTCCGTTTTCTATACAATCTAATTCCACTCTTCTTGCAACTAACGCACTGCGAGCTGCAAGGGCAGTTAAGGTGGACAATAGAAAGTAATTCGAGTAGTTGTTTCGCAACGTAGTTGTTGCCATAGAAAACTGTTTTGTGCATCAGAACTCTCAGCCAAATCAGATGACACGTCTAGAGTTATGCAATACCAATCAGTACATGATATATTTTTACAATTTTCCCCTGATATCAATCATCAGAAACCAATCATATCTTTGTATAACATTGCAGGTCAATAACAAGAAGCATCGAAAAACAGCAATGTCGTCCATGATGAATTGATCTTTGATCTCAATGTTCTAATAAAGCATTATTAAAGAACTTTCACTATTGGCTACGTTGTTTCTTTAGTTCAAAATAATGTCATATACAGTCGATCCCGAAAAGGTTGTTTTGTTGAAAAGACATAAAGACAACAACAAAGTCATTTGCATAAAACTCTTTTTTAAATTCTCGGCAAGTTTCAATTTAAAACTTCAGATAAAATTGCTTATTAATGTTATCTACAGCAGTGCATTGTGATTTTCAACTTGATATTAAATATTCGTGTAAAAACGTAAAAACATGCAATATGCAAATGACTTTGTTGTTCTCTAAACATCTTTTCAACTGAACAACCTTTTCGGGATTGACTGTATATCTAGTAAGACGTAAAAGGTTCAATCAGTCAATAACTGTAACTCTAACTAGTCTAATCGTCCAGAAAAATCATCCAATTGGGCACACACAATGAATAACAAAGTAAGACAACTTGGTTCGACTTCTGTTGTACAGTTGAACATAGGAAATAAATGAAAATTTTTTTTAGATTTGTATTTCTTCCAGCTACTATATGAATTTTCTGTGCCATTTCTTCTTCTTCTTCTTCTTCTTCTTCTTCTTCTTCTTCTTCTTCTTCTTCTTCTTCTTCTTCTTCTTCTTCTTCTTCTTCTTCTTCTTCTTCTTCAGTCCCAGTGTCATAATTAGTTTACACCCAATTTATGGGTTACACTTTTGCTTATGAGTGGCCTACTGTAACCTCCGCCGACTGCATGTGCCCTGTGTAGTTTCTCAGAGTCAACCTTAAGGTTGGTGCCTACGTTTACTAATGCGAAGATAATTTTTTGGCCTAAAACCATATGGGTATCAAAGAATCCATCATAGGCAGCTAGAATCCAAGAAAAAAATTGGGGGTCACCGTGCGTGAGTTACACGTCATCAAATGTGGCAAAATCTGCATATTCTAGAGGCCCAACGAAAAAAATATTAATACTCCATATATATTTTGAAAAAATGTCAAACTTTTTTACTAAAACGTTTAAAACACATTTCTATCATTTGTCAATGCCATATGAAATATGAAAACAAGGAATATCAATTTTTTTCGATAACTTTTTACTAGTTTTAGGCCTATTTTGGTTCATGACTGCCAAATGAAATGACCAATTTTTGTGATCAAGTTTCAATTTTAAATTCATGAAAATTTTATAAAATTGTAGGTTAATCTCTACTTTACAATTTACAAAAATAAAAAAAGCGGGGTATCCGTGCGATTTAAAAAGTCATTTGTCAATAAACGCACGAAATCTAATCAGAATTCGCAAAAATGATCAAATATTCCCTAGGCTTCTTCGGACAGTAGAGAGATTTTCAATGCATTGTGGGACATTTTCAAGATGGCTATCAAAACAGATCGTTTCTGGTAGAAATGGTAGTCAAAATAGACGTTGTAATTCAGATATTGTTCATCAACTGTGAATTTCATTTAAACACAGGAGAGGCTAAATGGTTTTCCTTTAATTCTGTAAGTTTTTTTCAAAAAGTTGCAAAAACGGCCTTGTTTTTACGATTGCTTTACTGACGAAAACTCAATGTTTTTACATGCGCAGAAAGCAGTGCGCGCTGACAATAGTAGGCACCAACCTTAATATCAAACTTTAAATGGATGTATTTTCGTTTAAGAACTTTGTTAAACTAGCCCGTCACAATATAATAATCTAGTCAATAAATATAGTAATAAATATAATATATCTGGTCAGTAAATAATATAGTTTTCAAAAATCTTAAGTTGATTTAGATCGGCTTAATTGATTCGTGTGACAAAACTATGACGCAAAAATCACCTTCAATTTTCTCGAGAAAACGATATTTTTAACCCCATTTCATATCCAAAAGTAATTATGAAGGTTTCTAACAAATGTCCGTATGAGGTGTCCGTGCTCTAGAGGTTAAGCTTAGACGTCATTTTGAAACCATTATCAGGACAAATATAATATTTTGTTCTTTTACGATCTCAAAGGCATAAATCATCATCAAATAATTTGTTTGCAGATTATATGGTTGCTCCACGCATCACCCATCACAGGAGCAAGTTATTTCAGCTTATGTCCGCACAGAAAGTATTTCACTTACATTGTTCGCGGGTGCAGATTATATTCCACATCGATCCTCAATTTTTTTAAATCTTAAGTTTTCAAATAGCACCGAAGCAAGCTTTTACAATACGCCGTAATTTTATTCCATTTATTTGCTCTATTCGATTTTCTTTGAGTCGGCGGACAGAAGTAAAAAAGTATTCCAAAATGGCGGACACTAGTGACAGCAGAGAGCATGAAAGCGAGGCAGCCAGGTCCACAATTCATGTTAAAGTTTATCTGTAGGAAATCTGTTGCTAATTTTGTCTTGCCGGTGTTTTTCTTTACCCTATATAAAAATAAGCCTTGATATTTGATGTTTTGGTTGTTTTACTCTACTGCATGATTGTCACCACCGTCGCCATTTTGGAATAAGGTGTATTTCATTTGTGTACAGCGTCACAGGGCAGAATGTCTCCGCACGATAGAATTGAAATAATGCTTTTTAACAAATGAAGGTGAATGCGCGCCGGAGATACGCAGCTCTCTTTAGAACGAATGCTTTCGTTTTCCCCTTTTAGGACCGTACTACAAATTTCAGTAGAATTCTATTCTTGTATGAAAAAAGGCAAAATGATATGCCTTTGAACACTATGATCTCAGCTTGCCAGAAGGTGCTGCTGGTAAGTCAAAGAGAGCATAGTTTATTGATTCAGTGGTGCACGACTATTTACACGCATGTGAAGAGTCTTTAATACGGACTTCGCTTTGCTGTTTTTGTTAGTGTTATATCTGTGGACTGGAGATGATATTCACAGTATTCGTAATTGGCGTGCTCCCATCACTTATTGCAGGTAGGAATGGGGAGTTTGTACACCTTGCTTGCCATTTTAATCCAACAACAATAAAATGTAATACTTGAAAGAGCACACCAAAGTTAGCCAAACTTAACATTTTGAAGTAGTTTCGACGAATAGCGCCAAAGCTATGGGCGGCCAAAGTTTTTTTTCCCTAAAGAAATGCACGGTGGTGGGCAGCAGCTTGCCCATCATCGAAATATCTCTTTAGTAAAAAGCCGCCTTCCGCCGCCTTTAGCTTTGTCGTCTTCATCGAAACTACTTCAAAATTTCATTTTTGCTAACTTTGGTGTGCTCTTTTCAAATATTATATTTATGTTGTTGTTTATGTTGGATTAAAATTTAGAATGTCACGCAAGGTGTGCAAAATCCCCATTGATTGCCATTTTTTAAGCCATGATGATTTTGTAAAGCAATGCCTTTGAAAAGCAAGTTCAGATACGTTTTTGGATGGCGAACTTCTCTTGAAGCTTTCACTACTTTATATAATGTATTTGGTTCATGAATTGCCAAAATATACATGTTATATTTTAGGTTATCATTTTGTTTGCATATATAGGTAATCATACGGTTTCGAGTTCGAGTTTCGAATTAATTTGCAGGCGTACAAGTGCGTTTTTCAAAGATTACCAAAATTTGAGATCTTTGAAAAACACACGAGTGTAAATTAATTCCAAATTGAACGAGAAATTGTATGATTACCTATATATACAAACAAAATGATGACCTAAAATATAACATGTATGATATGCATGAATTAAAAAAAATTCTGTCACATGCATGCAATTAACTCGACATTAAGTTTACACTCGGCCATCTTTGGGCAAAGCAATGAAAACAGACATAGATCAACTAACGTTTCCAGCTTTAGAAAACTCTACATTTTCTTATTTCTAGGACCAAAAAACGTTTTTACCGAAGAATGTTCATTCAAATTAAAAATGTATTGCTTAACATCTTATATAAAAACTTACAGTTTTGACGAGCCCAGCGAGTCCGTTCCATGTGCGGTACGATTTCTAAGTCCAATTTAGTAGCAAAAATCTGTATTTCCTTTTCTCTTGTCCAAATGAAGATGAAACTGTACTTATTTCCAGGATTTTTCAAGAGGAAAACTGAATCTGTTCATTTTATACTATGAATTTTTAGCAAATTTTGACAGTTTGGACAGTTTGCTGACAAGATTAGCAATGGCGGTTGAATCTGCAATCGTACCAAAAAACAGGTTTGAGCTATTTTTCTTGGTAAATATAGTCTAGGCTTCTTCACTTGACCGCGTTGGACTCCCAAGTAAGAAAAAAGACTTTCTTTATAATCCATTGAGGTAATAAACACAGAAAACTCCAGTTTACTACAATAAATTTGTCAAAGCTTCACTTCAGTACTTTGAACAATCGTTATATACTGTTTGAACAGCGGGAAATTTATATATTTTGTTTGTATAGGTATACGGGTTCGAGTTCAATTTGGAATTAATTTGCACGAATTGAATGTGTTTTTCAAAGATTATCAAAATGATATTTGGTTTATGCATTGCCAAACTATATATGCTATGTAGTCTAGGTTATCATTTTGTTTATCACATTATTAGGCTGCGGGCAACGTCCCGGAGGAGCTCGAGTCATCAATGGTGATGATGCAGCCCCGCATTCATGGCCATGGCAAGTGTCGTTACAGAAAAATGGTTTTCATTCCTGTGGTGGTACTTTAATCAGACCAGACTGGGTGGTGACTGCTGCACATTGTGTGTTTAAAAACCCCAACAAAGCAGTGTATAGAGTGGTTGTAGGTAAGTAAAGATACTTTTTTTTGGCCTCTAAAAACTTTCACGGACATATTTTTGTAATTTGGTGAGCCCTATCCATGAATGCACATCAGAGCTATAAGAGTATTTCTTAACAAATATTTTGACATGTTGCCTCAGAATCACAATGGCGGAAAAGGGTGTATAACTTTTGTCGATGAAAAGGAGTTTAAACTTGAGAAAAAGGGCAAATGGAGCATCGAACATCCGCGCGGTCATGATGTCGAGGTTCTAAAAATAGTATCAAACGGGGCATATGATGGGTCACGTGGATTCGTTCTCTTACCTCATTTTCTCTTGTTTTCAACAAGTAAATATCTAAAGGTAAATGAGGTATACACTACAGTCAGAACATTGCTTGTAATTTGTTCAAATAACAAACGTACAGTAAAACAAAATAAAGGACAGAGATTACATGTGGAACAAAAGGAATCGTTCATTATAATCCACACATTCTTTGTTTTTGTTATTTGAACAAGTCACAAGCTTTGTTCTAATGGTAGGTCTAGTGGTCGACCCAGGTAAATTGAAGTGTGTAGCATCTCATTGTGCTGGGGGAGGGGGGGGGGGTACATACTACTTTTCAGTTTCATTGAGGTTATTTAAGCTTTTGGAGAGGAGGGAGTTTAATTTATCTTTATGACCTATTATACCCATTTTAGAACCTCCTCTCCTGCTAATTATTGGACAGTCCCTAAAAACCGAAATATCGCTCCATTAACTGTCCGCTGTTTATAGGGGCTTAATATAGGCCTTAAAATAACATGCGTCTACTTGGAATACATTTCCTCCTTTTCATGAGATATATATCCCTTGTATATCGGACAAATGTTATTGAATACCGCTAAATAAAAAGCCGTATAATAGCTATAGTGACAATTTGACACTTCCATAGGCGCTCACAATAGGTATAAACCGACTGATGCCCAAAAGAGTTTAAGAGTGAGACAACGACTCGTCCACCCCAATTACTCTCCGAAGACCCTACGAAACGACATCGCACTCCTTCAGCTTGTCAAACCAGTTACTTTGAGTCAAAAGGTGAATGTAGCTTGTTTACCGACTAAACATGCTACTGTAGGTGCTAACTGTTACCTTACAGGTACGTACATGCTACTATATACTTCTATTTCAGTTCTTTTATTACAGTAGAATTCTTAGATAGCTAGTTACAACTTAGTAACTAACAATCGAAAACGATCTACAGACTGCGCGCGATATGGCTTTTCAATGAGGGCAGGTAATCAAAAGATCAACAGCACTTTCTAAACAAATGTATTTATACTTGCAGTTCTTATAGAGCCTTGATGTTATTGAACGCGCGAAACAAATTAAAAACTAATAGCTAACGAGACAGTCATAGTCAAATAGAGGCAAAAGAATTACGTTCTACTCATGTGTATTAACCTTAAATCTATTTCAAGGATGACACAAAATCACTTGTCTCAGTGTGGCAGTCTTCTCAAGTTGTGTTATATTGTAGGTTGGGGTATAACCAATGCAGGTGGACTTGCAAGAACCCTTCAACAGGCTGTTCTCCCTGTAGTCTCTCACAAGGAATGCCTAAAGAAATATCACGCGGAAGAAAAACTTCATCTTTGCGCTGGAAAAGGACGAGATGATACTGGAGGAGGATGTAATGGCGATAGTGGAGGCCCCTTGGTGTGTGAGGAAAATGGGCGATGGGTGCTTCATGGAGCTGTTAGTTTTGGCAAGAAGTATTGCCCCACCACGGCTTATACGGTCTTTAGTAGAGTTTTTACTTATATTGACTGGATTAAGCTGAACATCGGAGGAGGTACTGTTTACTGAAGCAAATGTAATGTACTAATTACTACACAGGACTTCTACAATCCACTCAATATCAAGTATCGTAACCCCGAGTTTCTAACGTTCGCCTCTCTAAAATAAGTTCTTACTTAATTCTGCCTTACAGGTCTTTTCTGAAATATGATTCAATGCGAGTCGTTAACTTTTAAAGGCGAATTATGTTATTGAACTTTATGATCCCTTTTTATTAAATAATTATTATTTGTTCAGTGAGTGAGTGAGTGAGTGAGTGAGTGAGTGAGTCAGTGAGTCAGTGAGTGAGTGAGTGAGTCAGTGAGTGAGTGAGTGAGTGAATATTTTTATGTTTTCTATTTTCTCAGGCGGTCCATCTCCACCTACTGGACGACCACCTATCCCCTCTACTGCACCACAGACCCCCTCCACAGCCGACCACTCCCTCTCCAGGTAAGTTATGAATTTATCTAGCCACTGAAGCCTTCTCCCACTTATTATATTTGAAATCTGGGTGTTGTGCCTATATTATTGCATTACCTCTTCAATGTGCAATGAACGCTATGATTGCATACGAATCTTGGACAACGAGGCAAGACGGACATCAAGACTTTGTCAGTAAAGATCTTCTTTAGACCTACCAAGTTCAGACCAGGATCGAAAATCGAATATTTTCCATATACCCAAGTGTTACAATAAAATTTATGGAAAGTTCGCAGTTTGAATATAATAAATTTGGAATTGCTGATTTGATATGGAGCAGCCTTGGCGTTGGGCACGCCTATGAAAGCCAGAATATGGACTGAGAACGGCACATGAGAAACATGGCGTCTGTGCTTGGCATTAGTTAAATTCTTACACAGGTTTAGACAGTCTAGTCATGCAATTAACATTCCCTCTATTAATACACACTGCATACGAGACTAAACACAGTGCATAAAAGACAAGTGCTTGATTTCATATACAGAAATGTCTGTGATTTTTTCAAATTCCAACGCTTGATATCATAGGAGGATGTTCCGATCGTTGGGGATCACGGTGTTGGTCATATAAAAATTCTTGCCACTTGTCGCATGTGAAGAACTTTTGTGCTAAGACTTGTGACGCCTGTAAGTAAAGACTTTCTAACCACTAGGATTCATCTACATAGGGTCTTTAATATTTCTAACCACACCAATCCTAGGCCTAAGGGATGCCTGGATTCCATTTCCACAAATATAAAAGAAACAAAATCCTGCTTTGTTAATACACCAGTAAATTAAGAATGAATGACTTTTTGACAACCTACGGTCCTAAACCAAAACTACCCTTCAGCGTTGACATTGTTGAGTTTCATCTGAGGTCATTCTCAGTCTTGCTGAAATTTTTTGTCAGCTGAATTCCCAGAAAATTCTCTGGTTGTCAATGTTTGACTTCCATTTGAACCAGATATTTAATGGGATTCATCAGCTGTTTGAAACTCGATATCATCAGTCAATACATACTGGTGTGCATGTGCGTAGTAATTTTTAACTTACATGTCTTGGGGGGGATACGAAGAGTGGTTGGGGAAGAGATTTTAATTGAACTAACCTAATGAATGGTCAACAATATTTTTAATATGTTTTTTACTGTAATCACTGTTTCAGGTTAAGGATCAAAAGTCCAGAGATGATACTTGCAATCTTCATTGCATGATAAAACAATCAATAAAAGCTTCAAAAACAAAACTATCTGCTGCATTTGTTTGTATAAAATACGTCAATTCAAACTTATGACCGATTCCTTTTCTTTTACTTTGTCTTGGTTCTCTTCCTTCTAGACCTTCATTTGTGTGCATATATAAAAACATAAGGTCAGATATTGATACAGAAGCATACAGCTGTCCAGAAGGTATAGATTGATACATTATTATTGACATTATTGCTCACTTGATATTCTTGGCTGATACAACAATGATATCCTTAGTGCTGCTACTTATTCTTCCATCTTTTATTGAAAGTATTTTAAACTGTTAGGGTTTGATATCATAACGTTACCAGTAACTTTACAAACTCATGGAACTTTTGTACGGGGATGCACCGCCCGGACTCTTGACCCTTTTCTGTAAACAAAATTTAGGCCAATCCCGGGACAAAGACCAACAAGAAACTGTAAGCTTGTGATCACTGTAGGTCCCATCTTCACTCGAGGACTAGCTATCAATCACACAGTACTCGTTGTCCTTATAAAGTCAAGATAGCAATGGATAAAGCTTACTGGGAGTTTGAGCTGTGAAACAACAGTATCTGTCCAAATTATCCGTCCTCCTCCTTCTCTACTTCTTCTTCCTCCTAGGTTCTCTGTATGTGTATAATGTACAATGTTATTGTTCTTCCACCAAGACTTTTTATTTGTAACATAAGGTGCATTTCCCTCAAGTTCATGAATCTTTCTAATTTTCAGTTTTCCTCTTCTTCTTATTCCTTCTACATCTCCACACCACTACCACAGGGTAGTAATGGGGGGTTGATATCAGTTAGATATCAGTCAGTCAGAATTTAGCTCAGTTGTCAGTTGTCAGCTAAAAATTAAGTCATTTGTCAGTTGTCAGTACAATTCTTAGTTTGTCAGTAAAATATTAGTTAAACATTAATTTTCAACAGTTTTTTTTTTTCACATTGCGCATATTTTTAGCAATAAAACACTATTTTTACTTCATACGTAGTTTAAAAGATGCTTTTAAAACTTTTTTTCGTGTTTTGTTTTGCATTTCTGATGCTCTAGAGGATCTACAAGGACAATCGTGCATGTACATGTTAAGGCACAAAATATATTACATGCAGATATTATTTGAATGTTTCATTTTCTGATATCCCTATAAACAAAATACTCTGCTTTTTCACTATTTATATGGGCGTGTCTAGAGTACGTAGCTATTGTGAAACTGGCTAGTAATCCGAGCCGGTATATACTTGCTACACGTGGCCAGTTTAATATTTACCAGAACTAGAGTCCATACAATCAAAACATTCACACTCAGCAGACATGTTCAAAGTCGACACAGAGAACCCAAAAGCAAATAAGTGCCATTTTGTGGTCCTTTCAGCGGCTTTTATACGAGTTTTTAAGATTTTATCTGTACATTTTAGATAAGCAACAAAAAAGTCAGTTGTCAGTTATCATTTTGTTGTCAGTTATCAGTACAAAAAAGCCTTGTTTCAGTGTCAGTTGTCAGTGGCATTTTTGGCCATTTATCAGTTGTCAGTTAACCCATTACTACCCTGCTACCACTACCACTACGACAACCCTCCTCTCCTCCTCCTCCTCCTCCTCCTCCTTTTCCTCATCGGGCTCCTATATGCTTTCTAGTGTCAAACGTTAACTTTTGCAGACCCACAAATAATTAAGGCCGTGTAGCTTAGAGATACAGAAATGGTCACTCGAAAAGTAACTCAGCTACGTCTCGTGTTTCTAAGCTTGTTCCCTCATGCTCTTCATCTCCCTTGGTGTTTCCAGTACCGAGACATGCGCACAGCCGTTTTCTATTGCGTAAACATAACAAAGAGTAGAACCGTTGATTAGGAACACCTCAATGATACGAACACCTCTCTAAAACTGACAGGTCTCTAAGTTCCAGCTGAAATCTACATACATTTGCTTAATGAGTCCTCTATAAAATAACACCTCTATATTACGGCAACTTTCCTTCGGCCGTTTGGTGTCACTTTAAAGTGTTCAACTGAATTACTTTCCCCTCCCCTCGCCCACATTATTGTAACAGCTTTGCAGGCTGCACTTATCTTTTGACAACCATAAGGTTAGATATTGATACAGAAGTATACAACTGTGTATAAGGTATAGATTGATACATTATTGCTCACTTGTTATTCTTGGCTGATACAACAATGATATCCTTAGTGCTGCTACTCATTCTTCCATCTTTTATTGAAGGTATGTCATAGATAGAGCGTTTGAACGGGAATGTTTTGCGAGGACTCTTGACCCTTACCCTTTTATATACCAAATTATGGCAAAACCCTGGACAAAGATCATAGGTTGTGCTAGTGAAGTTTGCACTCAAATGGAATTTAGTATTGACGAAATATCGGGTGATCAACGGTGAAATGCAATTTCCTAAAAATAGCCATTATATTTTGAGGAAGCTTTTAAATCTTCAAATTTAACTAATCGGTTTATTTCAATTTAAAGTATTCCTTTTGAAAGCAAGGGTGGCCGTCTAGTGAGAGCGCCGGTCTGTCCCCTCTGTTGTCCCGGGTTCGATTCCCAGACGGGGCATCACATGTGACTAGAGTTTGTTAGTTTCGTTTTTTCCCTTGCTTCAAGGTTTTTTTTTCTCCGGGTCCCCCGGTTCTCCTCCTTCAGGAGGGGGATATTGTGAGGGACATCCAAAAATCGTCAAAAGCCGAAAAACCGCGCCTAAATTGCCAAAAACCGAAACCGCATCTGAAAAATCACGCTTTTCTATCATAAGTGTTACAAAAACTGGAAACCGAAAAACCACAAAGATAACTGGATTTCACCGAAATCCGCAGACCGCAAGCCGCATCTGGACCTCTAAAAAACCGCTAAATTAAACCGTGTATAAAATTTGCAAAAACCGCGTAAAACCGCGCTAAAAATCGGCCAAAACCGCCAAACAGTAAATCCCAATGCCCCACTCCTTCAGTAAAAACGAACTAGTGAGCTGACAGTTGTAAGCGTAGAATATTAGAATGTAGCGATATTGACAGTGTTCCAAGTTAGCGCGCGGCGCTAGAACACACTGGACACTTAAATAAACAACTATTTTATTTTTATATCTTTATTGCCACTGGGTGTCTCGTTATGCATATCAGTTCAAAATGTTTTTGATATAATTCATACGTAAATAGGTTGCGGGCAACGTCCCGCGGGTTCTCGAGTCATCAACGGTGTCAACGCGGCTCCCCATTCATGGCCATGGCAGATCTCTCTACGTAAAAATAAATACCACAGTTGTGGTGGTACATTAGTGAGTCCTGACTGGGTCGTTACTGCTGCACACTGTTTCTACAGACTTCCTGATCCAAGGAATTACACTGTGATTGTCGGTGAGTGTTTTATATCCTGTACTTGATCACCCTTGTGTGCAGTGTGCTAACTCGTCAGTCCTGTATAGAGAGAGCTGTATCGGTGGCATACAACCTCGAAATTAAATCCTCGAAAAGCTAGAGCAGCGGCCTTCCATAATAGCGTATGCACGCACTGAGAGTAAACGGAATTATCGAGAAATTATAGGAAATTAATTTGATCAAATTTTGTGAAATTCTAATTTGATGAAATTCTAGAAATTCATTTTCTCACGTGAATGCGCCTTAGGTCATAGACTATATTGCTATAGGCTGCCGTAGCAATTCGTTCTGGGACTGTTAACTTAGTAAAATATAAGAATTTCAAACCGTGACGCCTTTGCTAATTGTGCATTTTCCAATCCCATCATTCTATGAATATGTTCTCATCATGATAATGTAATGTTCTGCTTCTGTATGTGTGAGAAAATTATTATATTAACTACACACTGTTGTCTTGTTTTTACACAGGCGCTCATAAAAGAAGGGGCACCAATAGTATCCGGCAGAACTTGTCAATTAAAAAACTCATTGTGCATCCCGACTTCACTTTCAAAGGAGGTGTTAAACATGATATCGCACTGATTCAACTTAACAGACCAGTGACCCTGACTGACAAAATCAACGTCGCATGTCTACCAACTAAACATGTGAAGGAGGGTTCGAAATGCTATATTACTGGCAAGTACTCATGTCCTTTTCTTTCTGTTCATTCCCTCTTTCTCGTCTTTTTTCTTCTTAAATCTTTGTTACCGTTCGCTCGTTCATTCGTTCATGATCCATCCATCTTTATTCCCTCTTTCTCGTCTTTTTTCTTCTTAAATCTTTGTTACCGTTCGTTCGTTCATTCGTTCATGATCCATCCATCTTTATTCGCTCTTTCTCTTCTTACTTACGTCAGCTTTTTTGTGTTTGTAGGATGGGGTGTCATGCAAAATGGTGGAAAAGCGAAAATTCTTCAGCAAGCGTTACTCCCACCAGTCTCACAAGAAACCTGTAGAAAGAGATGGACCCGGGTAGAGTATGGACCACACTTATGTGCTGGCGAAGGTCGTAAAGGAGCAACAGGAGGGTGTAGTGGCGATAGTGGAGGTCCCTTGGTGTGTGAGGAAAACGGACGATGGGTGTTGCATGGGGTTGTTAGTTTTGGAATGAAATGGTGTCCTACTACTTACTACACTGTCTTTGCCAGGGTGTACAGTTACATTGATTGGATTCGTGGACACATGGCACAAGGTAGGTAACATCTGACTTTCAAGTCGGTCGAAATGAACTTTAAGCCGCTTTGGACTAGAGTACGAGCAGTTCCACTTTTGCTTCCAGATTCATTAAAATGAGGTTTTAGAATGCTTAGACGCCCAAAGAATCGCTGTGAATAGTAGAGACTGCTAACAAGACAAAAAGACCTCATCCAACAAATGGTTATCCCCGCGCGCTAATACGCAAAGACGTCTATGTAAACTATTTTTGTTTTAGAAAAATCGATCTCCGTAAGTCAAATATTGCCTGTTTGTAATAGACGTCATATCCGCTCTCGTGAGGATTTTTTGTCCTCAATTGAATGACAGATTTTCAAAAGAATACTGCATGGTTGAGAACACACGAAGGGCAATGTTTACGTGTCATTTGAAACTAGATAATGAAATTCAAGGGCTTTTATCAGCTGACTGAAAATAACCAGCAATTAGTTGGTGATCTCTGCAAAACTCCAACTAAAGGATTAAAAATCTATAAAATATCGTTGAGTTAACAAATACAAGTCAATGAACAGTGACAAAAGTTCCATACAGGAGTGCATCGAATAATGCTAGACTAATGAATAACGAGACACTAAAACTGGTTGAAACGTCATGATTGACCAGTCTATTATGCACCATTTATCTGTTAAAATAACGGGCTTTTATTCTGTTGTCTGTCGTAGGGCCAATGCCGACAGGAGCACCAACACCACCCAATACCCCTCCCCTACCAAACACAACTCCACACCCACCACAGCCTACAACTCCTTCACCAGGTAAAACAGTTATTTAAATATTTGTCATTATCGAGTGATGAGATGGGGCAGGCATGATATCATGAAAATAATGTTAAATTGAAAATATACTTTTGTCTCTGACTTTTATTTCATTTCTTATTCAAGAATAATCCTGGGCAACTATATAATATATAAGAATGTGACGTTTTGTTTTGTGATTGCGTTTCTACATGCACCTTATCTTGTCAAGGCATAATTGCATTAATTGTTACACATCTAGTATAATGACCTTCTCCGTAGAAGATGGAGGGGATAGAACTGAAGTCCACATCAATGCGGATGATTGCATGAATTTGAAAACGCATCATTTTTGTTGTTGTTTGTTTGTTTGTTTGTTTGTTTGTTTGTTTGTTTGTTTGTTTGTTTGTCTGTTTGTCTGTTTTATCTTTTTATTTTGTCTGTGAACAACGAAAACCCCATTTCAGTGTGGACGCAGCCTTACAGTAGATTATAATTGCACATACTATCGTTTACTATCAAGAAGACAATAAAGTATAATTTGTAAAATGACTAAACTATTTTTAAAGGAGAATGTAAAGATCAGTGGGGATCGATTTGTCGACTTTACAAAGGGTCTTGTAACATGCCAGCTGTGAAGAAAGCTTGTGCAAAGACTTGCAAAGCGTGTAAGTTAATAGTCGTTACTCCCATTAATCATAATGCATATAGGCAACTTGTTGCATTTCAAATTACAAAGGGGCTATTTCTACGCAATTGCACCATAAGTTGTATGAGGAAATTTAATTGTACATTTTTGCTTAACAGAGCGTTCCTATCAATATACTCAAAGTACAGGCACTAAAAGTGTAAATAGCATTAGATAGTACTTAATCATGCTATATAATTCTGTTTTCTATTGTTAATTAATGTTATTAGCACTAAATAGTGCTGAGTATTGCACGCGTTTAGTATTTGTACTCTAACTAGACTGTAGTCTCTTGAATTCGTCCAAATTACTGATCAATAACGTTGAATTAAGAAAATGGCAGAATTTGCTAGTGAAAGGCTTGTTTAAACTTAATCAATGTGTCGTATCGTCCCAGGTTATATAAACTCGAATTCTTTTTATCATAAACTGATCTGAACTCCAGAGACTACGGGTAGAGGAGAAAATCAGTAAGTCATAGGAAATAACATCCAGAAGTACGATCGACGACTAATCATTTGTCTTTCTTTACAGGTTAAAAACAAGGAAGAGATTTGTTACGTTTACGCAATGCATATTGAAACGATATATTTCAAAATTCTAATAAATCCATGAGATTCATTCAAATTTTGTTGCTTTGTTGTTGTTGTTGTTGTTGTTTTACTCTTCATTTTTGTGGTTACTGGCATGAATGTGTGACATTACATTGCGTTTCATCTGTTGTTATTGGAATTCTGGCTTAGAAATTAGCTATAGCATAGTTCGGAATAGGGTTCGGAAGGTATTAAGCAGTATTAAGCGTTGTGTGTTTTGTATAAGGTGCTGGAATGTACGACAAGATGTCAAACTAGAACATAAGAGTTGCATAATGAATCAACAAGCTAGCAATTGCAGGAACAGGTCAGGAAAAGTCCTGATTTCAAGCTTCTATTTAACGGCCTTAAAATGATAAAATCAATTTGAAACTTCACGATCATGTCGCCCACTACCTTAGCTTGAGCACAAGTGATTTTACTTAAAGAAAATCTATCTGCAGTTTTTTTATATTATGAGTGTTTTAGTAAAGGTAGAACGTATTTTGGACAACAAAAAGAAAGCAAACATCTTTATGTATAGCACATCGAGATTTCTCGAGTCATGTGAAGCGATTTCTTTCAACTCTTGCTACAAAATAAATTGATTCAATTACAACGGTTTGCGCTCAACATTTTACTTTGATACGCTTTTCTTACTTGAATTTTAGAAGATTGATTTAAATGTTTTCTTTTTGCCTTGTTTTTGGCGCACATAAAACATCAACCTATTATATCTCGAAAATCTTCTCACAGAATTTGATTAAATTTATACTAGAGCTAAAGAAAATTATGCCTACTACGAGATCACGAGAGCATTTTCTCTGAATTACCCTAGAAGCCAAGAAAATCGAGAATGTGTAAAAAGAGGGATTCTCCCTTAGCGTTGCCATAGTAACATACATTTAACCTTTAACATACATCATTAGAAACTTTTCATCTTTCTCTAACACACTTGTAGTATTCAATTTACCATTTGTTCCTTCACAAATGCATAATATTTGTTCGAACGTGATCAGTATCGCTACTCAGAAACTGGAATGAGCCACCTTAAATTCATTTAAGGCTAGGATACTGACTGCCTCCTTTGACAATGCATACTCCCTATAGACTATTAAGGGAATGGTTCTTACGAAGAATGAAGATTTATATACATTTACAGATGAACTTAGGTGACGATAGTTATATCGACGGAAGAGTTCAGAACGTTCGATACAGACTCATGCTTGGTGGAAAAATAATAGACAAAGGCTAATTTTGTATTTTATAGAAAAACGCTAAGTCATTTAGATGACGTCTCCAGTATATATCACACGCTAGTAACTCATAACAAATGTTGCGGCACGTCGTTCACCAGAAACTCAACTGCAAACTCAAACTCATTTGCTTGTCTTTGCTGTGTAAGGGACCAAGTTGTCGTACTATTTGATACCGTATTCCAATTGCGGACGTACAAGAGAAATGTATGCATGTTCTTTGATATCTTTACTGCAACCAGACAAGTTACGCTGTAAAAAGGCAATCCCTTGACTTTGTTTGCTTTCTTACGATCGAATCTCAATGTAGTAACTAGACCAAGATAGAGTTTTGGATATGTGGACACCAAGGTATTTATGGACAATGACCTGCTCTATAGTTGAATGACGTATTTTGTATACATATTGTGATACTTTCTTCTTCTGTGTGATGATGGACGTATAACATTTCAAAGGCGTAAAATTCATTGGCAGATATCTGCCTAATTTGGTAGAACAACAAGATCTATCACCAAGTGATCTTTATGGCTATTAATCTGTCTATAGACCTAGAGCGCACTGTCATCAGCAAACAGCTTTAATGGTGATCGAACTAGTACAAATCATCACACATATTATTTACATATACCAGAAAAATTAAGGGGCCCAGCAATCTGCCTTGGGCACTCACGACGCAACGTCCGACCACGATGATGAAGCACCATTCACTATTACTAGTTGCTGCCGACCAGTGAGGAAAGTAGTTTAGGAAACTTCTGATTAAAAATCTTCCCAAAAGTGCTTCAATTTCTGGTTTCTGGTTAACGGAGGAGATTTTGAGCGTGGTTTGAGAGTACACAGAGATAGATTACATTTGTCTTCTAAAATCATCAGTACTCCTTTAATGATCGTCATCCAAGACTCACAACCATTTGGAGTCGTCAGCTTATCCCCACACGCCTCCAACAACATGTAGAACCGCGTTACGTCGCCTATGCTGTCATTATCAATGTACGATAGAATCAAAATGTATAAACCCACAACAATTACATTGATAGCTAATGGAAAGTCGGCTTTCAAGCCAGATACTTCTTTGTACAAGAATTCGTCTCGAATAAATCTCTCTTTCATACATAGAGGAAAGGATACGAGGATATATCTTTCCACACAGTTCATCTTCACTGCCTTAATGATTATTGGTATAACTTCACGAAGAACTGTAAGTGCCTGGCGACTGTTTCCTTCCAGGTAGTAGAAGAGTGCAAGCTGAATAGTTCCTGACAAGCCCTCATCGTCAAAGCCACAAGGATATACAAGTCTTAGAGATTCCTTGTACAGACGTTCGGCTCTTTTCTTCGAATCTCTTGTCAAAAGTGAATGGTAGAAATCAGCAATTTGTCTGCTTATCATTACGTGAAATACGTTAACCACATCAGGGGAAACCAGTTCTGGAAGCTTTATCAAGATGGCCTCCATGGCTTTACACTGTGTTCTGTTCCATACCGTCATCATCACTGTCAAAGAAGATAAAATATTTGCCTCATTTGCCAAAAGAGCTTCAGAAAATGACACGCTGCTTTGACAGTATTGTCGTACTACAGTGCACAGTTTTCGACAAGACCACACAGGAATGTGTCTAGGAATATCATTTACAACTTGGTGGACGATTTCCAAGTCTTCTTCACATATCAGCTCTGCTATAATCACTTTCATACGACCAGAAGACAAAATAGAATGGATCTTGTCTGCTAGAGCAAGACAGTCTTCTCTTTTCTTGTGGTCTATCATGTTGTTTTGTGGAATAAAATAGTTTGGGAGGCAGTGTTTTCTGTACATGGACCGGAGAATAAACAAGGATTTGTAAAACGTTTCGATCAGTCTGCTTGGATGCCACCATTCTTTTGGAACAACTTCACTCATCCAAAAAATCACTGTTTTCATAAAATAAGAACACAAGATATCGGGATTTTTAAGATGAATCATTTTAAAGTTCTTCAAAAGATAGTAACAATAAAACTGAATTTCATCCCAGTTTTCGACCAAACATTTCTCGGCTTCACTGAACGATAGCCTCCATTCCACATCTGCATCTTTACTCAAAGCGTGACCGGTTGCTACGGCATATAGACTCAAGCTTTTCAGCTTCTCAGCCAAATCGTCTGGGATCTTTGAGCGATTAAAAATATCTTGAGCAAAAGCAGGCCACCGTGTACACCGGATTGCATGGACGATGTCATACGAAGTGTCCTCGGTCGCTAATAGTGTAAGAGCTGGCCCATGTGCTTCATAGTTGCTCCCAGTAGTCCCCCACTCTTGCATAGTGCGGATAAACCCGATACTGCTCAAGTAAAAATGCCGTCCAATTTTTCGTATTTGGTAATCTTTAAAGTCGTAAACTTTTCGTGTGGCATGCGGAACGATAATTTTGATAAACCCGGGGTGACAATCTGTGGTCGTGACAAACGGTAGCTGGTCCACATTATCCACCATCTTACCAGTGTATTCATACGCCACCGTCCATGATGCTACAAGCATCATATCCAAATCCCCAGCATTTGGCATTCCTTCGGTGTAACTTCCACTATAAACGGGCCAGGATTGAGAGGCTTTGAGATCTGGGAGTAATTCACGCCACTTCCTTGCATAACCTTCCCAGACTTTGGCAGTGTTCATCCGCAGGCGACGGGTGGACATTTCATGTGATAACATCTCAAATACAAAGTCATTCCAAGGAGTTGACTGTAAATCTTCTGGTAAAGTGGCTTCATTCATAAGAACTCTCAGCTTTTGTAGTACGTTCCCCGTGCTAACCGCCATTTTTGTTATTGGATACTGTAAACGACATAAAACAATGTTAGACTAAAAAAGCTGGTTCATCGGAAACTAACACGGAACTGATAGCCATGGAGTTTCAAATTCAAACACTTTAGATATTTCAGATCACAACGTGCATATATACCAATTATCATTTATTCCATGTGTTAAAAAGTCCGAGAATATGGAATGAAGAATATTACTTCAGGTTGATATTGCACCCTACGTAAAATGCTACAGATAGAGTATACTTATGCTCACTCACTTATTGCTCTGGCCTGAAGGATTGCAAACGATCCGCGTTCGGAACAACACAAGATGACTTTGCACTTTCGCGAATTATAATAAAATTATAATAAAATTATAATAAAACGAAGACGAAGGAAGTAGTTCATGTTCATTGTTGTCTGCAAAAGCTGTCTAATATTGTTTTATTTGTTGTTTATGTGAGACCGGTTTTCGGAAACAGCAATTGCCTGACCCCCCTGCAGCCACAAGGCGCCACTCATTTCAACCTTGACTTCATTTTTCCCACCTCCTCCCCTTGCCTTCCTGGACTTCTCTTGTTGTTCAAGACGTGTTCTGTGGCGTTTTTGTGTCCTCACTTTTACTGGGTCAAGTCCTGATTTTATACATCCACATTATATAGTAGTGTTTATGTTGGATGTTTTAATAAAGCGGCTTTGGGCCCCCTTGGCCCATAGCTATAACACTCCAAACCTTGGTTTGTTCTTTTATTGCCTTGCCCAGTAAACGAGCTTCAGGAAAAGCAGCGCTTGAATTTTGATGGCATAGCAATGGGAAAACGTTAAAAGGATTTATGGATCCCTTGCACTAAATCCCTACCGGGGGTAAAAACAATGAAAACTATTATTAACATCAAAGACGCTTTCAATAATCAAGAAACCCTCAAATTGGGAATAGATGCAAGAAGAAACACAGGTAAGTGTAATGATATATTATGTCACGCAACATTAGGGTCAGTTATGTAACAAATGTAATGCGATATCTCCTCTCTCTACATGCCTTGTTAAAAGCAAAGAATACTAATCAGTGTCTCGACTTAAATTCGTCATTAAAGCTTATAATCAGAGACAAAGCCTCCACCGAATATCATGACATGGTGTCAGAAGTAAAACACTAAATACACAAGACACTGGTAGGTCTGTAAAATTAAGAAATAGGCGAATTTTTGGCACAAAACGCATCAAGCATGGCAACAGGGTTTACGCCCCCTGTTATGAACTGGCAAGCCGGAGCCGATATCACCGATGAATTTGCCCGGTTTAAGCAGTATTGTCAATTAATATTCAACGGTCCATTCTCAAAGAAATCAGATGTAGAAAAATCCTCGTATATATTATTATGGATAGGCCGTCAAGGGGTAGATATATATAATAGTTTCAAGTGGGACAATAACGACGACAAAACAAAACCCAACGTTATCTGGACCAAATTTGAAAAACATCTAGCACCAAAAACTAACTTTAGATTAGCAAGATATCAGCTTCAACATCTAAGGCAAAATGCAGAAGAGAGCACTGACGATTTCATGACTAGATGTAGAAATCACGCCAATAAATGCAAGTTTAGAGATCAACAGGAGTTAGAAGAGCGCCTGGTTGAACAGTTAATCGTAGGAACTAAACATGTCAAAGCACAACAACGTATACTAGAACATGGAGATGATTTAACGTTAGACAAAGCAATAGAGTACGCTAGAACATACGAAGCAACGATGGCACATGTAGCACAATTATCCAATAACTCACTTGACAACCACAGCGTGCACGCCGTAGGGAAATCCGGAACCGGAAACCTGCGGAAATGCGGAAACTGCGGAAACACCCATGAATACCGGAAATGCCCCGCATATGGTTCTACATGTAATTACTGCTCTAAACTTCACCACTGGAGTAAAATGTGCCGCCAAAAGAACAGGCCCACACACCAGTCCACCTACCCAAAACCACAAGACAACAAACCATCACATCAAGACAGCACACAAGACGCGCGCCACAAAAACAAGCGTGTACACGAAATGACCAACACAAATGACCTTCATGAACATTTTGACTCACTGCACTTTGAATCAATAAGTATTGCAAACGTCAATACTAAGTCAAGGGATGAAGTATTTGCAACGCTAGGCGTAAGATTGACCAACAAGCGACACGCGCAACCTGCAGACCTGAAGGCCAAAGTGGATACTGGAGCACAAGCGAACATTTTACCCTTCCGCCTGTTCAAACAAATGTTCCCGGAGAAAGTTGGTCCAGATGGAAACCCTCTACCTAACGCCCTAAAGCCATCAGCAACAAAGCTCACTGCATACGGCGGATCAGAAATTGGCCAACTCGGCATTTATGACATAGAATGCACATACAACGAGATGACAACTAAAGCACCATTTTACATCACCAACGCGCCAGGCCGTGCTATTATAGGCCTCCCAACAGCTCTACATTTAAAACTCATTACCTTGAACTGTTCTGTAGAAACTCAGAATGATGCCAGACAACCAAACGGCCAAAATCAAACAAACCAAACTACGAACCAGAAGATAGAAAGTAAAGCACAACTATTATTCCAAATACCACACCTGTTTCGACGGCATCGGAAAATTCCAAGGCGAATATCATATCACCCTGAACCCAAGCATAGCTCCTGTGATTCACCCACCAAGAAAAGTACCAATCAGCCTCAAAGATGATATCAAGCGAGAACTTGACGAGATGGTGGAACAAGGAATCATCACAACGGTCCGCGAGGGAGAACCCACCGCATGGGTCAACAGTCTAGTCTATCGGCGCAAACCCAACGGCAGAATAAGAATATGTCTCGATCCCAAGGATCTGAACGCCGCCATCCAACGTGACCACCACGTTACGCCAACACTTGAAGAAATCCTCCCCAAACTCAGCGGAGCCAAATTCTTCTCAATACTAGACGCTAAAAGTGGCTACTGGAACGTCGTTCTCGACAAAGAATCGAGTTACCTCACCACGTTCAACTCCCCATTTGGCAGATACCGATTTCTACGCATGCCATTTGGCCTCCGCATGTCGCAGGACGTGTTCCAATCCAAAATCGACCAGACCTTTGAAGGTTGCAAAGGAGTCATCGGAATTGTCGACGACGTAGTAGTCTATGGCCAGACAGAGGAAGAACATGACCGAAACCTTCACGGCATGATCAAGAGATGTCAAGAGACTGGCCTAAAACTCAACCCAGATAAGTGCCACATAAAGCAAAATAAAATAAAATTCTATGGTATCATCTGTAGCGAAGCCGGAATACAGCCCGACCCTACAAAGGTGTCCGCCCTGAAGCAGATGAAGCAACCTGAAGACCGCCGAGATCTGCAAACTTTCCTGGGACTAGCAACCTACATGAGTCCTTTCATACCCAACCTTAGCACGATAACAGCACCTTTGAGAGATCTCCTCAAAGATAACAAAGTCTTCACTTGGAACGAAAACTACCAAGCAACATTTGAACAAGTCAAGAAGTCGATCACTGACACAATCACCTTAACATACTTCGACGAAAAGAAGGAAGTGATTCTACAAGTTGACGCCTCGACCAAGGGTCTTGGAGCAGCCTTGCTTCAAGATGGCAGACCAGTCGCTTTTGCAAGTAAATCGTTAACGGAAACCGAAACAAGGTATGCCAATATCGAAAGGGAACTTTTAGCAGTAGTATACGGTTGCGAAAGATTCCACACGTTTTTATTTGGAAGACCATTCACAGTACACACCGATCATAAACCTCTAGAGAGCATTCACTTGAAGCATCTGATATCTGCACCGCCCAGGCTACAGAGAATGTTACTACGATTACAGCCATACGACTTGAAAATCAAGTACATACCCGGCAAAGACGTATTAATAGCAGATGCATTGTCACGCCTCTCACCAGAAGAGAAGCACCCCATTGACAACATGGAAGTCCAAGTCCATGAGGTCTACCCTCAGTTCAGCAGGAGCATGATCGACAAGATTCGTGAAAACACGGGATCAGACCAAGAGTTAGCCGCCCTCAAACAAGTCATTTATGAAGGCTGGCCATCAACCATCAAGGAAGTCCCAAAGATCCTAAAGCACTACTGGTCATTTAGAGATGAACTAGGGATAGATGACGGAATACTAACCAAAGGCCAAAGAATCATTATTCCCTCGGCATTACAAGATGAAATTCTAACCAAGCTTCACGCAGCACACCAGGGAGCTGAAAAGACAAAGCTCAGAGCCAGATCATCAATCTACTGGAGGAATCTTAACATCGACATTGACAAGATTACACAATCATGTCTCACTTGTCAACAGCATCAAGCATCCAATGCCAAACAACCACTAATACCAACTGAAATACCACCACGAGCATGGCACACCGTAGGAACTGATTTGTTCCACTTGCAAGACTCTGAATACCTTCTGATTGCTGACTATTACTCTAAATATCCCTTTGTCAGGAAAATACCAAAAGGACAGAGTAATAGCAGAACTGTCATTAACATGATGAAGCAAATCTTCAGTGAGCAGGGAATTCCGAAGATAGTGCGATCAGATAATGGCCCTCAATACGACAGTTCAGCATTCCAAGAATTTGCCAAAGAATATGGTTTCCAACACACAACCAGTTCTCCACACTACCCACAAGGAAATGGCTTCATAGAAAGTCAAGTTAAAACAGTCAAAGCTGTTCTCATGAAGACCCTTGAGACACGACAGGATCCCAACATGGCACTCTTGTGTCTACGCACCACGCCCATTGACAGCAAACTTCCATCGCCATCTGAATTACTATTCGGAAGAAAACTACAAGACAATCTACCCCGAGAGATAAACAGAAGTATCAACAGTGATCAAGTCACTGACCGACTAACAGAGAGACAGGAAATCCAAAGGTTCTACCATGATCGTAATGTCAGACCTCTACCCATGCTACCAAGAGGCACCAACATCACAATTCAGAATCCCTCGACCAAGAAGTGGGAGCCTGCAGTCATCAAAGAAAAGCTTGATGCACCACGTTCATATTTAGTAACATCCCAAGCTGGAAGTGAGCTTCGGCGCAACAGGTCTCACATCAGAGAAGCACCAGCGGCAGAGCCCCCCACCAGTAAACAACAAATACCACCAGAGACTAGAGGTAATGCAGAACCTCTGGGGAACAAGGAAAGTTACGCACCTGGGTGTACAGTTACCCGAAGTGGAAGAATCGTAAAACCACCAAACAGATACATTTAAAGAAAAAAGACAATAATAATATATAATCAAATAGCGTTACTGTTATGACACGTGATATATATATATTTTTACAATTATTAAGACAATTTTGAGCATTTAATAATTTTAGTTTTTTTTTTACTGAATTATATTTTTATATTATGAAAAGGGGGATGTAATAATATATCGTGTCACGCAACATTAGGGTCAGTTATGGAACAAATGTAATGCGATATCTCCCTCTCTACATGCCTTGTTAAAAGCAAAGAATACTAATCAGTGTCTCGACTTAAATTCATCATTAAAGCTTATAATCAGAGACAAAGCCTCCACCGAATATCATGACAGTGACCGCTCATGCTCATTTGAGCATGCACGGGGCGTCAAAATTGTTCATGTACCCCCCCCCCCCCCCCACAACATTTTTAATTTGCCATGACCCCCCAAGAAAATAATCATGATCAAAAATATAACATGAAAATCAAATGGGTTATTTTTTCATAAAAATTTAAAGTATGGGCACTTATCATTAAGATCAATGTTTCTGTGCACCTATACAAATAGCAACTTGGCTTTCTTAGCTAATAAACAGGGGCAGATCCAGAGATTTTGGAAAGGGGATGCGTTGCACATTGCTTTTAGCCAAATATTGCTCCTGTGAATATCAATAAAACAAAACTAGCGATGTTTAGCAATATTTTGAACAAGATGAGTACCTTTTCTGTAATAAGTCCCTAGCATGATGACGTTTTTGTCCCTCTCTATACCAGAATCCTTTTCGAGTAGCTTTTGTTTGGTATTTAAAACTATTGTGTTTGTATTCTCGAAGGAATATAAAATTTGAATATGAAAAGCTCTTGAAAAGGATTCTGGTATAGAGAGGGGACAAAAACGTCATCATGCTAGGGACTTATTTCTGCACAATCAGAGCCTGTCGATGTCTACTACCTGTTCTGTGCGCCAGAATAACTTTCCGCTTGCAATATCTATAGCAATTAATTTTAAGATGCTCCCCCCCCCCCCCTTCCCTTCCTTTACACTCATTTTTTTTTTTTTTTTTTTTTTTTGCTGCGAGCGTAGCGAGCAGCGACTCTAATCTCGGTGGGCTTCCTGTGGCGAGAGTATATAGGCAAAAGCAGCTCGATTTTTTCAACTGGAGATGATTTTTTACGTCACAAAACGTCATCATAATGTTATGTATAGTCAGCGGTATCAGTTATGCCAACAAGTTCGGGTAACGACTGCGCACACCACGTTCTTCGAACGTTCTTGGGTGAATTTTACTTGTAGTCTGAGAGCCTGTTGTTAGAGGCAAGTTTCATTCTTGTTATGAGAAACACCACATTATACGTACGTGGAAGTATTCGTCAAGGTGATGAACGATTTAGTGCCGCTTCTCGTGGAAGGCAATGTTCTTTTATGAGTTTTTTAGCTTTGCTGTATGCTCAAGTTCATCCTGTTCGACAATGGAGTCGGTGTACGGTAAATCAGATACTTATTGAAGGAGATCGTATGTACTTAGCTTGAATGCTCTAGAAAAATGTGAAATACCAGATGCTCAAATTTTGTAATAAATCATATCTATATAGCCATTCAAAATTTAGCCATTAGAATAATCTATAGGTTTTATTATATATACTGTTCCGGATTTAGCCGTTAAACAACGGCTAAACTTGGTCCCTTAAATAAGGTAGCTTCCCATTTAGCCATTAAACAACGGCTAAATTCGGTCCCACAAATAAGGTAGCTTCCCATTTAGCCGTTAAACAACGGCTAAACTTGGTCCCTTAAATAAGGTAGCTTCCCATTTAGCCGTTAAACAACGGCTAAACTTGGTCCCTTAAATAAGGTAGCTTCCCATTTAGCCGTTAAACAACGGCTAAATGCGGTCCCTAAAATAAGGTAGCTTCCCATTTAGCCGTTAAACAACGGCTAAACTTGGTCCCTTAAATAAGGTAGCTTCCCATTTAGCCGTTAAACAACGGCTAAACTTGGTCCCACTAATAAGGTAGCTTCCCATTTAGCCATTAAACAATGGCTGAACTTGGTCCCTAAAATAAGGTAACCTCCCATTTAGCCGTTAAACAATGGCTAAACTTGGTCCCACTGACTTTTTGGGAGTGAGGGGGGAGGGTTTTCTATAAATTTTTTTATTCTGCATCAGTAATGCACCAACGAACTGTGCCTTTACCTGGCATTGTCCTGTCATCAACAAGTGTTTCTCAAAAATATATGCGTAGTCAAATGCTCACTTTTTTAATTCTGCATCATTAATCCACCAACGAACTGTGCCTTTACCTGGCATTGTCCTGTCATCAAGAAGTGTTTCTCATAAATAAATGCGTCGTCAAATGCTCTCTTTTTTGTTATTCTAATTCTTTAATGCACCAACGAACTGTGCGTATACCTGGCATTGTCCTGTCATCAACAAGTGTTTCTCATAAATAAATGAGTGGTCAAATGCTCTCTTTTTTTGCAAAAAGCGGGAAAATGATAAGGCCAGATACGACCCCACCAAAAAGACATAAAAATATAAAAAAAAGAAAAAAGTGCTGGTTGTGCTTTGATGAAAAAGGACTTATGCTTCTATAACGCCATACACTGAAGAAGAGAGTGGCCGAGCTAAATAATGGAGTTCATTTATTTAAAAAAAAGACAAATTACTTTGCAGTTCTACAAAAGAAAAGAAAATGAATTAACTTGAATGAACAATATAATGAACATCCTAACATGTCATGGTTATCCAAAAATTTTTCCCCATCAGGGTGACAGTGCTTTGTCGTAGCGATGCCGGGGCTCGATTGTGTTAACTACATTCGCTAAATCTGTCGCCAAACTCAGACTAAAATACTGAGACGCCCCAGATATCTTGGCTTTATCATGGAGGAGAAGTGAATCACTCAAAGGCAAGACAATCAGTCGTAAGTGTTGTGCATGTGAAAGCCGGGTAAGTGAATGGTAACACATCTTTAAAAATTGTATAAAACATAAGTACGTGCACCTATCTGCAAGAACATTGTCATATAAAAAAGGCATTTTCTGATTTAGTGAATCAAGGATTAGTTAGAAAAGACAAAAGAAGAGCCCTCAAGGGAGATTTTTTTTTTTTGTCTTCTACAATGTCAACGTTCCTGCAATTAGGGGTAGGGGATATATTTTTACTAGCTGGCAAAAACAAGACTACCATATTTGCTAGCTGGCAAAAAATCCAAAGGGCGCTACCTGTGGGAAGCCATTTCCAAATTTAGCCGTTGTTTAATGGCTAAATGGGAAGCTACCTTATTTTAGGGACCAGGTTTAGCCGTTGTTTAACGGCTAAATGGGAAGCTACCTTATTAGTGGGACCGAATTTAGCCGTTGTTTAACGGCTAGAGTGGTTTTCATAAACCCGTGAAATAAACTTTAGCGTATTACACTTTATTACACTTTCATGTCCACGTTTTCTTTTGTGTTTTCGGTGTATTACACTTTATTACACTTTAGTTATTACACTTTGTTTCACGGGTTTATGAAAACCACTCTAAATGGGAAGCTACCTTATTAGTGGGACCGAATTTAGCCGTTGTTTAACGGCTAAATGGGAAGCTACCTTATTAGTGGGACCGAATTTAGCCGTTGTTTAATGGCTAAATGGGAAGCTACCTTATTTAAGAGACCAAGTTTAGCCGTTGTTTAATAGCTAAATGGGAAGCTACCTTATTTAAGGGACCAAGTTTAGCCGTTGTTTAATAGCTAAATGGGAAGCTACCTTATTTAAGGGACCAAGTTTAGCCGTTGTTTAATAGCTAAATGGGAAGCTACCTTATTTAAGGGACCAAGTTTAGCCGTTGTTTAATAGCTAAATGGGAAGCTACCTTATTTAAGGGACCAAGTTTAGCCGTTGTTTAATAGCTAAATGGGAAGCTACCTTATTTAAGGGACCAAGTTTAGCCGTTGTTTAATGGCTAAATGGGAAGCTACCTTATTTAAGGGATCAAGTTTAGCCGTTGTTTAACGGCTAAATGAGAAGCTACCTTATTAGTGGGACCAAATTTAGCCGTTGTTTAACGGCTAAATCCGGAACAGTATATATATTGTTATTTTCTTTTTGTATGATTTTAATATATAATTTTCTTTACTAATATACATTTTGGCTAAATTTTGTATGTCTATATAGATATAAATAACAGCGAAATTTTTTTTTTATATCAACTCTCTACTGTAACATATTTCAGTTTCCATTGTTTACTGATGTACTCGCAGCACTTCACTTTTGCTAAAAACCGCTAGTTATATATATATTTTTTCCCCCCAGTCGGTCCCCTACGTTTACAACTCTACATCAATGTTTTTTCATGCTTTGGAACTGTACAATTCATTTATGTTCTCAAGTTTACTTGGTAACGCAATAGTTAGCACACTATTTACACAGACAAGCGTCACACAATTTTGCATAGTGTCTGGAATTATGTATTATGATAGCAAATTATTTGTGTACTTCAATATCCTTTTTTATCTTTCTCTTTTTCTTCTGTCACTAGTACTAATGACGAGTAGAAAGTCTTAATACTGAAAAGAGCCGGAATTAAATACTCAATTGTCAACAAGATCTCAGATTTTGAATATTAATGTTTGTGAAAAGTAAACAAACGTTCGAACTTTGACGCTTCATTCTTCAAACTGATATAGGATATTTTTTCGATGATCTCGAAGTAACCTCGCTTTTTCGTCCAAAATAGAAGTTAAAGAGATATCTCGAATACTACGGTTTAATTTCGGTAAAAGAAGAAAATTAAACGTTTCATAGCCAGGTAAAAACAAGTCATTTTTACATTGATAGAACCAAACGAACTGAAGCGTATTATGACCTTTTGGTGAAATGATAAATTTTATTGAAGCTTTCACTTTCTGTTTAGATTTTTTCCGCTTCCAAAAAGCGGCAAGAATCGTGCAATTAGGAGAAACACACGGTCGAGCTTGGAGCAGACAATATCACTTGAATCAATTTTAAAATCGACAAAGCCCCATAGTCACCACTCATCATCTTTGACACTTGTACTATTCTTACTTACCGTCCTTCGCCAAGTTTTATCAAGGACGACACGAAGACGAATTCCTATTCTTCATCATCCAACAACACACATCCAAACTCTTTCTTTACTCGACATTATTATGTTGACCACAACAGCATCTGTCTAGTGAAGAAAAGAAGATGCTCCGAGAGCATAAACGGATTATCGAGCTATATTTCGTGGTAATTTCTATATATAGTATCATGATATCTGTGATATCCGCCGGTATCACGCGGTTGGTCCTGGTAACGAGTCTCGACGTCGTCGTAAATTCAGGCGGTCCGTTTACATTACCTTTCATTCTAAGGAACGTCATTTTTAAGTTGATGATGAAGTCAAATTGAACCTTGAAAGATCGAGAGTGACATGTTTTGCTTTTTCTGGTATTTTTTCCAGTATTTTTGGTTCTAGCTACCAAGTCATATAACCTTAAGTCATATCGGTCTTCGTTCTTTTTCGGTTTCAGCTCCTCTACTCTGGAGTTCCATGCCATCATCAATACGAGACGCTAATAATATTTCTTCATTTAAAACTCAGCTAAAATCTTACCTATTTAAGTTAGCTTTTAAGTTGTAAGTTTTTGTTCGTATGTTTGTATATTAGTCTTCTTTTCCATTCACAGCGCTTAGAACAGTCTGGTATAAGCGCTTTATAAGCATATTATTATTGTTATTATAATTGTGAAGGCTTGAGACCACTCTTAAAACAACCCGTTTAATTTTAAAAGTTACTAAGCAGGTGCATGTATCCTTTTTGTGGTATAAACATGCTAGGAGATGCAAAGCGTAAGAAAGCACGTATTTAAAAGGATTCTTTTTTTTTTGATAGATAATTATAATTGTAAATAATCATTTTCCATGACGTCACACGAAATAGAAATATTCTCGCGGAGAGCAAAGTCACGATCCCTTTACCCTCTTCTGAGGACGAAAAAAGGAGAAGGTCAAAGGAGACTCTGCTTGCAGGGTAGAAATATCCCAAAACGGAACAAAAAGTGCTTTTTGGCAATTTTAAGCTTTAACCTTTGGAAAAGAAAATAGAAAATATAAAGGATGCAAGGTCACTGGGAGTGCATTGAAATGTTGGCTACCAGTTTGCTTTGGATCTTGTTTTGATTCTATATCCTGATTCTAACAAACAATAGCCTCCTTAATACCGGGTGGATATCGAGTTGTGAAAGTTTTGACTGCTAAAAGGATTACTGACAGAGGCCTGAAAACAGCTTTTGGTGGCTATTATCCTTCCCTCGCACTCCCTTGATGGCCTGGATCTTGAATGAGAATGGTGAATAATCTTAGCTTGGAAACACTAGAAAGCTCTAATCTTTTTGAAATAAAGCAGATACCGCGCTCAATTTTGTAATACATTGCCGAAGTATTAAGGGACTGTTCATTATCTATGGGGGGGGGGGGGGGGGGGGGGGTGGTGATTGGGATAAACTGTTAGTGAAAACTTTTTTGCCCCTGCCCCCCCTTCAAAATACATAAAAACTTTTTTGTCTTCCCCCCTCCCCCAATTACTATATACCCCAATGAAAGCATTTAGTCGTTTCACATCATTTTTCTTACCAAATTATACTATCAATAAAAAAATAATCATTTGATTCTCTTGATCTCACAGTACGTCCAGAACGTGTGCAGACATTTAAACCTTTTTTGCCCCCCTCTACCCAATCACCATCCCCCCTCCCCATAAATAATGATCAGTCCCAATCGCATCCTTAAAATATCGCGTACAGGTGGCGTAAGTGTAACATATCAGTATTAATGCTTCAGTATCTGAAGCCAGAGCTGTGTTAAACAGCTTGTTAGATTTTGATATTGTTGAAGGAAGCCCACATTAACTGCTGATGGTTTGAGCGCTACCACAGGAGGCCCAGGACTCATTTTCAATCAGTATTTCATTATTGACCTGAAAAGTTAATATTGCTAAATTTTCTGGTCCGTTGATCAGCTTTCGAAATTCTCATAAGCTCCGCCCCCAAAGATGATTGACAGGTAAAAAAGTACTAATTAGTTCATATTATTTCCCAACTCTATGCTATGCACTTGCACGTGCTGTGAACAATTTACCGGAGTGCAATATGCTAATTAGCGTGTCGAATGGTTGTCTCAATGCAAGTTTTGAGCTGGCGTTTGGCAGTCTGTTTGGGTCCACATCAGGTTTAAGTTTCAGGTCGTTTTAGTGCTTGTATTTGAATGAGCTGCTGCAATATTGCTGTGCATAGAACAAGTAATCCCTACTTAAACGACAAGCAAAAATAATCCTGCGCTTTTGAGATTTTCCTAAACAACTTCTGATGTACAAGTTGCGGAGAAAATGTCTCACAAGAGACTTGGAAAGAAAAAAAAATATCTTGACATCGATGGAGAGTTGAAAGTCGGCTTTTTCACGTAAGGTAAGTGTATATTTTAGCAATATTTCCAAAGTGTTCTCGTGGTGTTTTGCGTACTTCGAGTATTTTTTTACGCTGTCGTTATGTCCAAAAATAGAAATACAGCATCTGTGAAAACTTTGGTGATTTAAAGAAAATCAAACAGATTAAATCTCCTAAAATCACTTTGAAATGTTGTGCATTTGTCTGAATTTTTCTATGCATGGCAGTTTACCGCCTTGTCTGAAGCTCATCAATTTTGCGAGATATTAATAGAGGAAAACCATTTTTGACGATGCTCGATTTTCGCTATTTTAAAAACGTTGATCGATTTAATTATAACACCATTTAAAACTTCAATCTTATCCTCATATTTGGTGTAGAAACCAAGTCCATTGGTGCGCATTAAGTTGTTCATTGCACCAAATGAAAATGTGCGGTGCGGTCTGAAAACAACTACTTCGAGTCAAATTAAATGATTGATTTAACAGATGTTTAAAAACGTTTTGTTGTTGGTAAGTGTTGTCGTTGTTTTGTTATAGATGAAATTTTTGTAGACATGTCTCTTTATTATTATGGCATCTTTATTGAAATTTGGTCATTTTTCGTTACATACAACATTACGGGATCTACCTAAGCAATTGTTGCAGTTCAAGTGTTCCTAGTCACTCACATATCTTTAGATAAACTCATAGAATTTCTTGACAATTTCAGCATTTTGTGATAAGAGCCATTTTTGACACTTCCTTATGATGTAAGTTGTTTCTTTTCGGTTGTCTGTTAGAGTGTCTATCCCTTGTTCTAGCTGAGGATAGTACCCTCCAAGGAAGTCAAAGACAATGTTTATCTGAGTGACGGTAAATTCTTTATACATAGATCTTAATCCCGCCCGTAGATCAGAGTATTTCTCTTCTTTCGTTCTTGTACGGTCTCCTATGGTCCCCACGCTGCATACTGTTCCTTCGATGAGCATCCAAGTGTTGTTGTCTTTATCCAGGATTGCGATGTCAGGTTTATTAGCACCATCTTTAGGGGCTCTTTCGAGGTAGAAGGGCACGTCCCATAAGATCTTTGCATGGTCGTTTTCAATTTTACCTTCTGGTAGTCTTTGCTGGTACCATGGCTTTGAATGGTCTCTTTCTTGGAACCGGTATTTGTATAGCAAGAAGTGGTACAGAGGTCGTAGCAATTTATCGTGTCTCGCTTTATATAGGGTCTGTGCTAGTCTGGAGCATGCGCACATTACGTGTGTCGTTGATTCGGTGGAAATATTACACATGCGGCATCTGTTGTTGAGGACTTGTTTTTGTAGTTTGGTTTCGTAGTAGGTCTTTGTTGGTAGTAGTTGTTGTCTGATGGTCTTGTTGACACTACATACTATGTCTGGTACATTATTATTATTATTATCTGTATTCTTTTCCTTTTCATAGTTTTACAAAATATAGGTCCGTGTTCATCCCTTGAACATAAGGAGTCCATACATAGTTGTGATTGGTATTACTTGATGGATAGTGTTCTCCTTAGTATATGTGCTGTACCAAGAAGTACAATCTTCTGTAGCTCTACTATTTTTATATTTCCAGGAATTTGGTTTATATATTTATCTATTCCTTTTTTAATAAGTCCTAAAGCACCAATTATCACAGGTATTGTACTTGTTTTCAAGCCCCACATTCTTTCGATTTCGATTTCAAGATCTTTATATTTTGAGAGTTTTTCGGTGGTTTTTATTGAAATGTTTTTCTCTGTGGGAACAGACATGTCTATTAGCAATCATGTTTTATTTTCTTTGTCTTTCACAACAATGTCTGGACGATTGGCTGTTATTTCTCTGTCAGTATGTATCTTATTATTATTATTATTATTATTATTATTATTATTATTATTATTATTATTATTATTATTATTATTATTATTATTATTATTATTATTATTATTATTTTACTACTATCATTCTTTGCTGTATTATTATTTTACTACTATCATTCTTTGCTCGCTGTTGTTGTTATTGTAATTTTTTATCTCGGCGTCCGGCGTCCGCGTTTACCCGGTCCGGTCTGTACTTTACAGTAATACCATGATCACCTCGGGATCTATTGTTTTTGGAGGAACGTTTAATCGCTAACATCCCTCCCTCATGAATAGAAAGAGGGAAAATTAGTTCTAATATTCCCTCATTAATTATGAATGAGGGATGATTAGAACTAATCGTCCCTCATCCATAATTAATGAGGGACGATTAGAACTAATCGTCCCTCATGTTATTCATGAGTGGTTGTCCCTCATTTAACGCAATCACCGGGACGATCGGGACAACTTTGCACGCTGTCCCGAAATTCTGTAACTTTCTAACGCACCGATACCTCTTACCACTGAACACTCTTACGCGTGTGGGATCTATGCATTCTATTTTGCGCATGAGCATAACGAAGCAAAGAAAGCATTATGAAAAACAATTTAACTTTCGAATTGATTAACAACCTATAAACACTTGTTCATTGTAAGTATATAACAAAGAAATCTATTTTCGAAAGTCCCCAGAGAACAGGGTTACGCACAATTGGTAAAAGAATTGTATAATATTTTCAAGTTTTGGATGAACAAACAGCGAAGTATATTTTCGTTTATTTCCTCGGTGATCATGGTATTACAAAGTAATGCCATGACTTCTTCGGGATATTAGTGATTAAATGTCCCTTCAGCCTCGGGAGGTTTAGTAAAAGTCCCTCGGCCTACGGCCTCGGGACTTCCACTAAACCTCCCTCGGCTTCGGGGACATTTAATCACTAATATCCCTCAGGGTCATGGTATTACTTATAAAAATCCCTCTTCCTCTCCCTTTTCACCTCCTTAGCTCGTCCCCATTGCCGCTAGTCCGCGTATTCTAAAAACTCGTCTTTACTGAATCTGGAGAGAAAAGTGGGACTGCTCGCAGTCTAACGTTCAAGTGAGCGTCTTGTTGGTACCTATCGTATGTAGCAATGATTTATGACGGTATCGAAATATGTATGAAATGCATCATGCATGGACAACGTACGAATGTGCTGAACACGCGCTATTTCTCCCGTGACGAGTTTGGACTACGATTCAGCTCGATTCAGCTGTGTTTTCGGGAACTTCTGTTGTTATTCCAAATTATCATTCAAAATCAAGTGTTTTCGGAAGAATATCCATCGACCGCATAACAACTCTACAACGAGAGGTTTTGAGGTTTTAATTTGCCAAAACATTTGTAATTATCTGATTTCAATCGATCTATCGGAAATCTATCAGAAACCGCTGGTTCAGTGTATCAGTTTATTGTTAGATTCGGAATCTCTTTATTTTGGCTTTAGAAAACAATATTTGTAGATAATGACAACAACATTGAAAATACACCATTACGTCACACACCAATTTGGGTAAAAACGGACCCTTATTTCTGGCATGTGACGGGAGTAGCTGATTAATTGTTGACCTGACTTTGATCGTGTGCAGTTCTCTTACTCAATTCGTATACAGTTGATCCAATAGCATGTGGAAATTATCATTTCTAAGTGTTTTTCTTCTACTCAACGTTGTATTAACGGAGACCAAAGCAGTGCGATATGCACCTGAGGTTAACCTTAAAAGTGGCAAAATCAGAGGTCTTCTGGATGACTTGAATACTGGTGGTACAGTTAGAAAATATCTGGGTGTACCCTTCGCTAAAGCAAAGCGCTTTCAGCCACCAACAGATCGAGATCCATGGACTGGTGTCAAAGATACGACTTCGCTTGGAAAGATATGTCCTCAACAGCCTTCTAAATTTGCCAAAATCAGCGAAATGGCAGAGGATTGCTTGAACTTGAATGTGTTTGTACCCCACGGAGCTGGCTCATCTTTACCTGTCATGGTGTGGATCCACGGAGGTGGATTCGTTATTGGATCAAACAAGATCTACGATGGCAGCTACATTGCAACACTTGGTCAAGTTATTGTAGTTGCAATCAACTATAGACTGAGTATCTTTGGTTTCTTGGCTTCTGGTAAAGATGGTCTGAAGGGTAACTACGGCATGTTAGACCAAGTTCACGCTCTGAAGTGGGTTAAAAAGAACATTCAATCGTAAGTAAATGAAAAGAAACTGTTGAATTCAAAAATGTCTTCGTTAGAAAGTACGTTGGCTACTGCGTATCAAAATTGCATCATTAGTAATAAAGGAATCTAGCTAGTGGTAACCGGAAAAATATTGCGTGACTAAGTCCATACACATTAGTAAGAGCTTGAAGGAAGCTGACGAAAGTACTCTTTATACAGTCGTTAAATCTGACAACTGAAATATCTTCGAAATCATATCGAACCACAACTAAACAAATTGACAACACATCTGTGAACATGTGCTTACGTTTTCATTTCTTAACATCTGCAAATATATCATTCATGTCACGCATAATTAGAGATTCGTCACGCATTGCCCCTGAAGAGAGCCCTTAAGTTGACTGGCTACTACTGAAATAAATTAAAAAGATATCGCTAAAACCACAATTTTCTGGAGTTAAATTTAATGTTGATTTCAAAAATTTCAACAACAACAAAACGTTGTCCGACTCTCGATTATGAGATAATCAGTGTGAATGGACAGTTATCAATATAGATGATTCACAATTGAATGATCAAGAAATATGATAAATTACATACTTTTTTTAAAAAGAAACTTATTAATAAATATTGCGTGATTGACCAAAAAGAGAGCATACAAAATAGAAAAAGAAACAAAAAAGAAAAAAAGGGGGGAGATACATGCAGATTTAGTTTTTTGTCATCTATCACCTCCGTGCCAGTCAATCAAAAACAATATCTTTTGATTTCAGGTTTTTTGTTATTTTTGTACATTTCCCTAAATGTTGAAATAATTTGCCTTTTTTAACATTTTTGTGGCCACAAGGAATTCGATTCTTTCATAATGGTTTAGAAGATCGATTTTGAAACATCGGTAGTGATGGAGTTTTTTCTTTTTCACGTGCCATATATAACGAGAAGTCATATACAAAACTAGACCCTTGTATCAAGGGTTAGTCGTGCCAGGTTGGAGTAAACTTTTTGGAGTAAACTTTTTGGCGCAGAACTAGACAGTCCAAGGGCACTAGGACAAAGTCGTTGTGTTTATGTGTAATAAATCAAGTTAAAAATTGTACTTATCTGCAGTCAATCCTTTGAAGCTCTGAAGTCACATTATTTCCTCTGTTTTTGACCTTTCTGGCCTCTGTTCTAGCTGTTATAATGCTTTATCTTTGGTCAAACGAACGTTCCAACGGTTTGAATATCGATACTCGTTTGCAATTGGAGTCCAGTTCCCGCTCCGCCAAACTTTAGTTAGCGATTAGTAGTAATAAGTTAATCAAATTCGACTTAAGATCTCACTTAGAGTGATCTTAAGGGTCTATATTATGTTACGGTTAAGTGAAGAATGCGTGAAACGGCTCGGGGAAGAGTACGAACGGGGCCGGTCATTGAAGCCTCTCCTAAAAGGGGCTCCCAGGGCACGAGTGAACGCACGTGTGCGTCTAGTTCAGTAAGAATTCAAGCAGATAAGCTCATTCATTGCAAAAGTCATCGATGTCATGCAAAATAAGAGCTCTATGGGGAAAAAGATTTTCAAAACCACGCTGTGCTGCGGCAAAAGCGAAGGAGGATTCACGGCCGGCAGTTTCAGAGTCACTGAATGGAAATTTAGTCCGAACGAGCTCTTTCAAACAAAAGCTTGGAGAAAAGTACTGATAAATCAAGTTCAAGATAATTTATTTCACGTTTTGAGGGACATTTTTAACGGGCGTGAATTTGACCGTAAGTTTGTGTTTGAATGAACTCAAATTCTTCGCATTGTCTTTGCTCGTTTTGTAAACAAACACCTGTCAGTGAGCAAAAAGTCCAAGTTACACTGAAAAGAATTATAATTTTATACTGTAATTCACTTTAGATACAAATGCATATTAGTTTTGTTTTGGTTGACGTCTGTTTGTTATTTAAACTTTGTTTTCTAGAGGTTTTTTGTGTTTTTTGAAATCAAAATCTTGACCGTGGAAATGCAATCCATTTTCACAGAAAAACGACAAAAATTTATAGAAATTTCGATTTGTATATAATAAACAGAAAACACCATGGAAAGTGCTTTGTACCGTTTTTATTCACTCGTTGTTTTGTATCATAAAAATTCGATCACTCGCTCGTTCCTCGCTCGTTTGTTTTATGATACTTCACAACTCGTGAATAAAAACCGTACGCGCGCACTTTCCATGAAGTATTCTCTATATTCTCTATATTCTCTCTCGACCCTGCTACCGTACGCGTGTTTAGTCACATATTATTCGACCTAACGAAATCGTCTCTTGTCTAAACTCTGATCTCCAACCATTAACAAATTGGATCCAAGCAACCGCCTAGTCATCAATACAGACAAAACGGAGATGATGTCCATCTGTACAAGACAAGAAAAGAAGCTCAGTGAAGAAATCTCCTTAACTATTGACTCAACTGAAATAAAAAATGTTGATTGTCATAAATTACTTGGTCTGTATATTGACAACAACTTGACTTGGAAGCAACATGTTACACATATCATAAAGGAAATTAACAGCAGACTGGTGCTACTGAAACGTATCAAATGCTTCCTGTCACATTTTGCACGTATGCTCTTTTATAACAGCATGATCCAACCAATAATCGATTATGGCCTAACAATCTACAGCACGTGCGCCAAAGAAGATCTCAAGCGTATCCACAAAGTACAGAAAAGAGCTGGTCGTACTATCCTGGACATACGCAAAGCACGAGATATAAGTACTGCTGAACTATTCCAAAAGCTCGACTGGCTTCCTGTCAATGAAAGAGCAAACCTTCTTACTGGAACTCTAGTCTACAAATGCATGAATGGCCTGGCACCATCCTACCTAAGTGACAAGTTCATCAACAAGAGTGGAAGTACAACACGTGGGAAATCAAAAGGAAACCTAACGATCAATATCTATCATCAAAAATTTAGCTTAGATATCTAGTTGATTTATTTACCTTTATTTTCGCCCAATGTTATATATAAATAGTTCTATTTTATAGCTTTATAGTTTTTATAGAGGCGAGTGGCATAACCACTACACCACCCATGCCATGCCACGGTTGATGGGTATTGGTACAAATTTAGCAAAGCTTTATCAATCATCGTCTTTGTTTGTTCCATAGTTTTGGTGGTGATCCTGGTAAAGTTACCATATTTGGAGAGTCAGCTGGGGGTACTAGTGTTGGTCTGCTTGTTTTATCTCCTAAGGCCAAAGGACTTTTTCAAAGAGCCATTCTACAGTCCGGCGATGTCAACGCTATTTGGGCCTATAAAAGCTACAGTGAAGCTCTGACATTCGCGAAGTGAGTACATTACCCCAGTAGAAATGGTCCTGTCTTTTATCCTTTTCGCTAGCTTTGCTATCAGTTATTAAAAATACTATTTCGATGCTACACGCGGTACGCCAGTTGCATTTTCACCCCCTCTCACTACATGTACCGACAAGATTTTTCCTCCATCGAAATTTCGATTCAAGTTTGAAAGAACTATATTAGAAAAATAACCAGGGCACTAGAACTGGGAAATGTGACGTGTTACCCCGCATTTGGGCTACTTTTTTACCTGGTTCGATTATTGGTTCCTGTCTCCTGGTTTTAAAAGCATTCGACGTGCGCTTATGCAAGTGGCTCGTATTCGCAAAAAAGTTCTAAAAATAGCCCAAAAGTGGGATCACGTGACGCGCGTTCAACAGTCATCCAGGAGGTCGTTTCTCGAATGACCCGATAACTTAACTGACTGATAATTTACGAGAAATATTTCAGGAATGCGCGCTCACACTTCCACTTGTCTGTAAAATCATAGAAAATGAAAATAATGTGGTCTGCTTCGATGAAGGCCCATAAAGTCATCGGGTTCTTCGACAAACTGTCTCCTAGTTTGTATGCTCTACTGATAACATTCTCTTTACTTATTTCACCAAAATTGTCTTATCAAGGTTGATGGTCAAAGATAATGGTTGTACTAACGTAGAGTCTTTAGGAGATTGTTTGAGCGACAAGACTTTTGAAACAGTCGTCACTGATAGCAAAAAAGTTTTTGCTACTGGTGAACTTCCTTTTTCCCCCGTAGGTAGATGGTAGCGATGGATTTCTTCCTGGTATGTTGACAGAAATTATAATTTTCCATATATTCCCTCTTCCTAGCTTTCTTTCTTTCATCTTTGTCTTCCTTCCTTCATTAGACTTGCTCCAAGTCTCGCTCGTTTAGTTTTTTGTCAATGGTAAATCGGAAAATATTCAAAATGGAAAACTGAAAAAAACATTTTTTTTCTCCGACATTCAGACATTCCTATCGTTTTGCTCGAGAGAGGGAAGTTCCATGATGTCGATATGATAATAGGATTTACAGATGATGAAGGAAGTGCTTTGACAAACGCTATTCCAGGTATTACAAATAGCACATTTTGAACACTTTTTGCGTTATCCATGCATTGTATCTAGTACATACAGCGAAAAACCGCTTGTGATTGTGTTTTTATCAACAATAATTTGTGCCAAAAGGTAAAAATATCAGGACAAACGCGCGCGACGAAACGCGACAGCACCTTTGTTTGAACAATGGTTTTCAACCAATCAGATTACAAGATGTCACTTGAAAGCTTATAAAAATTGTTTTATTGAGCTTTGGTTCGTGGGGACCGGAATTCGAACAACTGGCGATAGGATCGTTTGTGCTAAAGACGCTATTGATATTAAACGAATTAACACGAGCTTGATGTCAATATTTTTGCACAAACGCCTAACAAGTTGTTTTATTCTTTTACGCGCTATCTCGGCAGCCGGTTTCCCTCTAAAAGGAAGTTTACAATAGAATTTCTCTAATGTTATTATTGTTGGGACACAACGCACTGGAACCAGCATGGGATGGGCCTTATTAGGACCTTCTCGATGATGTGTAAGGGGAAGAGGTTTTTCTGTAAAATAAGTATCAATCGCTCTATATCTTTAATATGGAACGCAGCCCAGGTGTTGTTGATTTTTCAATGTATAAATGTTGATGGGCAACGTTTTTAGAACGACTTTTAGTAATGCTATGTGTCCTATTTTTTTTTAGGAATGGAAGCGCCTATCGATGTAAGAAATGGCCTTTCAAGAACTAACTTTACAAAGATAGTTTATAACAATATAAAATTTGTTCGTGGTCAAAATCGCGTCATCAATGAAGCCGTGTTTTACCTCTACACTGACTGGAACAACATAACCGATCCTTACAGAAACCGACGTATGTATATGGACATGGGATCCGATGCCCTATTCATCGCTCCTGCAATAAAATCAGCCAAGATCATAGCCAAGAAAACATCCAAGATCTACATGTATCAATTACAATACCGTTTTAATAACTTTTTCATGCTGCCAATTCCATCTTGGGTTAGAGCTTATCACGGTTCTGATCTGGTAGTCCTGTTTGGTCAACCCTTTCAACAAGCTGCTGTGACTAACTCGTCAGTATACACTAAGGATGGAAACTTCAGTCGCGCTATTATAACTATGTGGACCAACTTCGCTAAATCTGGGTAAGGTTCTTTTGTATCTTTGCACTTATGCGGAAGTCGACTGACAACATCATATCACGGCACTGCGCGTAAGCGCAAGGCTATCGATGCAGCGGCACTGTAACTTCACGTTCACCGCACGGATGTTCACGGCCAAAGTACGAACTTTAATCTGTTCAGTAACGTCATGGATGGTGAGGGAGACTCGTTACTTTTCAACACTTCTAACACTGTTGAGTCTGTTTGAAGACCGTTCATCAAACCAAGCTAAAAAGTCCATTGCATCTCAACAGTAGCGATATTAAAACTGTTTGTATGCACTTACATGGTATTTGCGCTCTTACCACAGGGATCCCAATGCACCTGAACCTATTCCTCTAGCATGGCCTAAGTACGACGCCAACCAACAGAAGTTCATGGCCCTCAAACCAATGTTTGCTGTACAAGAAAAACCACGTGTTAGTCACGTGGCCTTTTGGAACGAGTTCGTCCCAGCTGCCCTCAAAGCGATGCCTAAACCAACTACAGCACCATGTGTTGATAATAGTGCCAACACATTCACCACTGGTAAGCTAAGTAAATAAAATAACCCCTCTTCTCAGTCGAAAAGTATAGCTAGCAAAAGGGATCTTTGGGATATTACTTGTTACTTGTTACTATTAGGCTGAACGTCTAATCACCCAATCAATCCCAGCAGTGCCCAACTCAATGAGAAGCAAAACCTTCGTTCAGTAGGGAGGGGGCGTCTCTATTGCTTTCCTACCCGGATTCATGTTTGACGCTGTTGCATTTCGTGACGTCATGAGCTCTACATAGCAACGGCAGGATCAGTTATTGATTTGCTCTTCAATATACCAGAAAGAAAAATTCAATAGACAATCGAAATTGCATTTAACTTTAAGCCCTTTTCTTTATTCTCTAAGCAATAATCCTGTAATGTTTTCTTTGTGTAACAGTTATTCTGTTTGCTGTTTTTTAATTTTATTTCTTGCTTCCCCAAACGCGGGATTCCATCAGACGAAGGTGTAGCCTTTCAAACTTTTGCTTTTTTCGCTTTGAACGACAAGCCTTGAATTTTCAAGCCTTGGACTTCCATATGCAATAACTTACCACAAAGAACACCTTCAGTGCCTCTAGCTGTAGCGCAAAGTCATTTGGCCCACAAAACCACGTATCATTCTAAATTGTCGATATTAGCTGACAAGTCCAAGACATTTGTAGCCAAATTCGAACACTTGTATGTCTTCTCCGTATAAGCTCATCAATTTCAAAACAAGTTTCCAGTCAAAATTTAGATATTTACGCATTTATTTTTTGAACCACTTTTTGCTAGTTTTCTCTTCATATGTTGATAGCGGATGTGACGTCACAAAACCCAACAACGCCGAACGGTTACTAGCCTAGAGACGACTCCTCCCTCCTAGCTGCTTTCGTTGCAGTCAGTAACTGCAACAAAAGTGCTTCTGAATGAAAATGAGTCTGAACGTTAACTACGCCTTACCTTAATACAATTCTGCTTCCAATTTCCTACGTCACCACAAATTGAAATTGAAAAAGGTGGTTTGTGACGTGCAAGTCACGTGACCGGTCCGATAACACGAAAGTCATACCAAAATGTATGTCAAAATATAAAAATGCGTAAAGACATTTTTTCGCGATATAACGCTCTCTAGGTCAGCATAATAGTTATTATCATATTTTGAAAATAATTCAAGAGTTTTGATTGGCTAAGAGCCACCGGATAAATTACCATAGTCGCCAGGCTAGCTGCCCAAATTTGGAGTTATGAAAATGTTGAAAACCATTATTCGAAGTTATGACGTAATTTTCTCGAATATGGAAAATTAGCTTGCGGTATGACGTCACGCTAATTTATGCGATTCATGCCAAAAGCGGGAAAACAACAACAACATGTATTCTTGTCAACAAAGCACAACTGAGAAAGAATTGATTTTCAAAAAATAATAAAACAATTATTTGGATAAATTTTATGTGGCATTTTAGTACACGTGTCCGGGAACATCTCAAGGGTGATAAGTCTTCTCCTATAGTATAAACACTTAGCAAAATCACCAGAATGTAAAGAAGCTTGTTCTGATAAGTGTTTTGAAATAATAGATCAGGGAACTGAATACACTATCAAACTAAAAGAAGCCATGCATATCAAATGGCAAATGCCCAACTTAAACCAACAAGTCTCGCATGTTAATTTAAGTCTTAATATTTAATGCCTTGCATTCTCACATTCTCAATTATGCAACATCTTCTATAAATGCTGTATTCGTTGTAATTGTAGTCACACTGAGGATGAGGTCCGGTACCTCGAAACATGTCTGTAAACATTAAAAATGTTATAAAATTTATCCAAATCATCATCTTATTTCTAACGCGTAGACCATTTGGATCGGTACTCCACGACATTGCAGAAAAACAATTATTGAATTCGTTTCTCGTAGGATATGGGGAATTATTAAGGCCGAGGTTTGTGTTATCTGCCTCAGCCTTCGGCTTCGGCAGATAACACAACAAACCTCGGCCTTAATAATTCCCCATATCCTACTCGACCTCATCCAATAAATGCTTATAAGCAAATCATACTTAAGGTAGTTCGGGATTCATGAATTTTTACGATAAACTTGCCTTCAAAATTCCTACAAAGAAAGAGGGACATACGAGGAAATAAAATGTAAAATAAAAATGGGGGGTCACCGAGGTCACTCTTGAGATATGAGGGGGGAGATGTGGGGTGTTTGGGGATCTTTTTACGAAAAATGGCCTCGCAATATTCGGTCAAATTATAAGAATTTTGGAACAACCAAATGTATTTAAAAGCAAGCAAAATGATAGCCTGGGATGCAGAAAAACACTTGGAACTAAGTTGTTGCCGAACAATTTGCAAATAAGCGAAAGATCAACAATAATATGTGAAAAATGGCCTTCTAGAATACACGTTTTTGGAGGATCAGACAGAAAAATGATAAAATCGAAACGATAGAAGTATTCTTTTTTTTCTTTATACGAAAAGTTTATAAAATTGTGAGTAGAAATCATTCATAAAATCAGGGGGTCACCGAATTGTTTAAAGAGTTAGAGAAGAACAAAGGGTAAAAATCTTCGAAAACGAACACAAAAAATCAGCCATTTTCAGCGTTGTTCTCTGCTCCTTTTCGACTCATAATATTCACTAAATTTTATAGTTCGAGCTTTTTCTCCTACTTTACACGGTGCAAAACATGTTTTGATAAATTTGTTTGCAGAATCCGGTCCATAAAATACTATTTTTCTTTACCAAAAAACGAATTTCTTCGGTTTTCAATCGCTGACTCGCTAGTGCCCAGACTTCCCACGGACAAGTGCGCGCGCTCGAATGCGCGCGCGAGATGCGCAGTAGCAAGGGTTCCAAACTACCTTAAGTACCCAATCTATTAGCCATTTAGGAATTACGGGATCGCGCTGAATTATGGTACTTTTTGGGGAAATGTCGCACTTTTCCAAATTCACCTCAATAAATTCACCGTGCAACAATATGAAAACAAATTATGCAAAATAAAGAAAAATAGGATTAAGATTAGATGCCTACAGTCGTTTGCGTCCCCCAAAGCAGTCCCATAATTCAATTGGAACTTCAACTTCGGAATAATGAATACAAGAAGCGTGACGAGGGTCGACTGGTCAGGGGTAGTCACATGGTGCCTGTTAATTTGGTTTTTTACAACATTTGACTAAAATCTTGCAATCTGATTGGCCGAGAGCCATTGTTAATAAGAGTACTGACAATAGCTGACGCCAACATGTCACGCTCGTCCTTACAGAAAAAAGTTTGGGACAGTTTTTCAAACAGATTTGGACGGAAAAGATCTAAGATAATGTTGTAAAAAACAAATTGAAGATAGTTTTCCATTGTCAGTACTCTTATTAATCATGGATGACGTCAAAAAATGTCCAAAACTAAAGTGGAACCACGAGCGCAGCGAGTGGTTTCACTGCTAAGTTTTGAACATTTTTTGACGTCATCCATGATTAATAAGAGTACTGACAATGGAAAACTATCTTCAATTTGTTAAATAAATCACCTCAGTTAGAAGGAAATTAGTGAATATACTTACACCACTACACTCATCCCCCGAATAGAAAATCCTCTACTGTACCATTACAGGTTATAACAGCCCCAGTTTGAAATCTCTTGGTCTCTACTGATATTGCTATTGTTGTCAACAGGTCTAATGATATTCATCAATGCAGTTGTGTGGTCCTTGTACTATGGATGGTGATCGAACAATACAATGTAGTATTTCATTATCTACTACGCCTTTGATTTAATTAGGCAGTTTACGTTAAAGCACGACTTGAATTACCCTCCTACGCAGGCAACTCCTTTATTTTTTGGCTTCCAAATAGAGAAAGGTTGGGAAAGAGTTGGAAAAAATTTAAAAAGTATGAAGGGGGAAGTGGGGAGGGGTGGAAACAAATGATAATGAAAAAATAACAATAAATAGCATAACTTTTATGCTTCTGTTTTGGGTGGTTAAAGCAACACAAACAATAATCACATTAAGTATATGAATGAAAATATACTCGGAATAATGTTAGAACTAAAGTGTTTGTTTGTTTGTTTTGTGTGTGTTCGTTTGTATTTGTTTGTGTTTGCCTTCCATAGCTCAGTGGTTAGAGCTTACACTCGATTATAATAAGCAAACACTTTATTTCTAATACTCACATTTTTGCATCAAAATATTCAGCTGTTATTTTCTCGTAACGCTTTCGTAGATTTTCTTTAAACGTCTGGCTTTAGCTGCAGTTGCAAGCTGTTAATTGTACGTTAGATCGTTTCGAGCGGTCAAGTCTAGATTAGGCATTTCCCGATTGCGCTGGTAAAATCCTAAAGAAGTGCTTGAAAAAATGCCAAAAATGCTCAAGAAGTGCTCAAAAAATATTAAAATAGTGCTCATTACAAATTAAGATTAGATTTAGGTACTTCAGTTAGATAATTAAAGGTATCTTTGCAAAAATTAAGATGTATACGGATAATGAAATATTCCAAAATAAATTTATGGCCAAAAATTAAGGTACAGATTTTTTTTCTAAAAGGATTGGTATGCTGAATTTTGCAAAAAAGGTGTTTACTGTCCAGAATTCACAAACGTGCATGTGTTCTAGACTGACATGACGAGCAAGCATATTTTTCGGCGCGTGCTGTGCAATGACGTCAATTTGAGTTCTAATTCCTTCCCAGAATTCTCCACGATTCCGCGCGCGCGCGCCATCTAATCGGACTTGTTTTAATCCCAGTTGTTTTAATCCCAGAGACAGAGTTGATTTTACTCCACTTTCCATAACTCCATTAAAAGAATAAAAAGAACTCTAGTTCCTGTTCAGAGGAGTAGATTTTACTCCTTCTTTGGAGTCATTTTTACTTCTTTCAAATTACTCTATTAATCTATTGAGAAATAACTGCAGGATTCGAACCCGAGACCTTCTGCATACCTAGACCCGCCTTTAACCTCTATACTACTGAGGTAACTGATGGAAACTTAACAACAGAAAATCGTTTTGTCTGTTATAACGACGTTTGTTAACTTCACCGCGAATAGATATGTATGTATTGTATAAATTGTGTGAGAATAAAGAACTTGAATTTGAACTCTTGAACTTGTACTTGAGAACTTCGATGAATGAAGCTGAAAGTCTTATATCAGGACTTCAAAGTGAAGCGTTAGAAAATACCATCTGTCAACAGCATTTTAAAAGCCATTAAAGTTTCAAACCAGTCTACACAACCATGTGTTCATATATGGCTCATTCTACGCATGTGCTTAGACTTTACGCATGGGCTTTAGAGCCTAGACGGTCATTTTTGACTGAACTTGACGAAGAACTACGAATTGAATTTCAAACTCAGACGGGGTGGGGGAGTAGAGTCTCCCTGTTACCTAGCGAGCGTTGGCTTGTTAGCGATTATTTTATTATTTTTTCTTTGGAGCGCTTGAAATCAGTTAGTCCTATCGTTGTGTGAAAGAGATCCAGATAAGAGTAAAAGACTTAAATTCAAGTATAGGAATCGCTCAAAACTAAAGTGCATTTGACGTAATTTCTGCCGCGCCAAAGTGTCCTTGAATCCTGTAAACTTTGAAGACCTTCAAAGACTATAAGCCTGTACAACTCCAAAGTTAACCAGCGGAGTAGTTGTTTGAATATAGCGAAGCGCTCAAAATCACTCAAAATTATAACATTAGTTCACACATAAAGTATGATGATATTTGGAGTATCTTCTAGAAGCATACTTTTGTGATTAACCTCGATTTCATGAGAGCAGCTTAAAGCTTGTAGATACTTCTGGGTAATTTGCAGACTTTAGACCGAAGCACAAGAAAAACAAACGACAGACCTAACCTCAAGCTACCACAGGTAGCCCGAATAGCTATCATGCTAAACCCAGTGTTTTATGTTTGCGGAAGTATCCACCAAGGTCACAAACGCATAACAACTGTAAGAACGAGCCTTAACAACACTGATGAAGTCTTGAGGTTTGCCTAGGCATTTGTAATTTTTACTGAACTAAGTCAATCTATCAGAGCTCTATCAAAAACGGCTATTTCAGTCTATTAGTTTATTGTTGGAATCTCTTTATTTTGGCTTTAGAAAAGAATATTCCGTTACCAAATACAATGTAACTAATGTAGATATTGACAACAACATTAAAAATACACCATTACGTCACACACCAATTTGGGTAAAAACGGACCCTTATTTCTGGCATGTGACGGGAGTAGCTGATTAATTGTTGACCTGACTTTGATCGTGTGCAGTTCTCTTACTCAATTCGCACACAGTTGACCCAATAGCATGCGGAAATTATCATTTCTAAGTGTTTTTCTTCTATTCAACGTTGTATTAACGGAGACCAAAGCAGTGCGATATGCACCTGATGTTAACCTTAAAAGTGGCAAAATCAAAGGTCTTCTGGATGACTTGAACACTGGTGGTACAGTTAGAAAATATCTTGGCATACCCTTCGCTAAAGCAAAGCGCTTCCAACCACCAACAGACCCAGATTCATGGACTGGTGTCAAAGATATGACTTCGCTTGGAAAGATGTGTCCTCAACAGCCTACTGAAAATGAGAAAATTAGCGACATGGCAGAAAATTGCTTGAACTTGAATGTGTTTGTACCCCACGGAGCTGGCTCATCTTTACCTGTCATGGTGTGGATCCATGGAGGTGCGTTTGTTGTTGGCTCAAACAAGATCTACGATGGCAGTTACATTGCAACACTTGGTCAAGTTATTGTAGTTGCAATCAACTATAGACTGGGTATCTTTGGTTTCTTGGCTTCTGGTAAAGATGGTCTGAAGGGTAACTACGGCATGTTAGACCAAGTTCACGCTCTGAAGTGGGTTAAAAAGAACATTCAGTCGTAAGTAAATGAAAAGAAATTGTTAAATTCAAAAATGTCTGCGTTGGAAAATAAGTTGGCTACTGCGCATCAAAATTGCATCATTACTTAATAAAGGAATCTAGCTAGTGGTAGCCGGAGAGGTCTTCCTTGACGGGTGTCGGAAAAAACCGAAGGCTGAAGACCGAAGACCCAGGAAAAACCTATAGCCTACGACCCGCGAAAAACGAAGACCCCTCAAATATACCAAATATAATATACAATATAAGTCTCCAAATCCCGTTTTTAATCATCAACACGATCAAAACCAAATTCGGAGACTTGTATTAGGCCTACCCCGGGCCCTAAAATCGCCGCGATTTTGGGCGATCTTGGGAAATTTTAGCCATTTCGAGTTGGCGCTCTTAGGCGCTCTTGGGCGATGTTGAGCGATCTTGGGAGATCTTGGGCGATATTAGGCGATCTTAGGCGATATTGGGAAATTTTAGCCATTTTGAGTTGGCACTCTTAGGCGCTCTTGGGCGACATTGAGCGATCTTGGGCGATCTTAGGCGATCTTAGGGGATTTTAGGGCCCGGAGTAGGCCTTGTACTGTATCTTATATTTAGTATATTCGGTGCGCAGGGGGGATAAAGTTTTCCGGGGTCAGGTCTTAGTTATTCCACCCTGAAAAACGAAGAAACTCAAAACATAAGGTATTTGAAAGTCTGAGAATTTTGTATGCGATGACCTAGCCGATCTCATATTTCATATCAACTTGTTCAGTTTTTATTTTTTATTTATTTATAATTTTTATTTTAGTTGTTTATTTATTTTCTATTTAGGAGACTTTTCTAATAGCTAGAGACAGAAATAAAGCGCTTCCAAAACCACGCCATTTCTTCTTATGTACTCAGTCACGGAAAACTCTTTGCGAAGCATCTTCAAAGCACCGTATCTTTAGTTAATTTAGTTGAAATCCAAATAAAGCTAGAGTTAATCTAAAGTTGATGTCACAACCAGTTGTGAAATATAAACAAAACTCTTTGGGGTTTTTTCTCGAATTAAAGCACATCGAATTACAAATAAAAGAAAGCAATCAAAAACAAACAAACAAAAAAGAAATAAATAATTCACATAATTTTCCTACTTTTCTCTCCGAGTTTTGTGTTAGCAACTTGTCACATTTTTATTAGCCATGAGCTCCTAAGTACTACTAAAGTATGCGGAAGCTAATGAAAATTTTGTCGTGTCGTGTCTTGTCTTGCCTTGCCTTGTCTTGCTTTGTCACTGAGGTCGTTGCATATAAACGCAAAGAGAAGACACGGCGAAGCGCGCGTATTGACGTTCAAAACCAAAATTCTCAGACTTTCAAATTATTATCTTATATTTGGATTTTTCTACGTTCTTCCTGTATCTTCGTTTTTCGTGGTGGAAAAACAAAGGCCTGACCCCATAAGTCTCGTGTTGTCATCGTGTTCACGATTAAAACCGAAAAAATTGGAGACATATTATATCTTATATATTTGGTATATTTGGGATGTCTTTGTTTTTCGAAATACTATTTATAGTCGTTAAATCTGACAAAAAAACTACGACAATTATAAAGAAAAAAACACTAAAGAAATTGACAACATATCTGTTTTCATTTCTTAATATCTGCAATAATTTTATTCATGTCAGAGATTTGTCACCCATGCCTCCAGTAGAGATTAGGGAGCTTAAGCAGGAGACGTTTTTGTCAACACGGACGTCACACGTGCGTTTTCGTTCATCCGTTAACCGTCATAGATGAGGTTGCCGTTCTTGGTAGAAGGTGAAAAGCCTTAACTGACCTTCTGCTTAACGAAAACGGACACATCATCACATCATCTATGATGGCGAACGGATGAAGAAGAACGTACACTGCGGTGACGTCCGCGTTGACAAAAACGTCTCCTGCTTAAGCTCCCTATTGTCTCACACCTTTTTATAGCAAGGCACCCCTAAAATGATCTTGACACGGGGCCGATTAGTTTGGGTACGGAACCCCTGTCAGATCAACAATATTTTCTGTTCTCGTATGATAATCACGGATGACGACTTAATTTTGTACGAACACCTTTTACAAACATTCCTTCTACTCCCTATACAGTACTTTAAAACGATATATGCTATGAATATCAGATGTGCATGTAATGAATTACCATTGACCTGCAAACAGTACATGGACCAAGTAGATTTGAAGTAGTAGTCCCAGTTCTCAGGCAGAAATTCACCTTATATTTTTGTTTTCTTAGACCCCGTTTTCAGCAATCCACATTGTTCGTTAACTGTTGATGGGTATTGGTACAAATGTTGCAAAGCTTTATTAACCATCGTCTTCAATTGTTTGTTTCATAGTTTTGGTGGCGATCCTGGTAAAGTTACCATATTTGGAGAGTCTAGTGTTGGTCTGCTTGTTTTATCTCCTATGGCCAAAGGGCTTTTTCAAAGAGCCATTCCACAGTCCGGCGATGTCAACGCTATTTGGGCCTATAAAAACTACAGTGAAGCTCTGACATTCGCGAAGTGAGTACATTACCCCAGTAGAAATGGTCCTGTCTTTTATCCTTTTCGCTAGCTTTGCTATCAGTTATTAAAAATACTATTTTCGATGCTACACGCGGTACGCCAGTTGCATTTTCACCCCCTCCAACTACATGTACCGACAAGAATTCCCAAATTTTCATCCATAATTTCATCCATAATATTTTAATAATATTTTCATCCGTAATTTCGATTCAAGTTTGGAAGAACTATATTAATCATAAAAATATCCAGAGCACTAGAACTGGGAAATGTGACGTGTTACCCCGCATTTGGGCTACTTTTTTACCTGGTTCGATTATTGGTTCCTGTCTCCTGGTTTTAAAAGCATTCGACGTGCGCTATGCAAGTAGCTCGCATTCGCAAAACAGTTCTAAAAATAGCTCAAAAGTGGTATCACGTGACGCGCGTTCAACAGTCATCCAGGAGGTCGTTTCTCGAATGACCCGATAACTTAAGGACGTTCGCGGGCATTGTTCGCGCGCACTTTTACTGCGCACGCTAGCGCGCGCTACCTCGATAAATCCAAGATGGCGGCCTAAAAGAATTTTTTCCGTAAGGGACTGGTCATAAAGTACAGGGGAGGGTGGGCGGGCAAAATCAGGGGGTGGGCCATAAAGTTTTCCGCTTCAGAAAAGGGTGGGCTGCGTGCAAACTGAGTACCATCAAGGGGTGGGCCATGATAAAAAAAAAATGGACATGACAAACAAATCAGAGACTTCAAACTTTTAATGACAAACTAAACTGAATCATGATTCTTTTCTTTTTGTATTAAATATTTTTATAAAACAACCTCAACATCAGTGTCAACATTGTCACTACTATAAGAGTCATCTATGCCATCAGATACGTGATACTAGGAGTGGCGAATGGTAAAATCCGAGACTCGCTGAGACGCCAAGACTCCTGTTTGAAAATCCAAGACCGAGACTAACGCTTTTCGAAAATCCGAAACCGAGACTGAGTGCTGAGAAAACCGAGCCCGAACCTAGAAATACTGAAGCATCCGAATCTGAAAAGTATTATTAACTAGAAATTCAGTTCTCAAATCACCCGGAAAGCAGTCATTGTGAACTACTTTACAGCAAGAGTTTTGCTGAGCGGCTCGCGCTTCGCGCTTCGCGCTCGTGTATATAGGTACAAGGAAATATAATATTTTAAAACAACTGCCGGATGAGCTACCTTTGCAAATAAACTCCTTTACTACAAAAATTTTAGTGGCTTACGCTTTGGCAAGAGCTAGTTATTGATATTAAGAAAATTGCAACTCGTTGTTGACAACTCATTCGGTGCAATGCCTTTGTGGAGTGATTTGCACCTTGCGTCGTAAGAGCAGCCATATCAACTGGGAAGTTTTTAACTGACAAGTTGAAGTTGTTTCCTTCTCCAAAGAAAACAAATCCGAGACTTCGAGATCTTCCGCCCTGAAAAACCGAGACTCCGCGGAGACGGGAAGAAACACGGAAAATCGAAAATTCGAAACCCATCACATCACAAAGGCTTCCGAGATTCCGAGATCGGATGAAAAGTTGCCGAGACCCACGATTTTCTAGGTACCATTCGCCACCCCTGATACTGAGAGCAGCGAGGAAGATGAAGAATTAGATAGAAATAACGATGACATGCCAGCTTAAATCTTAAGAAGCAGGAGAAAAGTGCTCCAGAGAAAATTTTTTTGGCAGTTTTGACTGGTTAAATACTTAAGGTTCATTTTTATTATTATTAAATTCTGGGGTGGGTCATTACTATTTCGTGACCTTGGGATTGGGTTGGGCCATTTCATTTTCAGCTAAATTTTTTGATGGGTCATTGCAAAACATTACTACCCAATTTTAGTTTTTTCGCGGCAAAAGTGTCGCTCATGACTGCCAATTCGAATTAAAAACAACAGCTATTTGTTAAGTATTTACAAATATTTTCACATAATATTATTCCATGGATTATTGAGTGGTCGTGTAAATAAACATTGAGCAATCCATTCAATTTTTCTACAAAAAAATGACTTCTATGCTCGACTCGTATAGATTGGCGCGCAAGCGATCTTCTACGAGAAAGAGGGTGCACTTTGATGTCACCTCACTCCTCAACGAGAACGGTGACCCCCATTTTTTATTTGCTCTTTGAACTTCCATAATGACATTATCTCACCATGCGAAGTTTGAAGGAAAAAACATGGTTAACTTTTTTCCCCGCGAACGTCCTTAACTGACTGATAATTTACGAGAAATATTACAGGAATGCGCGCTCACACTTCCACTTGTCTGTAAAATCATAGAAAATGAAAATAATGTGGTCTGCTTCGATGAAGGCCCATAAAGTCATCGGGTTCTTCGACAAACTGTCTCCTAGTTTGTATGCTCTACTGATAACATTCTCTTTACTTATTTCACCAAAATTGTCTTATCAAGGTTGATGGTCAAAGATAATGGTTGTACTAACGTAGAGTCTTTAGGAGATTGCTTGAGCGACAAGACTTTTGAAGAAGTTGTCACTGATAGTAAAAAGGTTTTTGCTACTAGTGAACTTCCTTTTACCCCCGTAGTAGATGGTAGCGATGGATTTCTTCCTGGTATGTTGACAGAAATTAGAATTGTCCATATGTTCCCTTTTCTTTTCTTTCTTCCTTCCTTCCTTCCTTCCTTCCTTCCTTCAGTTCCTTCCTTCCTTCCTTCCTAGCTTCCTTCCTTCCTTCCTTCCTTCCTTCCTTCCTTCCTAGCTTCCTTCCTTCCTTCGATTCCTTCCTTCGACTTGCTTCAAGTCTCGCTCGTTTAGTTTTTTGTCAATGGTAAATCGGAAAATATTCAAAATGTACAACTGAAAAAAAAATTTTTTTCCTCCGACATTCAGACATTCCTGTCGTTTTGCTCGAGAGTGGGAAGTTCCATGATGTCGATATGATAATAGGATTTACAGATGATGAAGGAAGTGTCATGACTAACGCTATTCCAGGTATTACAGCACATTAATAGCACATTTTGAACACATTTAGCGTTATCCATGCATTGTCAATAACAGTACATACAACGAAAAACTGCTTGTGATTATGCTGTTGTTTTTTCAACAATAATTTTTGCAAAAAGGTGAAAATATCGGAAAAAACGCGCGCGACGAAACGCGACAGCACCTTTGTCTGAACAATGGTTTTCAACCAATCAGATTGCGAGATGTCACCTGAATGTTTTTAGAAAATGCTATATTGAGCTTTGATTCGTCGGGAATTCGAACAACTGCAATTGAAATATATAAGAAAAACCGTGCCCACATGTTTTACAGTCGAGAAAATCCAAGTATGAAAATGCCAATTCATAACTAAAATTGATTGCCAATAAACAAGATCGCAGCAAACCCAAGCAGCACATCAGAATTTATCAAATTTATTTTAAAGCAATTTTTTGAGCTAGCCAATGACATAAGAAAACTCTTTGGTAGTAACAGAACCAAAGCATCGTTGGGTTTCTTATGTGGTACGGTCAAGTTAGGCACAGGCATTTGACTGCAGTACTTAAAGAACTGATACGTGATCAGCTCCATTAAAATAGCATTATCCATGCAGTCTTTACCAAAATTGCAAAAGTCTGATTATAATTTCTCTCCACATCACAATCAACATCAAAGTAGATAATAAAAGATTTATGGTTCCTTATTGTAGAACGATCTCTGTCTAGCCACATGATAGTTCTCGTAGTATCAAAATATCTGTTGATAGACAACGTTTTTAGAACGACTGTTACTAATGTTATGTGTCCTATTTTTTAATAGTACTGGAAGCGCCTGTCGTCGATGTAAGAAATGGCCTTTCAAGAACTAACTTTACAAAGATAGTTTATAACAATATAAAATTTGTTCGTGGTCAAAATCGCGTCATCAATGAGGCCGTACTTTACCTCTACACTGACTGGAACAACATAACCGATCCTTACAGAAACCGTCGTATGTATATGGACATGGGATCCGATGCCCTATTCATCGCTCCTGCAATAAAATCAGCCAAGGTCATCGCCAAGAAAACATCCAAGATCTACACGTATCAATTACAATACCGTTTCAATAAATTTTTCATGCTGCCAATTCCATCTTGGGTTAGAGCGTTCCATATGGCAGATATTGCAGTCCTGTTTGGTCAACCCTTTCAACAAGCGGCTGTGACTAACTCGTCAGTATACACTAAGGATGGAAACTTTAGTCGCGCTATAATAACAATGTGGACCAACTTCGCTAAATCTGGGTAAGATTCTTTTATGTCTTTGCACTAATGCGGTATTCGACTGACATCATCCTATCACGGCACTGCGCGCAAGCGCAAGGCTATAGATACAACGGGAAAGTAACTTCATGTTTACCGCACGGCTACTCACGGTCAAAGCACGATCTTTGCTCCGTAACGGCATGGATGGTGAGGGAGACTCGTTACTTTTCAACACAAGGATGGCACAGTTGGTTAGTGCGTGGCCTTCGGTGCGAGAGGTCCCTAGTACGATCCACAGATCTCACATCCTTGTTTCGACTTCTTTCCTTTCCGTGTAGCTTTAATTAGCTTTAAATACTCTTAAAACGGAGCACTGATGGAAAGAGGGGGGTAGAATGAGCGCACCGTCGGCTTCCTGGGAGACTAGCTTATAGCGTTGCTTGTAGCTAAAGGAACTTTCGACGTTAAATACAGAGCTTTACCTTTTTACCTTTTTCACTTCTAATAACACTGTTGAGTACGTTTGAACACTGTTCATCAAACCAAGCTAAAAAGTCCATCTCAACAGTAGCAATATTAATCAAACTGTTTTGTATGCACTTACATGGTATTTGCACTCTTACCACAGGGATCCCAATGCACCTAAACCTATTCCACTAGCATGGCCTAAGTACGACGCCTATCAACAGAAGTTCATGGCCCTCAAGCCACTGTTTGCTGTACAAGAAAAACCACGTGTTAGTCACGTGGCCTTTTGGAACGAGTTTGTCCCAGCTGCCCTTAAAGCGATGCCTAAACCAACTACAGCACCATGTGTTGATAATAGTGCCAACACATTCACCACTGGTAAGCTAAGTAAATAAAATAACCCTTCTTCTCATTCGAACAGTCGAAACCATAGGTAGCAAAAGGGATCTTTGGATAGCGGGTAAAAATGGCTTCCTTTTTTGATAATTCATACAAAATGTAAATGATACTTGCTTATTTGTTGCGTCTGAATGAAAATGAGTCTGAACATTAACTACATATTATAATTACATTATTACAATTCTGGTTCCAATTCCCTACGCCACTGCAAATTGAAAAAGGTGGTTTGTGACGTGCGGGTCACGTGACCGGTCCGATAACACGAAAGTCACACGAAAATCTTAAATTTGTCAACACTCATCATGTGTCAAAAGTTCAATTTTATTTTGCAGTATAACGCTATCTAGGCCAATATAATAGCTATAGGCAAATCATAGTCCTTAACAGTCTGTTTCAGTACCAAATCTATTAGCCATTTCGGAATTACGGTATCGCGTTGAGTTATGGGACTTTTGGGGAGATGTCGCACTTTTCCAAATTCACTTCACGATATGATACAGTCCAACAAATATGAAACAAGTATACAAAATAAAGGAAAATATTATTAAGATTAGATGCCTACAGCCGTTTGCGTCCCCCAAAACAGTCCCATAATTCAATTGGAATTTCAACTTTGGAATAATGAATACAAGAAGCGTGACGAGGTCCGACTGGTCAGGGGTAGTCACGTGGTGCCTGTTAATTTGCTAATATACTTACACCACTTCACTCATCCCCAAAATAGAAAATCCTCTACTGTACCACTACAGTTTTAAATCTCTTGGTCTCTACTGATATTGCTATTGTTGTCAACAGGTCTAATGATATTCATCAATGCAGTTGTGTGGACCTTGTACTATGGATGGTGATCGAACAATACAATGCAGTATTTCATTATCTACTACGCCTTTCATTTAGCCAGTTTAAGTTAAATCTGCTTAGAAAGTGAAATTTGAAATGATTTTTTAGACTTTTTATGATATACGCGCTGTTTGTGAAATTTCATGTCCTTTAGAAGGTTATTTAGTAAGACTTTATCAACCTAGGGACGTTCAAGCCATTTCAATGTTTATTGGACGTCTGGCCATAATGCATGCTTTCATTTACCATATTTAAAACTCTAAAGAACCCTTTTACTTCGTAGTAGACATTTCTTGATATGTGCAAAATTTCTAGTCCTAATTTACTTGAATGCGCACTTATTCAGCATTTTCCTTTTTTTATCATACCTATTGAAAAAGAAAGTATACTAACGCAACAGAGACGCAGCAGCGTTAGGCCTAGTTCAAATGTAGCCGAGTGTAGTTCTATATACTATTGTTAAACGTAATTTTACTAACATAGCTTACTCTAAGTTTTATTAGAGAGACAGAATGGTTTGGCGATAGTGCCTGGTTGACAATTGTGTATTGTCTGGGATTCTGTATAATGTTAATACTTTGAGATTCTGTTACAATAATTAGTTGTTCTCATCGGACGTTAAGCTAACTGCACCATGAGTAAACAGTTATGTGATACATTACTCTCCAAACAAGGTGCGAGCATGTCGTTGTAAATTACGTGTTTGGTTTCGTAATAAACCAGTTCTGCCCAAGAGTTTGTTGAGTCAAGTTGTCTCGGAGAGTTCTACACTCTCGGCCCCACTATGTTACGAATGTTTTCCTGGTTCCTCCTATCCATCCAAGAAGGACCTTAGTACGTACACCCGGTCACACAAACGTCGCATCTCACATGCGCCGAATTCAATTCCAAGAATTACATGCATGTGAAATAGGAAATACGACATTTGAATCAATTATATTCGACAGTTTCAAATTAAATACGACTTCCGTCGAATTTGCGACTGAAGCTGTCGAAGATACGACTTTGGTTCGATCGACAGTTGATTTAGACGTCGCATTTCACATGTGCTAAATGTAATGCAAAAAGGTATTGGACCAGTATTAGTCTTAGTATTAGTATTAGCTTTGAGAGAATGTGTTTCCATCTACTAACTAGCGCCTCTTAATTTGAGATTGTGAAATGAAAGAGATTCTTTGAAACAGAAATGAATGGCGTATGAATGGGTCTGGGAAAACGACAACTCCGAAGAGAGAGATGTAAGTTACTAGGAAGTAATGGGTTCCTGTTTTCCGACTTAATGAACTGAAAAATTAAAAACTGTTTCTATGGCAACGATATGTATTTAACAACATATGCATAGCCAGCTTGGTTTTCCTTCCAACAATCTTTTCTAATGTTTAGTCCAGCAAATATTTTGAAAAACGTGAACACAAGACGTCGATGCAAGTTTTATGCCTTTTCGTGATTCATGAAAGTGTCATAGAAACTAGAGTTTCAGTCGATCATTTAACTGCTTTAAGGCTGAGTTATGCGATACGATTTGTCAGCCTGATTTTAGTTCGACTGTTTTTAGCGCTCCAATTCATTTGATTTTCCTTTCAAAAAATGGGACGGCACAAAAACTTTGTTGCAGTGAAACAATTTTTTCCTAATCGGACCGATTTCTTTCTTTCGCAAACGCCATTTATCAATAATGGAACCGACATATGGTGTCGTACTCAGCTTTAAGACAATTCATTAAGTACAGTTCCGCAGCCTTGCAGCTTTAATAGTTTTATTCATCTGTCATGCTCTTGACATAAATTTTGGGACGTTCTGAAGCCGAATGCCATTTTATTGACATAAGAACTATCTCACTTAAAATTACAGTAGGAAATAGGCCAATAGCTTTTAGTTTGGTTAATTACGCTAGCCTGGTTTGGTAACTTAAAGACTTGTGGCTCGAAATAATTTCAAACGGTTGATTGTTATTATTGTACGATATTCAAGTTAAGTTGAAGGCTGACTAGGGAAATCCACTCTCGAGCATATGCTTATCTATCCTAGTTAGGTAAATAGAGTAATCACAGAAAAGTATAGATTCAGACTAAAGTCCATAGCTAAGCGTGCAGAGCTAGTGCAAACAGGCTAAAGATACGCACACAAAGATTTACTATACCAAACGATATAAAGGTATGTTATCCTATTCGTGGTGCCGACCACCTGTTCTGGCCCGGCCCATGGAATGCCTTACTGTTACTAATTTTAAAAAACGCAAATTATTGCCCCGCAAAAAAGCTATTGCGAAAATTAGCGATGCGAAATTTAACATCAAGATACAAACGCCTTTTAGTTAACTCTTCTTCAATTTGACTTGCCAGTTTACATGACCATAATGAGCCGTATTTTAAGACGTCAAAACTTTATCAACCTTAGATAATTGCTGCATGTATACCGTAGTACTAAACTTCCTTTTTTCTGCGCTAAATTTCCTTGAAACAGCAGTGCTCTTAGCCAATCAGCATCAAGAATTTTTTCGTACAATTAAAACCTGCATATGTTTTTAATGGAGATCACGAACAGAATTTTTTGTAGAAATTATGACATTTTCGCGTAATTTAGTTCCTTTTGATTCAAATTTTCTGACAAATCGCGAAAATTAAGTCTCGCCATGGGCTGGTCTAGCTGGTTACGATTTCGCAAGAAAATAAGGAACAATAAGGTAAGTGATCGATCAATACTCACAAATGGATCTCGCATGGCCTCTTTGATATTTAACAGAAAGTAATTTTTATAATAAGTTTTGAGAATAATTTTTTGCCTCGAGTTAAAAAAATTATATTCGTTTTTAGACTAGGCCATTTCTTTACGGCTTCGATAATTTACGGGAAATATCAAGTTAGGGATATGTACGTACACGTTAACGTGCCTGTAAAATCGTAGAAATTACGTGGGCTTCGAGAAATACCCGTAAACTTTATCGGAAATGTTAACGGGCCCCCAATGTTATTGAGTCTTTCGAGAAACAGGCTGGTGGTAATCTTTTTTATAAATCATTGCTCCTATTGGTTGATTTATCTGAACGGTCCAATTAAGCTGTCATAATTCAGACCATGCTGTTTAACTGGCGCTACCCCAACTGCCTTTACGTGTAATTCTGCTAGGCACTGTGATCGAATTATTGTTATTTAAACAGAATGCTTAAACTGTCAGTGAACTATAAATTTTCATTTTTCATTTTTAGGTTAATTGTCTAGAGTATACGCCCCATGGAAGCACTGATGTCATAGCAAGAGGTTTGTAGTTGACAGAGTAGTTCACATGCACGAACATGGCCACCTCAGAATCCGAACAAATTGGCATTACTACAGCACTTGTGGTGATGATTGTAACCAACCTGGTAGGAAATTCCCTGGTCATTCTTACTGTGGTCAAGACACCATCCATGAGGACGCCGTTCAACTTTTTACTGGTGAACTTGGCTATCGCCGACATGACTGTGGGGCTGTTCATCTCTCCAAGGTGTGAAAACATCTGTGTATGGTTAGAAAAGAACGTTAGTTCAACCACAAAGCTTTTGCTTTTTTTCCTCTTCCTTCCCAAGGAATTTTTCTTTTTGTTTAATAGCAATGGGTGTTTACCTTTTAAACCAATCTATCCAGTTAGAAATTCATTTGCTAATGGTAAAAAAGAGCGGGAAGCTTGACTTACCGGAAGAACTGAAAAGGGTTACCTCAACATATCAGCCTGCGTGCAGCCGCTTATTATAAGCGGCTGCACGCAGGCTACAATATATCGGAAGACAGAGTTTTCAATAACTTTCTGTTGGAATGATACATATCATTTTTAACCGGAATTTCCGCTTTTTCCCTGTAAATAGTAAGCACCACGGTATACCTCTTTTCCTTTACCCCTATATGTGATATATTGTTGTATGTATTTCAAAAACGCTTATTGCAGGATATATATCAATGTATTTCAGATTTATCTTTGGCCCTGCTTACACTCACCCAACAGGAACCTTTGGAACATATCTATGTAAGTTCCTGACCAGTGAGGTTACAGCTCTAGTGGGTGCCCTCTGTTCCATCTATACCCTTGTGGTCATCTCAGTTGAGCGTTACTACGCCGTCATGAAGCCTTTAAGATGCAAACAACGATTTACCGTTAAAAGATTCAAATTCATTGCCGCAGCCTGTTGGATCTTTGCAACTCTATGGAACGTTCCCCTGTACATATTCTCGTACTTTGACGAGAAGACCAAGATCTGCTTTTTTGCGTGGCCTTTCAAGGATTTTACCAAATTCCACAGCACCATTAATGCCTTTGTTTTTGGAGGTATTCCCATCGGTACCATGGTGTGTTTGTACTCAAGAATTGTCTATACACTTTGGTTCAAGATGAAAGCACAGGTAGCCCAAGCTGCAATTGCCAAACGTAAACGCATTACCAAGATGGTTCTGATTGTGTCTCTCATCTTTTGCATCACGTGGATGCCTAACATTGTTACGTACCCAGTGTACGCGTACAGCGGGACGCCGCTCTTTGATGGCATACACATTATCTCTCTCGTCTGCATGACCTTCAACTCCAGTATCAACCCCATCGTGTACAGTTTGCAGTCACGCTCGTTCCGTAAGAATGTCTGGCGAATTGTCAAGAGCATATGCCGAGACAAAATGATATCGCCTGATCAACGTATCAACAATGATAAACGCACGACTGAGGAGACCGAAACGTCTATTACGACACGTTTGTAATGTAATGTTCTTGAAGATCAAACGGAAACCGTGTCATTGTCCTTTTCCGTGGTGGAACTCACATACGTAAACGTTGATATAGGCTCATCAGAATTGTAAACTTGTAGCTTGATCAACTGTAGATTTGACAACTGCAAATCGCTCTTAAATTTGAAGATATGCAAACATCGTTGACATACTCTACGTTGAGTGAGCTCTATCCAGTTAAGTTCTTTTCGAGCATCAGATGCTGAGGATTGTAGAGGGCGATCCAAGATGATCTTGGCGGCTTTGTTGTGCAAAGTTTGAAGAGACTGCATCCGTGTCATGTTGTACACTATATGTCCCCATAATCAAAGAGCGGTAGAACTAGGCTTTTGAAGTACAATAGCCTGGCAACTTTGGTAAGATATGTTTTATGTTTTTTGTTCAATCAATCAATCAATCAACCAATTTATTTAGTATGTCATAACGTGGGATTAGGTTGCCCTACAATCCGAGCCAGAGGCTCATGTATAAAACGCATGACAAAATAAAAAAAAGTAAAAATATAAAAATAATATAAAAATATATCTGTATATTTGTATAAATGTATGAAAAAAAATAAAGAAATATATAAATGTAAAAAAATTATAAACGATGTAAATCCTATACTGAAGATAATTGTCAAGTGATTAAATATCATTTAAATAAATACGCCATATATATCAGTAGCCCCACAAACTAAATTCAGAAAAAAGTCCCATAAACCTATGATAAACAAGAATTACATTTACAACTCGCTCTTAAATTGCTAAATCAATGTCCTTAACTTGTTACGAAAATCGCTTAAACGACTGAGTTTAAACCAATCACCAACTACTTTGACATCGTCCGTCACTAGTGTTAAGCTTATCTTAATTGTCAGCAGCTGAAGAGGAGAAATAGTATAAGACTGTATCATCAGCATACAGGGTCACTGAGACTGCATCAGTGTGATGTTGGACAACGTTTAGTGGTAGATCATTAATGTAGATGATAAAGAGGAGCGGACCAAGAATGCTTCCTTGTGGCACACCAACTGAAGATTACGTGGCAATGGCTCTGACAGTTGTCAACCGCAGGACGTGCGTAAACTGATCTTGATGACAGATATGCCCAGATAAGAATCAAACCATTTAAGATCATCCTCACAGACACCAGCAACATAAATTTTGTTCAGCAGAATCGAGTGGTTAACTGTGTCAAAGGCTTTATACTGCCCAAGAAGACAGCTCCACATAACTTTCCATTGTCCATGTTACAAAGAATGTCATCTGCTGGCCAATGCAGTTGCTGTTGACCGTTTAGGGCGAAAGCCAAATTGCTTGCAGAAAATATGTTAATTGGTGCCGTACCATAAAAAGGTTGTCACGAAAATCCCAATTTGCACGTGCTCGTCAAGGCACATTTCAGGGCACAGCCCCCTCTCCTCACTAACAAGCTCACTCTCCTCACTAACAAGCTCACATGGGATGTTCATTGTAACTATATAGTTAAAAAAGCTAACAAGAGGCTATATGCTATTAGGATTCTTAAGAAATGTGGCCTTTCCACATTAGATTTAATCCAGGTATACTGTTCTATAATAAGATCAATTTTAGAGTATGCTGCCCCTGTTTGGTCTGCCCTCCCTCAGTCCCTTTCTGACCTTATTGAATCAGTTCAAAGAAGAGTTCTCCATATCATATACCCGGGGACAAGTTATGAGCTAGCTCTCGTAGAATCTAAGCTACCTACTCTTAAATCTAGAAGGGACACTTTATGTATTGAATTTGTAAGTAAAATCCAGGGTATCCCCCCTTTTGGTCCCTTGTTATATATCTGGGCTAAGGTATTCCCATAATGTAACCCAGAACCTTAGATCGGGTCAGAATAAAGTTATTAAAGTTATTCCTAATACCAAACGCCGGGCTTTGGTGACTTCCTGACAGTCCGCTTGCAGGATTTTCTTGGGAATGGATGACAGTCGGGGTCAGTCCATTTCCTGAATTTTCTGTGGGCTGGCTGTCAAGAGGTTATCACATGATAGTTATTGCATTATATTTATATATTTCAATCTATTAATTAATTAATTTATTTATTTATTTATTTATTTATTTATTTATTTATTTATTTATTTATTTATTTATTTATTTATTTATTTATTTATTTATTTATTTATTTATTTATTTATTTATTTATTTATTTATTTATTTATTTATTTATTGTATTAATTGCTGACATCCTTGTAATTCAGTCTTCAAACTGCCAAAAGGATTAAATAAACTACTACTACTACTACTACTACTACCCCCCCCCCCCCCCCCTTCTAAATCTTGGCACGCGGACCGATTATTTTATTATTTCCCCTTCCCCTAAACCGCCTCTTATTTCTCTAGCAGGCCGGTTAGGCAGGCACACATTAATTCGAGAGGGCTTCAAATTCCACAGGAAGCCCGGCAAGGAGCTAAGTAGCCAAGCAGAACCGAGTGGAAACTGGTACGAATGTTATTCCAAAATGGCGGCTGTTACGAGCAAACTTGATTACTTGAACGAAATGCGCAAACACTTTGAAAATAATGGAAAAACTAAGGATTTTATAGCTCATAACTCAAAGGTAATGTACTAAGGATTTTATTGTTTCATCAGAACCCATGTTTAAAGTAAACTCCAAGACAAAATGCTATAAAAGTGAGTTGTATAAAGTTTTGTTTGTTTGACATGTGCATGCAAACACTCGAAGGAAAAGTTTTCTTTGATAGGTTCATTCTGTGTCGTGGAGCTGTGATGGTAGTAAGCTTGCCTCGGGCTCGTTTGACAGGACAGCCACAGTGTTTTCATTAGACAAAGACCGCTTGGTAAGTAGTGAATTGCTCCCTACAAAATTATAGACTTTATTACCGGCGAATCTTTGTCTAGTCGGATTTGGATACAAAAAGGTTAAACTCCCTTCAGGGATCCCCCTTGTCTTTGCTTGGAAATCTTCAGCCCCTCACCCCACCCCCATTTAATTGCTTGGAAATCTTCAGGGGTACATAAAATATTATGAAAATCTTCAGGGGGTGGACCTAATTTTTGTGAATTCTTCGGGGGCTGATGCAAATTTTTCAGGGGTTCACATGAAAATTGGATTTCTTCATGGGCTTTCAAAAATCCATGTCTTCAACATGGGGGGATGTGGCTATTAAATGGAATAGCCCATTGAAGCATATACATGTAATTGCATGGAAGCTTGCTTTGGGACAAGTAAATAAAATGTGTGTGTACCATTGTAAAGTATATGATTGAAATACCTTTTACTTTGTATTAATATTTACTCATAAAATATTACTGCAGTTTTCGATATTCTGTGAACTCTGACATTGCCAAACACTATGATTATTTATATCAAGACTTCGCCTTCATGAGGAACATTTCTTTTTTGATAATTTCAAGACGTAAGTTCTTCTTACTCGAAACAATCCACAAATGGGGTAGGACTTTGTTATTTCTACCAATTGAACCCAACTAGGAGAGGAAAGTGTGTGTGTATATGTTTGTGTGGATGTGTTGGTGTTGGTGTGTATGAGTGCGCATGTGGGTAGTGTAGGAAAGTGTGTGAATTGTTACACTCATAATATAAAATATATGTAAAGGTGAAGGATGGATAATAAAGAAAAGTAGTGTAAATATTAATGTCAATTTCTATATAAGTCTACAGAAATGTAGAGGAGGAGGATGGTTATCAAAAAAATTGCAATATACCCTTTAGGTGTCTATATACATGTAATATACAAGGGATATATTTTGATGAATCATGTAAAGAAGGATGGCTATCTTAAGAAAATAGTTGTTTGTGATTTAGGAAAATATAATGGTTATAAATATTGTATGCATAAATTGATGCAATATTGTAATAAAGTCAGTAGATGTGTTTAACTCTTTGTGAGTGCACACACATTTATTAAAATGATTCCAGCATGAACTTTTACTTGAGTTTGATTATGAGTGTTTAATTTCAAGGTGTGAAATATCATGTTACAAATGAATGTTAGTTGCTGCGAGCGTAGCGAGCAGCGACTCTAATCTCGGTGGGCGTCCTGTGGCGAGAGTATATAGGCAAAAGCAGCTCGATTTTTTCAACTGGAGATGATTTTTTACGTCACAAAACGTCATCATAATGTTATGTATAGTCAGCGGTATCAGTTATGCCAACAAGTTCGGGCAACGACTGCGCACACCACGTTCTTCGAACGTTCTTGGGTGAATTTTACTTGTAGTGAGAGCCTGTTGTTTATAGAGGCAAGTTTCATTCTTGTTATGAGAAACACCACATTATACGTACGTGGAAGTATTCGTCAAGGCAATGTCAAGGTGATGAACGATTTAGTGCCGCTTCTCGTGGAAGGCAATGTTCTTTTATGAGTTTTTTAGCTTTGCTGTATGCTCAAGTTCATCCTGTTCGACAATGGAGTGGGTGTACGGTAAATCAGATACTTATTGAAGGAGATCGTATGTACTTAGCTTGAATGCTCTAGAAAAATTTGAAATACCAGATGCTCAAACGATATCACTGCAGTATCTTCCCAGCCGAATCGATTGGTCTTCGCTCTTTGTTATTTATACTTTTCAGTCATAGATACTTGTATATTATGCCCGATATCATCAGAGGCTAGAGAAGTGTCACATTTTGAAGCATTAAAATGATTAATTCGCTAAGCCGGGACTTTGACCTATGGTATTACGTTACATGATAGCGTTTTATATTTACACGTGGCCTCATTCCGGAATCATTTCCGATTCTGTTGTTTGTACTTTAATTAGTGTATTCACTTGGCAAAAGATATAATTATCTACTTGAAGAATATTTACTTTCCCTGTTATCTGATTTAGAAATACAAAATCATTTATTAAAGTTATTGATTGTGAATAATAATGGTGTTTGTCATATTGAGGTTTACCTCCAACAGCCAGTCACAAACTATCCGGCAATTTACTATGTACTCATGAATACAGCCTCAGTGACTTTTTGATTATTATGGTGTCAGATAGTATCACTTAACTATTTCCTAATATGAATGTTTGAAAATCCATTAAAAAAGTCACTTAGGTTATTATCATAAACAACCCTTCAAATACCAGAATAAACTACCAAATGCTTAGTTTCATATACTGTAACATATTTCAGTTTCCATTGTTTACTAGTAATGTACTCGCAGCACTTCACTTTTGCTAAAAACCGCTAGTATATATTTTATAATTTGAATAATAGACCTTTAATGTGCCATGTAACAATAGATTCAAGTTGCTGCTGAGGCTTTCAGATGAATCTTAATCCCAGCCTTAACTTCATTGAATCTATTGTTTTGTGGTCATCCAAATGAATTGGGGATTGGTCTAGTTATCAGACTGTATATATTTGATCTTATATCCTTGTTGAAATCAATGAACTTTATACACCCTTCTAATAAATCCCACAATGCTTGTTTTCCACACTTGATGTCAAATTTATTCTTTTCAATAGCATTCACATTGTACAAGTTTCAAAAGAATAAATTTGATGTCAAGCGCGGAAAACAACACGTTATGGCACTTATTAGAAGGGTGTATACTTTTGACTGGGGCAGCAAGGGTGGTTAAAGGCAGCAGTCTTTCACCTCTGTGGTCCCGGGTTTGGTTCCCAGTTTGGACATGAGTTTGTTAGTTCATTCTCTTCCTTGATTCAAGGGTTTTTCTTTGGGTCCGCTGGTTTTCCTCCCTCAATAAGAGTGTACTAGTGAGCTGAGAGTTTTATGCATAGAATATCAGAATGTAGTGATAGTGTGTGTGAAAGTGGTGTCCTCCAATTATTAGTGCCCAAGTGCTAGTAAGAAGACATTGGACACATACAGTGCAAATAAACAGTTATTATTACTATTATTAGAGTCAAGAAAACAAGTTTAAAGGTCATAATGAAAGTGTAGATCAACTCTGTTGGCATCCTACAAACCCTGAGTTGTTTGTGACAGCTTCTGGAGATAAAACTATACGTATATGGGATACAAGAAGTAAGTCTTGTCAGTGGAATTGAGTCCTTTTAGTCTCAGTGTTGAATAGGTGATGGGAGGGGTTGGGGGAGGGTACATTTTTTTAAATATTTAAAATTGGGGGTACATTTATCATAATAGCAAAATATAAGGGGATACAAATTTTATTTTATGTTTTACACTGAATCCACTGCCTCATCTTCGTAATAAATGAAGGGTTGACTATGAAAATGACCTAAGTGACATTTTGACAGATGTCCAGACAATATTTAGCATAGGAAAGATAATTGACATCATTTTATACCACTGAAAAAAGTCATCAGAAAAGTCGCTTAGGTCATTTTTGTGAGCATCCCTTCAAATGATCAGTCACTAAGTAGCTGCAAATTTTGATTGAAATAAACCTGGGTGATGTACTTTGTTGAATATTTGAATGAGTTATTAGCTTTAAGTTAAAATTGTGTTTTTTCCTAGCATAATGATTAACCCAAAAGTAAAAAAAGTCAGTTTTGTCTTTCTTTCATCCACAATTTTTAAATAGGTGTACACATACATACACGGTGGGCATAAATCACCCCAAAAACGCGCAACTTTAAATTTAATCGAAATTTTCAGATTTTTTCCAAAGTTACATTATATTGTTCCTCTTAAAGTAACAATCTCAAAACTGAAAACCGTTTTCAAATTGGATGAGTGGAAGTGGAGTTATGAATTTTTTAGTTTCATATTTTTCCCGCGAAAAATTGGCGGGAAAAATTTCATACAAAATCATTCGGAAAAATATACTTTTTCAAACTACTTTTTTGCGTTAAAATGTTTCGTTGTCATACATTGCATGATGAAAGAACTATATGTGGCCTAAAATCGTATGTTTTTAGAATTTTAACTTTTTAATGATAAATAGTTGAAAATAATTATTGTAAAAACCGTAAACGTCATAATGACGTCACAGATATCTTAAAATATCTCTAATAAAATTAATATCGAGAAAAATTCTTCATCTTAAACAGTATATATACTAATAAAACATTACTAAAGATTTTGGAGCTAACTTGGCCTCATCTATCGACTAGAATATTTTTTTTACTTTCTCAATGACGTCATCAAAAATTACGTCATCAAAACAGTAGTTTCGTTATAACTCTTGTTCCAATAATCACAGACGGAAAAAAATTGCGCCAAATTAAAGAGAATGACAACACAAACAAAATTCAGTGCTTTGTTATTACCTCGCCATAAAAATAAATTTTGGCTAGAAATGTAACATTTTGATATGACGTCACTATGACATCAACGTCGACTCCAACTGCATCAAAATAAAATATCATATCTACTGGTAACACTCTGAAAATTTCATTTCACTATGTCAAAGATTTTTGAAATTATTTACAATCGCTAAAAAGTGTCACATTTTCCTTGCGCATTTTTGAGGTCATTTATGCCCACCGTGATATGTAATGTTTGCACATATTGACTAATTTTTATTACTTGTCAGGCAGCAAATGTGCACATGTTGTAAATACCAAGGGAGAGAATATAAACATATGCTGGAGTCCTGATGGAAATACAATAGCTGTTGGGAATAAGGTAAAAATGTTAGTTAGTATTTTGAATAGTATTTCCCTTTTTAGGGATGAAAGTGAAGTATAAAGTAATATAATGCCTGTATGGTAGTTTTCCATTGGTCCGATACTCTCTGCTCTATCCTCTCCCTCCATCAGTGCTCCATCTTATCCTTGGGTGTCTAAAGCTATATGTACAATGAGCTTTTACCCAGATTAGAGGGAAGTTGGAACAACAACAGAGAGACACCAATTAAGAGAAATTGAATATTAGAAACCATTTGTGTACCAAAACAGGTGACATTGTTCCTTTGTGTAGCTTTTCTGAATGAGAGTGCACCCCTCTTCATTTCTCTCACTGAGTTTTGTTATCATGGTGTCAGTCTTTTGAACCCCAGTACCCACGTAACCTTTCTAGAGAGAGATGGCTCATTACACAGTGTACACTCCATTGGAGGATGATGTCTTTGAAAAAGTTCAGATTTTAGACTGGTTTAATAAGTTAACAAAGTAACACACCCAGTTCTCAAAGAAATCCATCCTGCTCTTCCCTCTATAGTAATCTACATTAATTTTGCTCGTTGTATTTAAGGATGATTTAATAACTTTTGTTGATGCTAAAAGTTTTAAAGCGAGGCATGATGAACAATTTAAATTTGAGGTCAGTGCCTTTTACTTGTCTGTCTGTCTGTCTGTCTGTCTGACTGTCATGTCATGTCTGTTTTGTCTGTCAGTGTGTCTGTCTGTCTATAGAGTTTTACTCTTCCATGTCTGTCATGTCCATGTCTATCTGTTTGTGGAACATTTAGCAAGTCACCTCAATACCACATACCCCATACCACTCTTCACTTTTATCCAGGTCAATGAAATATCATGGAATAATACCAATGACTTATTCTTCCTCACCAATGGTCATGGATGCATTAATATATTAAGGTATGGGACGTGTATGTGATATGTTATAACAAACCTTTACCACATGGTAATTTAGCTATATGTGCACAGAATATTAGAATGTACTGGTAGTTTCAGCCGCTAGTACAACATCGTAAACCATTCAATTGAATAATGGTTATTGTAGCTGACTTAGATAAAGATGAAAGTTTGCTAACTAGGTGTGGTCGTGATCGGAGTTACCATAGCAACACAACAACGCCATCACAATTTTTAAATATAGCCTTATTTCCTGTGACCATTTGCTTTACATTTGCTTTTGTGAAAATGAAATTTGTTTGGTAGACACTGCAGCGCATGTGTTGGCGTTTTTGTTGAGAATTTGTTTTACTTCAACAAATATTAGGTCTGTTCAAAAACCGTTCGATGAATTTTTTTCGAAATCATTTGTTCTAAGTAGTGTGTATTGATGTTCGACGTTTATCAGTTTCAAGTTGATTGAAAACTTTTAAGGCTATTAAACATGGCTTCAAAAATTGACATTTTTCCACTGATTTCGTGTTTACTAGCCCTAGCACTTTCAAGAAATAAGGCTATATTTAAAAATCGCGATGGCGTCCTTGCGTTGCTATGGTAACTCCGATCACGATCACACCTAGTTCACAGCAAACTTTCATCTTTATCTAAATCTGCTATAATAACCATTATTCAATTGAATGGTTTACAATCTTGTACTAGCGGCTGAAACTTGGAAGGTACGCTCACTAAAAAACACAGTCGAACCACCTTAGATTAATTGCAATCACAATCATAATTGCAAGAAACTAATCCAGAGAAATTCAAAATGATGCAAGGAGAATCATGAGCCTAAACTAAAGTAAAGTAAAGTAAAGCAACCATATTTAATGTCGATAACTCGAAACAGTAATTCAACTGACAAACCTGAGGTCGACGGTGCGCTCATTTTACTCCCCTCTCTCCATCAGTGCTCCGTTTTAAGGGTATTCAAAGCTAATTAAGGCTACACAGATTGGAAAGAAGTCGAAACAAGGATGTGAGGTCTGCTGGGCTGGGGATCGAACTCGGAAACTCTCGCACCGAAGGCCGCGCACTATCCAACTGTGCCATCCTTGCTCCTTAGCCTAGCTTTGGGATGGCGCTTTGTTGTTTTCACAAGAATTTTTAAAATGGCTTGGCCATGAGCAATGTGACTTCTCAGTTTCAGGCTTGTAACATGGTATATGGGATCAGGGATCAAGCTCCAAATTATGGCCAGGATCAGGGATCAGAGGCCAGGGCTCAGGGATCAAATGGGTGGGATCGAGGATCAGGGACATTGGGTCAGGATCAGGGATCAGCTCAGTTTTTTGCACCAACGATCAGGGATCAAAAATGTCTAAAAATATGGGCTCAGGAATCAAAATTTCCGTAAGAACCCGGGATCAGTGAGACGAAAATATACCATGTTACGAGCCTGCAGTTTTATGATTCTGATACCGCGGCAACTCCAATTCTAATTCCAATGTTAGTTTGTGAACACAAGACTAAACACATCTTATTTGATTCAAATTTCTATTTTCCAGTTATCCTGATTTAAAGCCACTTCAGACTCTGAATGCTCATCCAGCTAACTGTATTTGTATAAAGTTTGATCCTACTGGAAGGTATGTGGACTTACACTCAAACTAGAAACACCTAGAATATATCTGGAACGTGTTCTGACTTATAAATCTAATTTCCGGTGAAATAATGCCCTCAAAAACTTGAAATTAATGGACAAACAGAGTTAGGTCAAAACTCATCGACCTGTGATTTCAAGTGCAGTTTTCAGAACTTGCATGTGAACATTCCAGACATTTAAGGTGTTTATAGTTTTCCTACTTTGACTATAAGTTTTCTACAAACATTCTTCATTTCGGCAATAGCGGAGTTCGATACACTCATGTCGCTTTTGGGGGGGAGTCTTATCTTCCACAGTCTCCTGCTGACGAACCAGCTATGGTGGAAAACTTCGTACGCGTTTCGCCTTCTGGCCTCTTCAACGTTCTTGTTTTTGTTTTCGCGTGACCTCGTCTTCTGATTTTGAAGAAGACGAGGTCACGCGAAAACAAAAACAACGTTGAAGAGGCCAGAAGGCGAAACGCGTACGAAGTTTTCCACCATAGCTGGTTCGTCAGCAGGAGACTGTGGAAGGTAAGACTCCCCCCCAAAAGCGACATGAGTGACTATAAGTTTGCTTATATAACTTACAGTATAACTGTGAATGTTATTTTATCAATAGTTTGATTTTGTTAAAACGATTGAAATTTATCTGTTTTAAATAATCAGCAGGAATTAATGTACACCAAGTGTTCAATAATAATAATATTAATAATAACTAGCGATTTCTTTTGAAAGTGAAGTGCTGCGACCAAGTTTATAATTGTAATTCAGAAGAAAACACTGGAGTCAGCAAGATTACATTATTCATACTCAGCCAAACGCGATTAACTAGGACCACTTTTAATGTATTGAGATTATTTGTATTTGTCATCCTTTTAGGTGATTGATTTGATTTTTTAGCCACGTCGGGCTGTTCATTTCGAGTTTTTGCCTTGTTAAGCGATTTATTTCGTTTGTTTGCCTCGATGGGCTCTACCATAACAGGTAGATTAGTATTTGTCACCCTATTAGGTGATTGATATGATTTGTTTGCCTCGACGGGCGATTCATTTGAGTTAGTTTTTGCCTCGAATGGGCGATTCATTTGAGTTAGTTTTTGCCTCAATGGGCGATTTGTTTGGCTCGACGGTAGATGGTTTTTCATCAGTGGAAGGCCAACGGGCTCGATCTGGCAAAGAAGTCAGTGGCAGTGTCTCTGTGTCTGGTATAGTTTGCTCTTCAAAGGCCTTAACATACATAGCGTCTCCTTCTACTAAAATTTGATTGACTGTCTGAGTTGTCCATCGTGAAACAGGATATGAATTTGCACATAACAGAGCTGAAAGACTCATAAAAGCACATTGTCTTCCCCTAGATACGTCGCTAAAGCGACCGTCACCTTGATGAATACTTCCATTCACAAATAAATAATTGTTTGGCATTGTATATACGTACCTTAAAATTGAAGAGTTTGAAGCATAAAAACCGAGTGAAACAACGCGATCGAAGGATCTGGCAAGAAACGTGGCAGCCCTACGCATAGTATTAAGACATTCTGCCGCTATCCGGTGTATACTGCATATTCGCAAAATCGGACATGAAAACAACCCAACGAACCGAGATGCGAGCCAGATATAAAGTGCCCAGACCTCCCCGGCCAAACGAAACACAGGAAGCCGTCACGATTAGTACTGCTGCTCGCTGCGCTCGCAGCAATAACTTTACTTCTATTCCATAAAATGGCTTTTCAAAGTAATTACACAAAACATAAATGACAATACTTATAAATATTAAAATAGAGTGCTTACAATATATCCGTGAAAAACTTTGTAAGGAATTGCACTAATTTGCACTAATTAAACAATAGAAAACAAAGGATTTCGTGGTATTTAGTGCAATTTAGTTCGCTAACTTTTTCACGGATATGTTGTAAGCACTCTGTAAAACTATAGATTTATTTGCAAAATTTAGTGTCTGGTTCTCTAGTGATCACCATTCTTGAGACGATTGTAAGTGTCGCCTGAATTCTTTCTCGAAAGTTGCAATGTTAGAGTACAGTATCTCCCTTTCTTCTTCAATCTAGAAACTTGAGTTTTAGAGTTTTACACTTACGCTTTTTAGAGTGCACGCCATATAGAGTGATTTTCACCGGACTGTGAAATAGTTACTAAGCTAATAGACACTAATAGACTCTGCACCCATTGTTTTCTTTTGTTGCAATACAACTATTAGACACTATTAAACACTGACTATTAGTAATTGTTTCACAGTCCGATGAAAATCACTCTATCCGTGAAACAACTACTAACTATTTAGCGCATAATAGTTTTTAGTTATCAACTATTTTGTTATCCGATAACTTGCTATTGTTATTTGCACTGTTCTGCTTCAGTAATATCAACTAGTTTGTATACATAATGACGCAATAAGACAATACATATTAAGTTTTATTTCACGGATATATGGCGTGCACTCTACAAGTTGCTTTAATTAAACCAGCATTCAATAGGCGTACCTTGACCTTGACCTTGACCTTGCGTATATCATTATAAAGAGTGGTATATGTAAAAATCTCAAAAACTGTCATTGATAATTTATTTTCAGGTATTTTGCAACAGGAAGTGCTGATGCACTAGTCAGTTTATGGGACGTTGATGAGTTAGTTTGTGTTCGGACATTTTCACGTTTAGAGTAAGTTGAAATAACATAAAAGATACTGACCTAATCCTTCACAGTTTGAAAGAAAATTAGAGTAAAACCATCTTAATGAATTGTTTGCAACTCTAGAAATTCATTGGCTCGTGGGAGTACGGTTATTGACAGATAACACCCATTTTTGATTGTATCATTGATTTACCAATTAAAACGTTTAACTTTGATTAGGCCTTCAAAGGGCGTAGACGTATTCTGAAGCAAACTCCGTAGATAGCAAATTTACCAAAAAATGGAATTAAGGGGCAATTTTTGAGTGTTTTTACTTTTGGCCTTCAGCCGTATTTTCTCGTTTTGAGTGTTCTAGAGTTTCAGGAATGTTTCGTCAGAGTACAGAACATAGCTACACCTGATGTATTTGCTTTATATTACAGAATTTCACTAGCAATAACCCGAGTATGAGGCCCTTTGGGGAGTGCATGGGGAGGGAAAGGAGACAGGCCCACCAGGGTGGAATGGTTGGCCGAGCGGTTAGAGTGCTGGCCTTTCAACGCTATGGTGTTGATGTGTTGTTCTCTACCTTGCCACGAGGGGTTTTCAGCCAGGTTCTCCGGTTTTCCTCCCTCCGTAAAAAAATCAACATGTGAGCGAGAGTTGTATGCTTAAAACGATTAAATGTAGTGGTAGTGTGTGTGAGAGATGAAGTGCCCCCAATTAGTGCGTAAGCGCTAGAAGACTTGGACACTTAAATCATAAACAGTAGTTATTTATTTTATTTTTATTTATTTTTTATCCCCCTTCCGCAAAAGGGCCTGATACTCATGCATGAGTAGAGAAAATAAAACGAATCTCATGATGTCTCTTCTATTATCCATACTCATGATTATAAAACTGTGGCTAATTGACCAATCGGATTGCGTGCTCGTAATTTTCTATTATATAAAGAAAGATGGTCTGACAACCTGTGATTGTTTGTTTTTTAGCTGGCCAGTTCGGACGCTAAGTTTCAGCCATGATGGACAAATGCTTGCTTCAGGCTCTGAAGATCTCATTATTGACATTGTAAGAACTTCACAATTATTGATATTGTTGAGAATTAGCTTTGTCGTTGTTTATTATGAAAACGTCCTGTAACAGGCAAGAAAATGATCATTGTAAAGTGGTTGTTCGTTATTTATATCATTTAATCTTTTCTGTGACTTCTGTCTAGGCGATGGTGGAAACTGGTGAAAGAATATGTGAAGTTCAGTGTCATTCTCCAACATTTACAGTAGCTTGGCATCCATCAAAACCTCTTCTTGCCTTCGCTTGTGATGATAAAGTACGCATACTGTGCATTACTAGATTATTCGGGCTACCAGTAGGGAGAGGGAAGACCCCATAGAGCCAGGTGCCGGTATGTGGGCAGTCCCTGGTTTCTGTTCACCTCTATTGAATCAGAAATGACAGGAAGCCCGTACAATGAAATTTTTGAGTCATCAAAGCTACAAGAGGTCCTTGCCTGAACGATTGCAAGGTCTATATGTGTCTATATGGCCCAGCACTCGCCAAAATTCATTAGCTGCTAACTATATTGCTAGTGTGAGGTCTCATTGACTAGCAACCCTTATACAGACATCAACTGAGTAGACCTCAGTGTTGGAGGTGTAGGTCAGACCACACACACACCGGCAACTTCATGGCCTACTCTCCCCGAATATTCCCCATTGTCTCTCTAATGCAAGTCGTGATGTGTGGGGAGACGGGGCCTACGCTTTAACGGCCTGGCCAGTTCTGACCTTCCGCTCTGAAGACCAGCGCTCAACCAACTGAGTGGCCTGTGTTGCTGGCGCCTCTGGGTAGGTCCTTCATATATGGTACATTATAGTGGGTCCTAATACCGAAGGCTCTTTACTATTACTAGAACGAAGCCGTTCCCACTATAATGTACCATATATAAAGGACCTACGCGCCTCTGGCACAAAAACCGCAGACCGCCAGCAGTGCAGGCTACCAACTGAGCCAATAGGTTACATGGTGCATTGTCGAAAAACGTTTATCATTTTCTCGCAATGATTTTGTTCGATGCAGGGTTCGCTCCAATGGTTTATGCAACTAGTTTCGGAATTCCATTGCAGGACGAATTTCAGAACAAATTGCAGGAGCCTGATGTGTGATGTCGTCTCCCCGCACCAAAGAGAGCTGAAATTTTTTATCATAATAATTAGTTCTTTTACTGGTTATCATTTCCAGGATAAACACGACCGAGACGCTGGAACTGTGCGACTCTTTGGTTTACCAAATAACTCTTGAAAAACACCAATGTAACACTTGTGACGTCATCACTACCGCTGACCCATATGTATAAGGCCAGTATGTTGTCATGCTGGTGTGGGATCAAAACTGAAATCTTTATATTTGGCTGAAGTCAGACATAAATATTGGCAATGACCTTTCATTTGAACTGTACTTGTAGGTAATCCTTTATGCAAATAACCAGATTAGCTAAGGTGTTTTGAAGTTAAGGAAAGACCGGCTGGCGTGTTGGCTATAAGATAAGAGAGCAATTGTAGATACGGAAAGGAAGGAAGGAAGGAAGAAAGAAAAAAAATCAAAGAAAGAAACAAAGAAAGAAACAAAGAAAGAAAGAAAAAGAAAGGAAGGAAGGAAGAAACAAACAGACAAACAAATAAACAAAAAAGAAACAGAGAAAGAAACAAAGTAAGCGAAAGAAAAGAACGAAAGAAAGAGAACGAATAAATAAACGAACAAAGATACAGAACAAACTATGCTTACTATAACAAAATTTTAATACAACAAGCGTTGTGTGTTTGCGAAAGGTTGTATTTTTGAGAATTTTGCATGTTCGAGCTAGAGCATTTGAATCGATTGTGTACCTTCGTTTCGTACTAGCTCGAAATGCATCTTTTTCCCCTCCATTTTTGCACCATACGCCGCGTTAGACGCAAGGTCTAAATTTGCGGGGGGGGGGGGGGGGTAAATTTAGTTGGTGCGGGTATTTTTAGTTGGAACGTAGTCTAAGCAAAATGTTGTGATTTCGCGTTGTAGAATGAAAAATATTTTCCTCATTTTCAAAGACTTGATGGTCAAGGTATACTTCTCATACAGTCAGGTCAAGAAGGGTGCGTTTTAATGTCTTACAAAAATAGTATTTTGAAGTGGCTTGGGTAGGCGGAGTGGACCTAAGCCGATTTCGATCTAAGTATTTGTCATAAGCCATTCTTTATAAAGATTACTTATTGCCCTAATCCACTAATGAGAACACCGCACTGGAACGCCCACCTCTAAATGAGTCTACTTTCAACCTGATATTGTACTGTTCTTGAATGTCAAATTAAACCATTATGCCTTTAAATGCTTCCAAGCTTCATTAATTGTTGACTTTTTTCCAATCTTCTCTACAACAACCATGCTTTTCCCTACGATTCATACCTAATCCTTTTATTCGCACTTTGATAAAAAATATAAAATGTTATAAATATAATGATTTTTAAATATATTGACGGAAATATGATTTCAAATTTATAAACTAGCGAAAATAGAAAATTTAGTTTGTAGTGCTGGGGAGTTTGAGAACTGTTAAAGCTCTCTAAAAGCCATCCCCCCATTTGATGAAAATTACCTGGGGGAAAATAAGATTAAGTATGATAAGTAGATTTGACAAAGAAAAAGAACATACCTGATTGAAATCCGCACCCCCGATGCGCGTGTTCCTGTTAAAAAGAGTGGTCGTTGTAGAGAGTTTCAGATGTCTTTCAAAACGCTTTCGATTTGTCCAGAATCTGACATATTGAACTTATTTTTGTTTGTTTGAATTCGCCTGTTTACTATGTATTTGTTACAGATAGCATATTTATACTCGTTAGCGGTAAACTCCCTCTCTCTCCACTGTGGTGACTTCTAGTCATTTCACTGTCTATAAGATCTACGGCTAGTGCTGTGGCTGACCACCTTAGAGAGGTTTCTTAATATATTTACTGAGAGTTGCCAGATTATAGGTCTACAGTTAGACCTATTGGGGTGGGGTGGGGTGGGGTGGGGTGGGGGACCATCGACTGCCGGCCATTATTGAGTCAAGGATCGTATTCCATTATATTTTTCCTTCCCAAATTTTGCTGTCGGGTTTGTTTTGTTTTGTTTTTTGTTTTTTTTCTAGTTTTTTTGCATTTTGCATGTTTTTTACGGAAGCAAGACTGTATTCTATTTTATATGATTTTTCTGTTTTCTACTCCACTGAAAAAACTGTTATTTCTGGTGTCAATTAAAATTTTGTCACGAAATTAGGAGAACAACCGAAAAATAATTTTGTGGACAAAGAAAGCGGGAAAACCGAGAGAGAAACAAAAGGACTCGGAGAGAAAAAGAATGACTGCAAGCAAATCATTATAAAGACTTAAGAAAAGATAGAAAATTTGCAAAACGAATTCGACGCAACAAAAACAAAAACAAAACACACTTAAACATTGTCAGTGGCGGATCCAGGGGGGGTCGAAGGGGTCCACGGAACCCCCCTTGAAGGTTTTAAGCCATTTTTTGTCAAGCATCGACCAAAGAATAGAGTATCATACGTACGCAGCTGTTTAAAAAAAGGAACCCCCCTTGGAAAAATCCTGGATCCGCCACAGATTTTCTCTTATCTTTGTAGGGGGAGGAGGTATTTTTATTCCATCGTTAAATGTAGGATAAATATCAATTCTTGTGCTTTCTTGGAAGGCTATTATTCTTGAATGTTAGAGGCGTGACATACATGATATACAATATAATTTCCTTTATGTTTTCTATTGTCTTGCTAATGTAATTGCCACTACAAAAGACTCCCTGAAGCCATTTATGGCCCAGCAATTAACACTTTCCTCTATTAGTTAACTAATGCGTCGTCGTAATTGTCCATGACATGCTTTATCAATTGTCAACACCGATCGGCTTGTCACGCGCCCGTCAAAATTCTAGTGGCTTTATTGCGAATTTCCAGAGTTTGAAGAGGGATGGAGCACTTTAAACGCAAGGCATTTCTCGCCAATCTGGATCATGAACAGGCGTAGATTTCACCGCTCTCTGTTCCGTTTGTTTGCCACGTTTTGTTCATTATCGCTATTTTCTTCGTTGTACGTTTTTTATGGTAACATTCGCATAATTAACGACCTTAGCGATGCTCGAACTTCATATGACAACAGGGACAGACGGCAGCGAAATTCAAAGTATTTTCTTGGCGAGGCTAGCGAAGAAGGTGAACAACTCCTTGCGAAAAGTAGAAGACTTTCCCCTAAGGATAAACGCCGGGTTCTCCAAGAGTATTTTGAGCTGGAAAGCGGAATCCAAGAATCCAAAGTTCCTGAGCCTACAGTGCGGCCAGTTCCAAAGTATTTTGATTGTAAAGACATTCGTACCACCGTAATATTTGGTGAAGTTGGACATGGATACACTAAATCAGTACAAAGGGGTTCAATACATGGTGCTATTGTTGCTGTGAAGAGTGTCTTGGATACAAGTAAAGATGTTCGGCATTGCTTGAACAGTGGGGCTAACTACACACACGATCATTGCTATAATTTGGTCAAATACAAACTCGCCAAAGAGATTATTTTACTACAGCAATTAAAGCATCCGAATATTATTACGGTAAGGAAAATAAACATTTCATTTTATTTTTTCCTTCGCCTTGTCGTGCTGAAGTCTTACATGCTGGTGTTTATATGAAAGCTCTGACTAATGTCTGGGCAATGTTTGTTTTCGAGCTCTCAACTGCTTGGAATTTCCTCACCGAGATTACATCTCTTATTTGTACAATTTGAACACCGAAATCCCGCCTTTATATCAATCAGTAGAGCTATAAAATAAAAGCTCTTTAATTGAGAAAAAACCTGTTTTCATTTAGCCCAAACTGTGGCTTTATCCACCACGTTTTCTGCCAAGCGTCATTGAAATTTCATGTCAAATTCGTTGATGTCTTGAGTGTCAGCTTGCAAACTCTCAGACGTTGTGGGACCAAATCTCTAAAACAATGTCCAATATTTCAAGTGGTTGAAAAGCCCCTGATGGAGTGTGCTTTTGAAATCCCATTTAGCCGGAAAGAAACTGTCAATCTCCTAAATGTTGGTCAAAAAAAAGAAATCAGATATCTTTCTCTGCTGTTTCGATATACGACAAATATCCATTAGATCAAAGATTTGTGACGAATTCGTGTCTTATCTGATTGGAAAGCCATTTGAAAACTAATGCTTTTTAAAAAAATATACGCTTGAACTTTTACGACAATCACAGCTATTAGAACCAGCGGATAACCTCAAAACCCGCGTGATTTTTTGAAGCCTTGTCCTTTTTTGAAAAGGTCTTATCGATTTTGATGGTACTAGTTTGAATATATTTTGTTTGATGTCGAAAATGTAAGCAAACTGTATGTTTAAAGCTTAACTGATAACCACTTGGAGAAATGTGCATTTTTGGTACTTACTGTAAAGTACTTCTGTAAGTCACGCTATAGCTGTCACGTTGACCCTCCAGCCGGACAACAGAAAAGAATGGGGAGAAAGGAAAGGAAAGGAAAAGAAAGCGAGAGAGAAATGTCAGAAAAGAAGAAAAGCTTGGTTTTGACACATTACGTTTTCATAGGTCAAAGTCTATTTGGAGAGTTTGGCCCCGATTTTAATCGAAATGCATTCTCACGTATCATTCTTTCCCCTCAAAACAAAATAGAGTGTTAAATTCAAAATTTCCGAGAATGATTTTTTTTCCAAACGGCACTGGATTCTTGCATCATAACGTCTCAATTTTGTCTGCTTTTAAATTTTAGCTTCTCGGATTTTGCTGGCAAAATGAAGTCAATTCAAACAATATTAAAGAGCGAGGGTTGTCTATGATAACAGAGCTTGGTGAACCTTTGGAGGTGCTAACATTATTACAGATGCCATGGCAAGAACGCCTTAGGGTAAGTTGCACTCATTGGAAAATTTACGGTTTAGTGGGCGCGCGATTTTTGTCATGGCGGGAAAAGTACGCGAGCTCTGATGTACTTTTGTTTGCTTCTTGTATACATGTTGGTCTGTTTTGTTGTTGTTGCAAATTGTCTTTTATATGCTTTGATTTTAGCTGCTTCTGCTGCCATTTTTAAGGCCATCTTGTGAAGGAAAAGCGCGCGCAATATTCCTTTTGGCGGAGAAAAACCACTAACTTCGTCCTATGTATGAAAGAGCAACTCGAAGTGCCATAGTGTCGTATATACAGCCCCTAAGGCGCGTCTTATTTTAGCTCGAATAAGTGGTCCTAAGTAAATTTTTATCGAAATCATCAGAATTTTATCGTGAGAATAAAATGACTTTTTTAGTTATGTCTTTCATAAATGTTTCATATTTGTTGAGCCATGAAGGTCAAATAATATTGCACAAGCGGCAATTTTACAGGAATCATCCTTTGTTGCGTTTTCTAAAGCAGATATAATTAATCCTGTTTTCATGGTGATATTGGCAAACTTCTTTCTTCGACTCCCTTAAAATTGCCTAGTTCACGAAGCGAGGTATAATTATCACGCTTGTATTGTATTCGTGTAATTTGGCACACACAGGAAGCAAGTTTGTTGTGATGGGAACAAAACTTTTCTGCTTCTACTGAAAAGTCATGAAATTAGACAAATTGTGTTGTGGTTATGGAAAGTCGTGGAATTTTAGTGTCAAGCACCAAGATCTTCACGTTACGTTAACTGTAATATTCACGTTACATTTTTCACGCTACGTTAATCGCATTTTTTATTCCCGCCGCGTGAACTGCTTGTATTATCCGCGTTACATTAACTTTTTCTTCCACGTTACGTTAACCGTATTTCCATGCGCGTAAACGTTGTCTGTATTATCCACGTTACGTTAACATTTTCCACGTTAGTCACGGTACACGTGCTAGCTATACCCTAAGGCTTTTGTGAATGATTTCCGTAAAGGCTTTAGCATTTGACCCGCCCAGACTCGTAGACTTAGTTTATCGGTTGTAAATAGCGATGACAATTACAAAATGGCTGGAAACATGTGGAACAGTTTAGGGATAGTTTATTATGGCGAGAATGGATAAGTTTAAATGATGATATCAATATGAATCGGAACTTCTACAAGTAACAAATAAAGAAGGAAGGGAGGGGAGGGGAGGGGCTGGAGAAATCTCTTTGAGAGTAGGCTGAAAGAAAGTAAGAAGTGAATATAGAAATTCTGATTATATTTTGTTGTTTGTGTAAAGTCGACCAATACGTTCTCAAAACTTATCTATGCGATTACAACTAGCCAGCAATTATCAATTCCGCTTTACTTGAATGAAACTGTCTGCAGAAGATAAAGCATTTTAGACTGATCAGGAACAGGTGCTGATTAAGGTGAGTCAATAGTTCCAAATGGCCGAATCGGTCATATCGGTTTTTGGCTCATAACTTTGACTCCCTTTGAGCAATGACCGTCAAACGGCACCAAAATCTAAAACAGTCATTCAGCTATAATATAATATACACTGATCGCGTTTTATGTCAGTAATTTGTGATATATACGGCATTAAACGAATGAGCTGTTGTCACAAAAACTCGATTTTGTGGAAAATCTAGCCGTTTTATTTCGCTGAAAAATTTAGAATCCTTTTAGCTAAACATAACAGACAACTCGGCCACGTTTTAAGAAATTCGTCGGAACTGAAGTCTCGCAACAGAAGCGAACAGAAAATGCACCTAAATTCTATATTGTCATCATCTTGAATGTTGTGAACGAAATAGTCGCTCCCTAAACATGCTTTAAAGCCGCGGTTTTAGGCTAAAGTTGGCGGCAATTCATTATACTTTCGACTGTCATACCGCGATTGTCGACCAGACTGACCGTTTTAAAGTATTTTAAAGTTGTATGAATGTAATAAAATGCTCAAATACCTGCCTAGGTCCAAGAAGTTGCGTTTTCTCCAATTTCTTCGTACTTTTTTCAAATTGTTCTGTTAGAAGTTTCCCACATAAGCTTCAAAGCACTGTGATAAATTATTAACCAATTTTGCTGCTGTTCGTGGTTTGGAATAAGAGAAATTACGTTTTTGGTTGAGCTCAGTTCCATCTCCTAGCTCAAACCAAAAGTTTTGCTGCTTTGTTTTTGAATACGCAATGAGGCAAGGTGCAAGATATGTCAAGAATTCGCACCATTGTTAGGGGGGAGCCTCTATTATACAGTATGCCGACAAAATGCATATTGCATTATAGTTCGTGGTTATACTGTATAATAGAAGCTCCCCCCTAACAAGGGTGCGAATTCTTGACATATCTTGCACCTTGCCTCATTGCGTATTCAAAAACAAAGCAGCAAAACTTTTGGTTTGAGCTAGGAGATGGAACTGAGCTCAACCAAAAACGTAATTTCTCTTATTCCAAACCACGAACAGCAGCAAAATTGGTTAATAATTTATCACAGTGCTTTGAAGCTTATGTGGGAAACTTCTAACAGAACAATTTGAAAAAAGTACGAAGAAATTGGAGAAAACGCAACTTCTTGGACCTAGGCAGGTATTTGAGCATTTTATTACATTCATACAACTTTAAAATACTTTAAAACGGTCAGTCTGGTCGACAATCGCGGTATGACAGTCGAAAGTATAATGAATTGCCGCCAGTTTTAGCCTAAAACCGCGGCTTTAAAGCATGTTTAGGGAGCGACTATTTCGTTCACAACATTCAAGATGATGACAATATAGAATTTAGGTGCCTTTTCTGTTCGCTTCTGTTGCGAGACTTCAGTTCCGACGAATTTCTTAAAACGTGGCCGAGTTGTCTGTTATGTTTAGCTAAAAGGATTCTAAATTTTTCAGCGAAATAAAACGGCTAGATTTTCCACAAAATCGAGTTTTTGTGACAACAGCTCGTTCGTTTAATGCCGTATATATCACAAATTACTGACATAAAACACGATCAGTGTATATTATATTATAGCTGAATGACTGTTTTAGATTTTGGTGCCGTTTGACGGTCATTGCTCAAAGGGAGTCAAAGTTATGAGCCAAAAACCGATATGACCGATTCGGCCATTTGGAACTATTGACTCACCTTAAGAGTGGGTGAAAACAAGAAAAGAAAGCTTCATTGGTACGCTATTCGGATTGAAAATTACATGATGTGATCTATAAATGAAAAATTTAGTGGAAGACGACGAATAAGATACCCAACACACGAGAATTGTCGGTAAATTCACCGTCGTGAAAAGGTTAACGTGGTCATCGAAGGCAAAAGTATCCTTGTTCGATAGAAAAGTCTGATGTTTGAATGATCGACGTTTTTTAATCGATATATCCCCCTGAGGGCCGGGGAGGAAAATTAGTTTTAAAAGTTTTATCACATATGTACCTTGGGTTGAAATGTCATGCAGTTTTACAGAGGTTTCAAAATAAAGTAGATGTACGATCGATCGATGCCGAAAGTGGGAAATACTGGCCGTTGTGGTGAAGTGGCAGTTTTTGGGCTAGAATAGCGTGACATCACTTTTGTTTCCCAGCTCTGATAGTCTACTCGATATCCTAGTTCTCCTTTCCGACAAATATCTACTCAGTATCTTTTGTATCTGTGGTTTTAGCTTATAACGCCACAGGCGCCCTGGGCCCTCAAGGATTACATTTTATCCAAATCACTTGTTGTACAGCGAATTCCCTCAATGCGAACACCCTTCTAAGGCGAACACCTCTGTAAGGCGGACACCTTTGCTTGGGGCCGGCCGAATTTACCCATATTTTATGAAAGAAAAAACTCCCTCTAAGACGGACAGCGGATACTTTTTCAATGTAAAGTAGGACACTTGCACCAGATTGTTGCGTATTTCCCTACTGTAATGTACCACGAGTTGCTAAAGTTACAAAACAGACAGTGACATTAAACGTAACATCAATTACAGATTATTTCGGTTTGGTATAATATTTATAAATAGGGATAAATAAAAAACTGATTTAATTGCTGTGCCCCTGCTCATTGTCGCTGTATATGGTGTCATATTTCATAGCTCTCTCCAAAGCGGACACCTCTAAGAGCTGGTTCCGAAAGCGAGTTCACTGTATTTTAATCCATTTTTCACCTGTCTTTTATCTCCCCCAAAAAATCTAATTGAGAAATTTGATTGATTTTAGATTTGTCTTGGTCTTGCGCGACTGATAGCTTATCTAGAGAACTCGCCTTTAGGGTCTCTCATCATCAGAGACTTTAGACATCACCAGTTCGTGCTGGTCAGCGGTGAGATAAAACTTACAGACTTGGACGATGTTGACAATGAAAGACGCACGTGTATATCAAGTGCGCAATGCATTGTAGGAACGTCAAGTTTAAATTGGACGTTACCTTGTGTCAGCGGTTACTGTCTGGGTTTTAATGCGGCTTTGAATATGATTAATATATGGAGGTATTTTTTACAACATATTCTTGTGCCCGAGTCACCTGGAAGGTTAAAGAGTTACTTAGAAGATATAGTAACACGGACTCGAAGTCTTCAAGTAAAGAGTCGAAAACTAGTTGAAATGTTGGAGAGTGTGGTAGAGAGGTTACAAAATGGCGACCACGTCAGATTTGGTGAGTACTATTGTACTTGTTGACTGAGTTCGATTGATACGGCATTACTTCGAGCCAAACACTTTCCCGTCCGGCCCGACCTAGCTTAGTGAATAAGCATTTTATCATATCATTTTATCATATGACATGATTTTCTATTTTTAAAAAACTCTGTAACATAGCGCGGAAACGAGAAGAGACGGACGGCTTTTTCCGGCTCGCTTGTGTAAAGCCGTCCGGCCCCCATCACGTGACTGTTTTCGAAGGATTATTTAGAGTGCGCGAGCAGGGCCGTATGGTTCATTTAGATTAGCGTTTAGCATCGCTCATGCCGAACGCAAATCGGCCAAGAGCTGCCAAGTAGTATGTGTTAGTGGTACTTACTGTTACGTTCGTATTAACGCTTACCCACGGATTAACAAAAATCCATCTTTGAACAACCAGACCCTGATTACAAACGGAAACTAGCGATAAATCAGCTTGGCTGCGTTGGTGTATAAAGATGTAAATTTCTTATTCAGTCAGTACCGCGTGACCTGTTTTCTTTCTGGGCTTCCTGTGCTTTCCTACAAGAAAAGGGATCCCAAAGGGCTAAAAAAGAAGGGGCCGTTACGATAAATATGTCTTTATTCTGCAGATCCCATTCCTATACACTGACTATAACATCGTTTTCGAAGCTGATTTTCCCGCTTTACACGACTACACCTGCGGAGAATCACGATCTATGACGTCCTGCGAGTTGGCCGTGTATAGTCTACAGGAGGCTAAGTACCAGTGTAGTTTGGATAGCCAATGTGAGGCTTTTGTAGTCACGAGAATCAAAACTTGGCTTGGTAAGCACTAGAAAAAGCTACGCAAGCACTCAGTTGATGTAATATATTTATCAAAATATAATAACATAAAGCATAGAACGACTGACAGAATACAATAGATTGTATGAATATATTACATCAAGTGAGTGCCACGTAGGTTTTCCCGTAAGGAATACCAAAGAATACCCTGGGTTCTAAAGGGATGTTTTTCCTGATATACCAATCTGTATTTCAGGTCTCAGGGGAAAAAATCCCTCTGGAACCCAGAGTAACCGCAGACGGACAACATTGATAAAGCGAATTGCTATCCAACATGATAAATATTTTCAGTTATAATTTTCTCCACCCTCCCCTCCTTGGTTGGAATTAATCAGTCGATTGGAAGTATGTTTGGTCCGTCAGTTGGAATACATTTTACTCCATCAACAACCATATATCTAGTACAGCTAGTAGTTCACAATCAGATATTTAGGAAGTAGTTTTTTGTAGGTTGGTTTTGACGTTGTTTAGCTTACGTTTGTTTGTAAAAATGGACGCTTAGTCCTAACCTACGTTGCCGGCTCTCAAGGGAAGGGGAGGGGAGGTGGGAAGGAGATGAAAAGCGGAGGGGAGGGGCTTAGTTCGAATGCTCAACAACTCAAAATAAAAAGATCTAGACTGACAAAGGAAATACTGATTAATAAACAATTAGATATTTTATAAATTTACATTTTCAGTAATTAGTGTCTATAACAGAGATCTCTCTATCTGTAACGACACATTCTTAGGAAATTTGGCCGAGTATTCTCCTCCCTTACCCCACACCCCTGATTTTCATGATTGTGAACTAACCCGCCTTCAATGTCTGCGATCAATCAACCTATTATATCTTGTAGTAAACGATTTTACTTCTTTCCTTTCAAGGTTATACCATTATTTATTTAAAAAGGAACAATACTGGAATGCGGCATAACAAAGATACTTCAGTTTTCCTGAAAGTCCAGAGATGACCCATGTCACGCAAGGAAATCATTGAGCGTGATGCAGTCATGCAAGTCGTACCATCTTGGGAGCTCCTATTCTCTCTGCTTACGCGGGCGCTGCTTGTAGTAGAATTTGCTGGTGTATATATGGAAATTCCCGACAACTCCTCTTCAAAGATGAATCTGCTATCCACTAACACAGCGGTGTTTCCATGGAAAAGAGGAAATCCAAGGACAGAGCTGAGGATAGTAGTATATTTTAAAAGTTGATCAAATACCAAAAAAAAAAAAAAAATCAAAACATACAATGCAGTCACTTTTTAAAAAGTAATTTATTTGGACATCTTCTTCAAGTCCATTCAACGAATTTCTGCTCAAGAAATCCGAAAAAGATAACTATCATTTTTGCAATTGCGCGTCAACAGTGTTGGAGGGGAGGGTTGGTAATATATTTTCAAATGACGATAACAAAATAACTTTCCAAGAAAAGGTAAAACTAATTTAATGAACAAAGATGAACAAAGATAAATAATTTGTACATTGATTTCTTTGATAAATTATGAACAACCTCTTTACAACTATTAACGATCAATTCAATTTCAAAACCTAGTTCACAATACACCCTAAGACGCGTTCCTCATGACTGCCATTAGAGTAGGAAAAAGCGACATAAGCATGACCTCTGTGGCCTGCGTTGTTGTTGGCCTGCGGCTGTAGACAAGTTTCCATAAATTCGCAGGAAGAAGGGCACGTTTCTCGAAAGGCCCGATAACTTGTCGCGCGACCTGGCCTGCTAACAAATCCACGAATGTTTTCGTGTTTTGGATGGATACACTTTTTCAAATCTGACTGTGTGTAAGATTACAGGCAAGAATACGGTTCTCGCGCGAGATATCGGGTTTTAGAGAAACGGACCCCATGTTGTATCAAAAAAAGGTATTGCAGACCGGCACAATTACATCGGACCAACGTATCAAACAGCGCTTGTCTTTTCTCGTACATGAGATAAACGTAGCACCGAGTCGGCGAATGTTTCTTCTTGTGCTTACTCTTACGTCACGAGCAAGGAGCCCAATCTCACACAAACCCAGAGTCGGCTTGGAAATGAAACTTTGCACAAGACAAACAATTTGCGCATGCACAGAATCATGAGCTTGGAAGTCTCTCGATGGGAGTGGCAAATGCGAAGTCTGCCGGAAAGAGATCCCGAGCCCGCGGGTAGAGAAGACGATACGCGTGACGTATTGTTACGTCCGCAACACCGGCGATGTCACCAATTTCTAGAAGAAGAACAAAAGATCTAGCGTAAGCTTTGTTTCCATGTGATCCTTGAAAAAAAACAAAATCTATCTCGGCCGTGATCGTGATCGCTAGCTAGTGTGATTTCCATGTGATCGCAGTGATCGTAAGGAATATTAAGCTTAAACTAATTGTAACGCTTGTCTAGTATAGTATGGTTAGAAACTGTACCGCGCCCTTGACCGATAAAGTTTGCACACTGGAACAAGCGCTTAACTAAGTTGGTTAGTGCGCGGCTTTCTAAGGGAGAGGTCCCGAGGGTTCGATTTCCAGTGATCTCGTCCTCGCTTCGACTTCTTTTCATTCCATGTAGCTTTGGTACGCGTAAAACGGAGCGCAGATGGAGAGAGGGGGCAAAAGTGCGCACCGTCGGACTAAAGGTAATTGGGACAAAGTAAGCAAATTTTAGCTAGTACTTTTCTAAATGGGCTTCCTGTCGCACAGGAAACCCAATAGTATAGATGACTTACCTCTTTGAGAGCGTTTTTCATCTGACGCCTGTGAAGCCATGTAAATAGCAGCCGCAGCAATCGATATAGGACTACGCCTACAACACAATGATTTATAAATGTCGATAGGTAAGAGAGAATTATTAGCTTTTATTGGGATACGTGGATTTTAGGGAGGGGATCTATCGCAAAAATCAAGAAACGCGTACAACGGAAATTCAAAATTATTTTTATGGAGTTTCCCAAAAATGTAGACTCGTTTGGAAATGTGTATTTAGCCTCGACAGCAGGTATCTTTTAGTGGTCAAATTATTTTGGGATTTTGGATTACCTGTGTCACGTTATACTACGTGAATGCAAGACACTATAGCAACAGTATTCTTACCCTGGTACTAAGTCTAGTTCCACTGCTCTTCGTGCAATATGCGTAGCTGCTCGCTGAACCGTAGAAGGAAGGTTGAGATTCGAACAAAATCGGGACTAAAAACAAACAAACAAACACAGTATCATTCAGTTTGTTTACAGTATCAAAATTCTGTTCGACTGAGCGTCCATGTGCCTTTCAATGTTTGGCTAAATGACAAAAACGTTCACTGACCAACATATTGTCACAGAATGCAGTAAAAGAGAATTGTTGTCTAATTACATAATATTAATTTCATCTAATAATTTATATCACATTGTTTGAATATCAATTGGGATATGATCAAATGCGTATTTACTTATAGTAAAAGACAAGAATGCGTTAGGGGACAGGAAGCAAAGCGAATGAACAACGTTCGAGATCTGGATTATTTTGCTTGACACTGAGGCTTTCAAGAAGAAAAGTAATTATACCTTTTTTATTGAACAATTAAGTCATTTTCTTTTTTCCTGGAAACCTAAATATCAAGCAAAACATTTGAGACCTTCAATGGTCCCTAAATCAAAACAATAGCGTTGATTTGCGAGGGAAACCATAAAGCGGTAAATACTTCATGGCTGAATACCACATAGTCGCCCCCTAACCGTTTCTCCTACCCCAAGCCACATTAGAACGATTATATATATGGCATTCTGCTGTGAAGTATACAAGCGATATGTTATGATATTCTCTGTGCCGTAAGTTCGAATTTTGATTGGCTATAAAGGAGCTTAGCTACGTTCATGATTGACTGGTTTTTCAGTACAGTTTCATCCAGTTCTGGATGTCCGAGCCACAGGTTTCCCACCCAAACGAAAACGACTCCAATAATAACTAGAGAGTTATTGGTCATTGAAGTCAAATGGAAACACTTTTTTACCATAAAGTCGCCAGATGTGATGAGTTCAACGCTTGTTTCTAAGTGCTTGAGAATAAGTTTAAAACATCGTCCAATTTCTTTCTTAGAATTTTTACTGATGGCGCATATTTCTGCAAGACAAAAAAAGACATGTTAAATTGATTATTGCTACAAGAACGAAGTACCAAACTGATATCACGTGAATATAGGGTGGGGGACTTGCACTAACTGGTCATGTGACCCTATCTCCCCTAAATCAAGCAGCACCGTCAAAATGAATGCCAGAAATTGAAAGAACACCTTGATATTAGTAAAAGTGCAAAGTTTCAGTTTAAAAGATGAATAAGGAAAAAAAATGACAGTAAATTTAAGATTAGATATTTTCTTAAGATTCATTTGGAAAAGTGGATGGCATGAGAAATGAATCAAATGAATCTTATAAGAAAATATCCAATCTTAAATATACTGTCATTTCTCCTGTGTTACATCTTATGAGCTGAAACTTTGCATTTTTACTAATATCGAGGTGGTCTTTCTATTTCTGGCATTCATTTTGATGGTGCTGCTTGATATAGGGTCACGTGACCTGTTAGTTCCCATTATACGTAAGTACTGTAAATCAAAACATGAATAAAGAGAAGAGCGTAGGAGTGATGAACCATAGTAAATAAATAAATGACTGAAAAAGGGGAGAACCCCCGAATGAATCTCCCTAACATAAAAAGCTGCAAATATTTTGTTTGTACCTTTTAACGTTCTAGGAACACCCTCTTGTCTACAAGCGATGTAAAGACAGGCTGACGCGATGGCGTCGTTACTTCGTCCCTTTAAACTCTTCTGTTCGTGAACCTGTTTAAATAACTGATTGGCTCGGTCCTGAAACCATTAAGTGGGAGATTTAGTGGCGGAAAAGTCAAGTGGAAAATGCTGAACAGGAGGCAATGGAGACGTTATGCCAAACACAAAATTAGTTTCACGTCCGGTTGACGCGATTTCACTCATCTTGATTATAACACGTATTGTATTCTTTGAAAAGTCATCGAGCCTCGTTTAACGTTACGTGTCATTAATTGTCAAAGAACACTGAAATCAACGAAACGTAACATGGAGCAAAGCTCTGGCACCCAGAGTAACAAGACGTCAACAACAACAACAACAACAACAACAACAAAACAAAAAACATTCAATTGCTATACTTACGACTATTTTCCTCGGTAAGTTAATCCTGTCAGCCATGATACTAATTTCTCGAAAGGCATTGATAAGACTTCGATCTGATCCACTAGTCTGAATAAACAAGAGTCGAGATTTAGACTTGGACGGTATATAATGACTACGAGTTCGTCCTGTTCATAGGTGTCTATTCTCGTTTTATGGCTTTTCATGACGGATAAGGACACCTGTGAGCTGTTAAGCTCAGTATTTTTTATACAATTCCTTTTAGATTCGACTCAAAGAACAAAAAGGAGGACTAGCCTGGTTTTTGGATACTCACCTACCTAACTTTAAACCGCTAAAAGTCAACTACCGTATACAACAGCTTGACTCTGTAGCTAAAGCCAGACAACGTTTAAGGTAGCTCGGTCTAGTTTTTTTCACGGTCAACTAGCGACGTTTAAACAGCCGTAGCTCCCGCTCCAGAGCGTCTTTTGCCAAGGTCTTTTTACACTTGTCTAGATATAGAATGAAGTTTTTAATAAAGTATATTTTATTGAAATCCGTTATATTTTAGTGAAGAAATCATTATGTCGTCTTCTTTACTTAAAGCTCATTTTCGAGAAAAATCGGTCTAAACTTTTAGAGCCATATGTCCAACGGTAAAGTTGTTAGTTAGGTCTACGTTCTGAAGAAGTGTCAAAAAAATCGTACTCATAGTTTTTGAATAAAAACGGTTTTATTTTTTTGTATACAAAAATTCATATGTTTTGTACTGTTTACGATAACAACCTACTCTGACAAGATACAACAAAATCCTTGCTCCCAGTTATTGCCAAGACGTAGTTCTACACTTTCTGTGATTTTCAATAGATTCGGCCAAGACAATGATTTTTAAGAGTGGTACAAGTCATGTAATATTTTTGTTCATTTTCTCGCAAAACCTGAAATTTTTGCTTCTGAACGCGCTAATTAAAAAATCGTCGATGAATTTTCTTTTAATTTCCGCTATTAATTATTCAGAATATGTCCATTTATGGTTCCAAGTTGGTAATCGAAAGAATACCTCTAAGGTGCTCAAATAAAATTTCAAACTTAGGTATATTTGCATTTGCTTCTGCCGCGGTTGTTTTGCTAAAGCAGTGTTGATTTCGCCGTGTTTGAGTCACACATATTTGCATGCTTTTTCTGTTGTCATATTACGCACGTGCTGATCGACCGTGCGGAAATATTCAATTCGACGACAGAAGTCTTAGTAAAATTGCTGTTGTGGAAAGAAAATGTTGAAGAAGGCATATAACCACCGCCGCCAAAGACAAGCTGACAATTTGTCAAAAAACTGTCAATATGCAAAATTGTGAGCCTGTCGTCGAATTGAATATTTCAATTCCGCACGGTCGATCAGCACGTGCGTGATGTGACAACAGAAAAAACATGCAAATATGTGTGACTCAAACACGGCCGCGAAATCAACACTGCTTTAGTAAAACAACCGCGGCAGAAGCAAATGCAAATATACCTAAGTTTGAAATTTTATTTGAGCACCTTAGAGGTATTCTTTCGATTACCAACTTGGAACCATAAATGGACATATTCTGAATAATTAATAGCGGAAATTAAAAGAAAATTCATCGACGATTTTTTAATTAGCGCGTTCAGAAGCAAAAATTTCAGGTTTTGCGAGAAAATGAACAAAACTATTACATGACTTGTACCACTCTTAAAAATCATTGTCTTGGCCGAATCTATTAAAAATCACAGAAAGTGTAGAACTACGTCTTGGCAATAAGTGAGAGCAAGGATTTTGTTGTATCTTGTCAGAGTGGGTTGTTATCGTAAATAGTACAAAACATATGAATTTTTGTATACAAAAAAATAAAACCGATTGTATTCAAAAACTATGAGTACGATTTTTTTGACACTTCCTCAGAATGTAGACCTAACTAACAACTTTACCGTTGGATATATGGCTCTAAAAGTTTAGACCGATTTTTCTCGAAAATGAGCTTTAAGTAAAGAAGACGACATAATGATTTCTTCACTAAAATATAACGGATTTCAATAAAATATACTTTATTAAAAACTTCATTCTATATCTAGACAAGTGTGAAAAGATCTTGGCAAAAGACGCTCTGGAGCGGGAGCTACGGCTGTTTAAACGTCGCTAGTTGACCGTGAAAAAAACTAGACCGAGCTACCTTAAAGAAAATCTGTGAGAGCGTTTTTGAGAAAATAACAGTTGAATATTTTGATGCGAAAATAATGTGATCGAGCGGACAAGTCTAGATATCGAGAAAATGTGCAATAAGGAATAGTAGTGAAGTTATCGGGGCGTGGCCACATTAGTGCTGATCTTCATCAAACTAACATCAAACAAAAATTTATTAAAAGAGGAGCCGCTCACGGAAATGGCTAGTTGAACAGAGCTCTGTAACAATAATTACAACGGTTTAAAGTTAGGTAGTGAGTATTTCCAACAACCAGGCAAGCCTCCTTAAATAAATTTGGTGAATATGTAGAGATATAATGCCTTGTACTTTGGGAAAGGTGACAATTTGATTAGCAGAAAAACCATCGTTTTCGTAAATAACTCCTAGAAAATGCAGAAGCTTTGGAGATTTTGTGTATTACTGCCAGTTAAAATCGGGGGAAAAAATGAAATCGGCAACTGTGCAGTTTTCCGCTATGCCAAAGACAGTTTAGTGACAGTGGAATTTTTTCTGGCTTGGCATCTGGCTCGTATCTGTGTACGCGATACGAATGGTAATAAAATTCTTACCCCACTTCGGTTGTTATGGTGTCGCGCATATCCATCCATTTCGTAGTTCCCTGGAGAGGGTTTTTCGATGAGTGTCGATAAGTCGCTACCACTAAGAAGAGGATTCTAGAAGATAAAAATAACAGATGAAATCAATCACATGAGGTGTTTTGGCTTAACTACAGTTCATGGTACGTACACATGAACCCCATCATCTCGAACGGTTCGCTTACTTTGAAAAAATGCGCTACGTTGAAGTATACTACTGCCGATTCTAATGAAGACTTTGCATTACATGGACGTCAATCATTTTTGTAGACTCAAACCCCACTCGAATCAACTGCTTTTAACCCAAAAAGTTTTAAAGAAACTCAATTTTTTGAAATCGATAGCAATCAATTTTTCTTGCAAAATGTACATTTTTCGAGAGGCAATCATGGTTGCACTTCATCGGGCGTTAACCCTTTTCGATGATTAGGGCCATAAATAAGACGCGCCTTATCTAAGACGAACCTCTCCGCATAACCTGCACTGTTAGTCTAAGACGCACCTCATCAAGGAATTGAAAAGCCTTAAAACGCTGGCGCGTCTTAGACTCAAAGTGCATTTATACTTGGAGGCATTTAAGTCGTGCCTTAGATACGTCGTGCCTTATTTTCGTTCGTGCTCGTCTCAATGACCCTATTTGTTTCAGTGCAATCGTATCGGTTTATCGGTTTTATGGTATTTCGAGCTCAACCAGGTTTTGGCTCCCCTTGGAAAGTCAAGATAGCAAGGTTGTCTACATAGAAAAAGATGTTTTTCTTTTCTTTTTCTTTTTTTTTACCCCCTTTTTTTTCCTTTGACTTTCTTTCTTTCTTTCGTTTTTCGTTTGTGTCGAAACGAAATAATACTAAAATATTATAAATACAAAAGTAAAAGAAGAACAAAGATAGAAAAACGAATCTTTGAGGCGAAGGTTGAGGTTTATAAATCGATTATAAGATATTTTATTCAAAATTGTCATTTTAGCACACATTGAATTTCATCGTTTCCTACAAAAACTTTCTCCTTTTCTGAAGTTAAGAAAATATTCATGTTAGATCTCGTGTAGAGAAGTGTGATAATGAAGCAAGGGGAAATAATAGAAGCACTTTGCCGAGTAATAAAAATATCTGTAAATAAAACCAAAATAACTTCACAATTCAACCATTCGTCAATAATTGACGATAAATTATTTATCTAAGCACTGGCAATATTGTACTTACTTGAAGTGAACCTTGAGTCCAATGAAATTTATAGATATTCAGAATAAATAACTTCAAATTTACTGTGAATACAAATGAACTCTAAACACGTCTATATTCAATACTGTTCACTCCAGATAATTCAGATAAAAATTACGGAAAAAAATTCTATGGTTCTTTTGTCTTGACAGGAAACAACAGGATGAGCAGTTCGTTTGTGATTCGTTAGTATTTGATGATTAGATTCAGAAATCCCCAACAAATTTAGGTCTTAACAAACACTTCAATCAAGAAAGGAAAGGCTATGAAAACATGAGAACAATGTTATTTCCTATGACTGTCTTTACTAAATCCACAGTTTTGTTGTTTAGACTCACTAATCAGATTGTTATAATAACCATAAAAAATCAACATTGAGCGTAATTAACACTGTAAAACAATATGCTTGCTAAATACATAAATATACAACATTTTTTACAGATATGACAGTACAGTTCTTTAATGCAAAAGAGAAGAGTATACTTGTTAAACGGAAAGACTTAAGTGTATCCTAGGTATTGAGCAGATCTAGCCAAAAATCCAGCTGACCAATTTCTTGGAAAAACATAAAAAATTACATGCACCGTGAATCCTGCAGTGTTATGCACATAACAGGAGTGGAGGGGTGGTGCCTAACTAGCTGAGGAAGGGATATCCTGGGCTCTATACCAATACAACTGGGCACCCTCTCTCTCCCCCCCTACCCCCCCCCCCCCCCCCAAAAAAAAGAACGGATTTGGTGGTTAGCATGCCTGTAATTTTCAGGCCCATATGAAATTCAAACCTCTTGAACAAGACTTTCCCAGTCCTTTGTGGATTTTTATGTCTGTGTCAAAATATGGAAGATGAAATAACTTGCTGTGTCACTTTATGTATATACCTGTGCAGCACCAACTCTAGATGGATCACTCGTTGCTTTTTCATTGCTAAATGTACGCCACTCTGAACCAACATCAACGACCCTGGCAAGAACATATTTAGCCCACATTGGTTAACTTCTGAGTACACAAATTTAACTACCAGCTACATAGTGTGGAAAGTATGGCTTTGTTCAACATTGAGGGGCCAAAGGGGTTCAGGCCCAAGTCACCACTCACTGTATGACAGTTTGCCATGCTGGTTTTGTCACCATGTTTGTACAACTGTTCAGGATGGACCTGTTTTCTAGCCTGACTAGTTAGTCTAATTTTCTAGCCTATTGCTAGTTTTCTAACCATGGCTATTTTTCTAGACTGTTTAATTTTCTAGAAAATACCTAGCCACTGGCTAGAAAACTAGCCATACTAAAATCTAACCAAATGCATGAAACTATCCATATGCATGGCAGGAAAACAGGCCCAGCCCAGACCACTGTTAAAATATGGTCATGAAAACCAAATGCCATTAAACTACTGTTGCAACTAGAGGGTGGCAAGCCTGAGCCTGGCCATGTAGGGCCCCTCTGGCCCTTCATATTGCAAAACTGTCCTTTCCATAAAATAGAGTGCCTTTTTAAACATTACATTTGTGTTCTTGTATGATTTCTGACACATTTGCTGAAACTATTTATTGTGCAATATTTCCAAAGTACAGTCACATACGATTGCTTCAAATCTATTAGGAATTTGAGCAGAAATAAGTGAATTATCTGTCTCAGTGTACATACAGGAATTGATAAAAAGGTTAGGCTCATAGCTAAAGAGTCAACTTGTTACTAAGAAAAGGCAGGGTAATGGCTAGAAAATGTGATGAGAACTCATGAGGCTTCCTTTTGGCAGACTGAGAATGTGAATGTGAAGAGGAGGCAGGTGAGCCAGATCAGAGGGGGGGGGGGAACTTACCAAGGCTTTAACTAAATATTGGCCTAAAGTTAGCTCAACAAATTTCTTCAAGAAAGAAGGATTATCAAATGGTCAAGTTCAATATCTTAATCGAATTTGACAGGTATCAACGAAATGGGGTGATTAGTAAAGTGTTTTATCACCCAACAACAGGTGCAATTAAGATTCGATATGATCTTTGTAACCGAGCCTTCCGCTATAGAAGGCAAGATCTATTTTGCTGACGCCAACCTTTTAAATTTCAAAACACGCAACCGGGCCCTAAACTTTAAAACAATATTAGTAAAAAATGCATGTTAGAACGAGAAAAGAATTGAGATCAAGTAAGAAAGATATCTGGGTGGATTAAAGGTGAGTGAAGTGTACACGCATTGAGTAAACGTGGCACACTATCCGAGGTGTACTTGGCAAGAACAAATAACTAACTACTATATATATACCCTCTCGATCGATCGTTCTAGAACACTTGATCACATCGATATCCATCAGAAATATACGAAATACGATGCTTTGTTGGATTAATAGACAAGAGAGACTTTCGAGGCCATTGAAAGTGAAATGTTTATATCGGCTTCATGTAAATTCATGTCACGGAAGACAATACATTTTTCATGTGAAATTATCCATCAAAAGTGACTCGATTTCCATAATACAAAAGGCTGGATCAAACTCCAAGGTTCTAAGACTACTAAGTTGCATTTTTTACCTGTCTCCGACCACTAGACCACACTCTGAACATATCATATCCCCGGCTCTGTAGTCTTCAATGAGTGGAGCCTCAGGGTGATGCCTACACGATACGATCTTCTGTGAGCTGAAAAAATATCAGGAAAAAACCCTTTAGCGAACACTAAATGATGAAAATTTACTCTAGAGAGGACTGAACCTAAGATTTTGGAGTAAATTTTGTATCTGCGTTTTAGATTTAGGCATAAAATGAAGAAAACTTGAGCCGTACCTCGACATCTCGATTTTGTTTGAAATACTAGATTTATCATGTCGGTCGGCGCCTTTATGGTTTTTCAAGCGGAAGTAGCCTCGCTTTGATGTCCCCAAAACCGGAAATGAAGTATTGGTCTATATACGATAATGATATTTTTTGACCACGGGAATTTTTTGGGAAGGAAACTGATTTCTTTTTATACTTTCTATTACTTTTATGAAATCAAATCAGAAAATTGGATACATTTATAACTTTTACTAAGTTTTAGCATTAAAAATATTTACAATTTTTTAAAAATTACATGTGTAGTTTATTATTCGTCAAGCTATACTTGGAATCGAAGGACTGAAATTTTGAGCCTTCAACTTCTCCATAATGACATTATTTCGTATTTTGATATTGAACTTTGATATTCCGATTAGATTTCAAGTGTTTGAAGTGTTTATATTTTGTTATTTTTACTTGTTTTGTATCCATAATTTATTGCTCCTGCGTTTTCCAATCGTGAGTAATCCAAACCCGTGTAAATACTGGAAAATCCCAAGGTTAACATTACCACTGTATTACAGCAAGTTCCCCTTCTGGCCATTTATTTCATATAGAAAATGCCTACATGCTTTCAAAATCAGAAGGATCAGTTGTTTTTCAGAAACGATCAATTATATTTGGGCTGGAACGATCTCTTTGTATTGCGCGATTCAATATAACCTGAGTATCAGGCCCTTTTGGGAGGGGAGGGGAAGAGGAGGAGAAGAGGGGGACTGGGGAGAAGGGAAGAGGGGAACTCTCCCCTCCTTTTTTTTTTGTCTTTTACAGCCGGGGAACTACCTTGGTACCAGGCTTACGTTGGCTTACGTTACGAATAATTCAGATATAAATATTAGCGAACGTAACGCGAACTAATTGCTTTGACAACCAGAGTATCGGGGTACCGTTCTCGAAAGACTCGAAAACTTATGGAGACCACTATCTAGACTGTTAGCCCCCAGTAAAGTTTCAGGGTTTGCGCACTCTGTTCATTGATTTACCCGTTAGTTAGGATTTGTAAATTGAGCTGAAAAGCCCTGTTGAGGGAGTCTCAATCATGTATGTATTCAGTTTATGGGAAAGCTAACGGACGCTTACGTGCTCCTGTAAAACTACTCGTACATTTGGCGTGTTTATCGACGTGCGCAGTAGGTATTAAACCCGTTAATTAAGCCCGTTAATTATCAACGAGCTTAATAACTACTGCGCACGTCGACAAACATACCACGACCCTCTATTCCCGGCTTCCTTTCCTCGGAATTGACCTACAAAATAACATTGTTACTCGAATTTGGAAGCCAAGCAAATGCGGTCGCATTCTCTGCGCTTGTTCCTTCAGACCTCTATGCTGCCTATAGTAGTCGATCGCAAGATTGTGGGCCATTCTTAGCTTAGGTTTTTGAGTGATGAGCTTTCAATTCATTCATGTTCACATTAATTAAATTGTATTCTAATGCTCATTTTTTCGCTTTTACTTATAGGGTATTCTATGGTTTATTATGAGGCTCTACTTACAAATGGCCTGAGGAGATTGCAAGAAAAACACAAAGCAAAGGGGGAAAACATTTTCTCCCCCCCCCCCCCTCCCCCTTCCCCGAGCGGCTTCAATTCTAACCTCACCTCTTCCAATACGTTAATTTAGTCGCGCTAAACAGACGACTAAGCAATCCTCTGAAGTGATCTCTTTTAACTGACACCGTGGAGACCACCAGTCCACCACCGACCGTCCGTCTTAGAGAGGTGTCTTTTTAAGATCAGTGGCTTTTTCAAAGGTGCAACCAGCAAATGGTGTCCATTGTAGAGAGGCGCCCAAGTTATTTAGGTGTCCTTTACAAGCTAGATAGTTCACTTGTTCTTGTCAACCTCTCTGACCCTCCCTACGAGACAGCTATACAGGCTAAAGATAGCGGTCAAATTGCGTGCGCAATGCACAAATTGATTAAATTATATATTTCATAATGTGAATAAATTTCCATTCATACTTGTGAAGTAAAGTTTCTTAATCCATGTTCATTCATTGGACTTTATTATTGCAAGTTGACAATAGCGGGAAGTGACGTGGAAGGGTGCATAGAGAATCGCAGAATTGAAAAAAATGCCTACACGTAAACGCCAAACGATGAGAGTGGGATGGTAGGAGGTTGGAGCAACAAAATTGTGCATTTTTTGTTGCAACACTATTAAGTTTACTATTCCTCACGCTATAGTGAATTTCCTTTTTGCACCAAGTAGCAGAACCCCTCTCGTCTGTCAAAGAAAATTTGTTGCACGCGATGAAAGTGATTTATGATACAAACAACACATTCTTCAAACAATGTTGCACCTGTCCAAACGTTCTACGACTATTTTTGTCTGTTGTATTTCTGCATGTCATTTTATATTAGGCCTTGTTTAACCTAGAGCGTTGATTTGAATGACGCTCTACGCAAATGCTGGTAAGTAGTTGCTGGTTGGCATGCTGTTCAAATAACGTTATCACGTGACTGATTTCAGTGCAAGCATAACAAACAAGAATTCAAAGGCATTCAACATGTTAATGCCAAAGTGCATGATGGGATAGTTTGCATGGCCCTTTACAGCTTTAACCTTACTGTCCCTACTGAATTGGCTCCAGGGAGGAGTCCGCTAGGTTTCTAGAGGTTACTACACATTCTTTAAAAATTCTACAGTAGTTTTTAAGGTGGCTCGATATAGTTATTTATTGACCATCCTTCCGTTTTTTACTCCGCGAATTGAGCAACTTATACTCTTCACCAACCAAAACGGTTTTTACACTAGTTATTGGAATTAAATCAAAGTTTTGATCTTTGTCTATTTCACATCGATTTGTGTTGCCATAGCAACATTAAACAAAGATGGCTGAAATCAATTTTTCTATAATATATAAATCTCTTGAACTTGAGCAGCTCTAGATAAGGGACTGTATAGCTATAAACTAAATACTAAAATTAAAAAAAGGCTAAATTCAAAAAATATATATATTACCAAGCCGTTTTCGAATAAATCGCGAAAACACAAATAATGCGAGTTGCCCATTTCTCAGTTATATATTCCAAATCACTTCAATCAAAGACTATGTTATCTTCTATGTTATCTTCTTTACCTTAGTATGCACTTTGTTACATAGTATTTGGGTGCCAGGAATTCTTTGAAATCAAGAGATATTTCAGAAAAACTGAATTCATCGTCGCCCGGCATGGTAACACCAATTACAGTGAAACTGACAAAAAGAACCCTTGACCTCAGTTTATCTATTGAGAGGAAAATCATTGTGATAAAACTAGGGTAAGCTTATCACTTAATAAACTATTAATAATTTTCATTTTTTGAATTATTTGTTTAAGGAATAAAAAACGGTTTCCCGTGTTTGATAGCCTGATCAAAACACGCGTGATGTTGGGAGAACACGGGAGAGCGTTGTGGAAGCACTTTCACAGCTCTCGAGTGTTCCCCCAACATCACAAGTGTTTTGATCAGGCTATCGGAGACGGGAAACTGTTTTTTATTTCTTTTATAAAATAACAAACACGCAAAAAGACGAAAAAAGGAAAAAGAAAACACCGGCGAAAAAACAAATTGACGTGAGCGTGTTTGATACTCTCATCAAACACGGGTTTTCAGCCAATCAGAACGCGCGTTATATAAAAGTTATTTTATAAAATCTATTCAAAAACAGCTAGGGAAAAAAATGTGAATTGTACCTTAATTTCTTTGCCTTAGTGTGTAGTTTATACCATGTAGTCCCTAGAGCTGCTGGAGTTCGAGAGATATTTTAATTAGACTAATTAGAATAATTGATTTTAGCCATCTTTGTTTACCGTCCCTATGGAAACACAAATCGAAGTGAAATAGACAAAAATATAAACTTTGATTCAAGTCCAATATATATATATATAACTGGTGCAAAAATCGCTTTGGTTGGTCAAGAGTAAGTTGCTTATAATTAATTCGTGGAATGAAAAACGGAAGCATGGCCAATAAAAACTATATCGAGCCACCTTAAAAGGATCTCAGTGTGGTTAAATGGTCGAAAACGTAGCCGTTGGGCCAAAGAAAAAGAAAGAAAATGGACCGAAAAATTGAACATTGGCCATAAAAGTTAGTCATTGTAAAACATTTTTGTGACATCATCATTGGTCGTTTGATTAATAGCGTGTCCTCCTGTTATACACGCTCCATATGCTCCGCCACTGCTGCCCATCCGACATGTCGCCTTAGCTCCTGTTTCGTTACGCCAGAGCGCTAACTCGAGTATATTAAGGCCTGGTTTGATCGCTAATTGACTAAAATTCGGATAAAAATTATTTTGAGGACATAGAAGATTTAAATGAACATTTTTCTTCAATAAGCTACTAAACTCAACGTTCTTAACTTTTTAAAGGTACTTTAACTTTTAAAGGTCATATTCAACAAATATTATATTGTAAACTTCAAAGTAAAATGCGGTCGCGAGAATAACTCAAGACTCCAAAGTAACCACGCTAAACTGTGAGTCTTAACGTACCTCACAACATACAACCCGGAAAACCTGTCTTCCACTTAACATTGTTGAGTAAATCAAATTTTAAAAGAAAACAGTGAAAGTCACGTGACCTGTTTTGGGCTTTATCTCACTAAAGAAATACTGTAGTCAGGTTTTCCGGGTTGTATGTTGTGAAGTACGTTAAGGCTCACAGTTTAGCATGGTTACTTTGGAGTCTTGAGTTTTGCTCACGACCGCATTTTACCGCTTTGAAGTTTACAATATAATATTTATATTATGACGTCATCAGGTCACGTGACATCATAACAGTACCTTCAAAAAGTCGAGGACGTCGAGTTTAGTAGCTTATCGAAGAAAAATATTCATTTGAATCTTCTATGTCCTCAAAATAATTTTTTATCCGAATTTTAGTCAATTTGCGATTGACCCAGGCCTTAATATACTCGAGAACAAATTGTCTTGACGTAAGGGACGAGCACAGCTCAGCTCAGCACAGCTTTAAACTTAAAAAAAAGAAACGAAAACGTTGTTTTCCAAACCTAGTATGGAAGTATGGGGTGTAAAGTGGCAAGGTCCCCCCCCCCCCCCCCCCCCCTGCCCCCTTGGTCTTGGTCTGCCTTCTTTGCACTGATGCTGAGACCAACAATGGAGTTTGCGTTTTAGAGAGCCCATAGGAGCTCCTGGGACCGGGGAAAAGGGGGGGGGGGGGAGGCACTAAGAGTATTTTTGGATAGGGGTGTGCCGCCGGCAGCTCAAAACCCTGACCGTATAAATTTTGGTTTTCCATACCCTACTGCAGACTAAAGCTTATAAAAATGTATACCCTGTCCCAGACTAGTCAAACGTTTTTAAGAAACGTCCCTTGGCCTTTTTTATTGAGCGTTTTGTTTAACTGAAAGTGTGCTAAACCTATCCCAGACCCAAATGGTATATGCCTATCCCAGACTAAAAGAGGCAAAAACTGATACCCTTCCCCATGCAGACTTGGGAGCCTTTACGGAAGCCGTTCTGAGTGCGACGCAGTAAAACGTATTTTGTACGGTTTTGCCGCAAACTAAACGATGTTAGACTGATACCTCTAATTAGTTGGATTTCAGGTCATCTTGCTTTGGGATGGGAACGATAGCTATAGCACTCTTGATCGACTTACTCTTTGCATGGCTGCATGGAAATATTCAAGGAAATATTCGTAATCGTAAATATCAAGTAAGAAGGAGTTATGCGCTCCTGAGGGTGTTGAGAATACCGTCAATACCGGGGGCCTTGAACTTCACATCTTTAAGGGCTGTACTGAGTTCCTTCATAGTGATTGGCTCAGTTGATCGAGATAGGCAGTGGATTATATAAGAAACCTTTTTTCCAGAATAAATCAAACATGATTAGATGAATGCCTAGAGTTGGTACGTAGCCTGTACATTGAATACCATTTGGAGGTCAGTTTTTCAATTAGCCTTCCTCTCTTAATTCTTCAGTTGTGCCCCGTCCGGTTTAATTTTGGAGGAGCGGGCCTTCAAGATGCTCAAATGAGCGTTAAGCCGAATTACCAGCCCGAAGAATGTGGCCATGGAGTATGCCACAAGCAACCCAAACCTTTGGTTTGATGGCAGCTTCGCGATTGTTTGAATTCACATTATCGCTCGACTCAGTTTTTTCATTCTTTAGAGAGTGTTCATTAATTAATTACCGGGGGAGGACCGGTAAATTTAGGGGGAGGGCTAAGATGTTTTGGGCCTCGAATTGGGGAGGGCCAGCCGTAGCCTTTACTAGCTGTGTGATGACATCTTACAGATGCAGGCCCTGGAGTAGGTGTTTCAAATATTCAGGTCAGATACAGAGATGCTGACGTTGCAAGACTTCACAAAAGCAAACGTAGAAACCGTATTCAGAGCCAGAAATGACTGAAGTCAGAATGGAGCACAGTGCACTAATGCCGCAATCGGTACAGTATATTTTGATATAGTAATGTCTTTGTATAAAGCAGTGTGAAAATCAAGGTGTGGATGCACCTGGCAAAAATGTTTCTGAAGCTTATTTCGTTCATTTAATTTATTCCACGAACCACACTTTGCAATTGCCTGTTGCATTCTTGCTATTTTATAGCTATTATACATAAATGAAATTCTGAGATTTTATATCCAAAACGTTGACATGAGTTATCATTTAAGAAAGTGTGCATCGGCATTTTAGTGGTAAAATTGAGCACTGCCTCTAAAATACAACAACTTTGCGTGTTATCAGGAGAAGTTTTAGTAGATAGCCACCATTACGTAGAAACGCCTTATGGAAATGTGCAGTGAGCAAATGAAAGCAGCATATTAAAGATGAGTGGCTAGTGCATGATGAAACACGCATAGAAAGTATGTAAAGATCAAATGTTTTCAGCAGGATTGACGGCGAACCTGCACCATGCATCGGGCGATATGACATATGTGACACAAAAAGAAGGTATGTTTTTCATGTTTTTCCTTACAAATTGTATGTCGGTATCATTAAATGACTTCTTGTAGTGGAATTTCTTTTTCTCCAGAAATGTTTATGTTAAAAAAAAAGAAAAAGAAAAGGCTGGTTTCCCAGTACTTGGAACATCTTAGTGAACTATAGAAAGAAAGAAAAGTGAACGTAACTATAGAAAGAAAGAATTAAAGAAGGAAGGAAGGAAGGAAAGGAAGAAAGAAAGCGGCGAGCAGAAAGCGTGCGAAGCTGGAGCGAAGAGAGAAGCGAATTTGACGATTACAACTATGGGAAGCAATTGACAGGGAAGGAAATTCGAAGATACTGAAAGTTCCTGTATTGGACATGTATATAGCTAAGCGGAATTTGAAGTACCCGAAGAGAGCATTAAATCATGATGAAGAAAAAGTTGATGTCTCATCACATTGCTATAGGTTGCTGGTTCCTGATAACCGTCAACTTCCTGATGATGACAGTGATAGTGACGATGATCGGGTGACGATGTAGTGGTGAATTGGAACAGTGATGAAGAGGACGAGGATTCAGACGCCGACGAATTGCAAAAAAGTGAAGGCGACGATGAAGCAGTTCAATAGGAGGGGGAGAAGGAGAGCAATTTGAGCCTTTTACACACCACAAGATCAGCTAATAATATCTGGCCGAGTTTGCAGGAAATAGAAGCGGAGAGCAGGTGCATGCTGCAGATTTTTTTATGAATAATATAGTATCGTTCTTGTGTCAGTTCTGCTAGTCGAAAGATATATAATAAATAAACGAGCAAAATGTTTGACCACTTCAATGTATCAATATTTGGTAAATGTACGAACAGCTTATTTTTCACGCAGATGCAGTCCTGGTAATTTATAGCTGACAGTCCTATGATATTATAGTATCTACTTTGAATGTTTCAACAGTGTATTGAACACTCCTGTGTCCGAATTGATTCCTAGTATGATGGAACAAATTGACCGATTGGAAGGAAGCTATCTCATGCAAGGGAGGGCCATAATTTTTTGGGCTGATGTTTTGGGGAGGGTCAACATTGTTGGGTCCTCGTTTTAGACATTTTTATTAATGAGCGCTTCCCGCTCTCTTAGCTAGGGATTATTTCAGGGGCGTTTTTCAAATTTCTCCCTCAACCTATAGAGAGGACGGGGGGGGGGGGGGGGGGAATTTTCAAATCACTTCTATTTAATATTGAGCTTTGCGGGGAGGTTCATACCCAGGGCTTCAGGGGTTTATTATTCGCTTTCTTTAGAGAGTTTTTCTCTTGTAGGCGTGTGACTCTACGAGACGATAAACCCCTGGAACCCAGGGCTAGGAGGTTCACTACTGCCAAAGGAAACTGGTAACTACACCTTCTTCAAAACAAACAAGATGGCTGCCGCGTTGGTCGTGAGTGTTGGTAGAATGAAGTGATTTGGTGACTAAAACACGGGCCTTTAGGCTCTGAACCCTATGAAAAACCATGGCACAGAAGACAAGGAATCCTAGTATGACGGCAGAACAAATAAAGTGTAAGTGATTATGATAAACTGGTGAACATTTGGCGAAAAACGAGATATCCTCTACATGAATCGAACACGGAAATTATCCATAGGCACCTTTCTGAAACCCGCAAATGTATTTACTCGATTTTGTGACATGATTGATGGACCTCTAGTTTAATACATTCTATCAGTACTACTAGTAGTTTTAAAATATAAATTTAAGTTTAAATTAAGAACGTTTTGTTAGTGGGAAATAATTAATTTTTGAGAGTGAAGAAATATTAACTTACAAATGTAACTTTATAATATATTGGGGGAGAGGTGGGTTACTCAAAGATAATTGAGGGTTCAAGGCCAATCAAATTTCTCCGCCGAAAAGAAATATCTGAAATACCTTTTTCCCATAACAAAAAAGAAATCTCATGACCATGTCACGTGCACGAACTCCAAAAACAAAAATTCGTTGTTGCAGTAGCCCTACTGGTGCTCAAATCTATGTCTCTAATAATAAGCACAGGGGTGGGGTGGGGGAATTTAGTCAGGAGTCCATAAAGTTTGTAAGCTGCTGTGTATACTATGTTTTATTCATCTGATGTTCTTCCAGGTATCTTAAAAGAAGTTATTAGTGCCTATGACACACCTGGGAATCAGCTAAGATTAAGAAAGATTCAAGAGGAGGCTGGTGATAACTTGGTTGAGATGATGCACAATTTGATTCCTGCTGCTACAGATATTCAGCACAAAGTTATTAAGAACCATGGTTTTAATACTACTGAAGGTAATTAGGGATGTCCTGAGTCATTAGTTATAGGGGGCCTGGGACTGGTGCAAATAGAGGGGGGGGGGGGGGGGGTGTTCATAAGCAAAATTTGACCATTACCCCCTTTCCCACCACCAACCCCTATAAATAATGACTGTTCCCTAAGAGTCCTTTTAGTCTCAATGTTGAATAGGTAATATCAACTAAATTATATAAAATATTAGGTAATTTTTACTAGTTGGCACCACATAAATTTGAATTCATGTGAAACATCAGTTTGTCGGCTGTTGTGTGTACAGAGATTTTAAATATATCGGGTAAAATGTAGGAATCAGATCAATGGAGAGAAACATAAAATACTTATTATAACTGTTGTGGAAAGGTGGCTGATTAGTTGTTTGTTTTTATTATGTTTGTTGTAGGAGTTCTGAAGTTTACTCAGATGATACACTTTTTTGCTGAAGATGATACTGAAATGGCCGAGCTAGCTAATGAATTGAGAACCAAGTTCATCCCTCCAATGCCAATGCTTCCTTTATTCCTACCCACACTCAATGAACCTTAACAAGTATTGAATTTATAATAATTTTAAGATGATTAATATGAGAATTTAATTCTATTTGTTTAGTTTAGTTAGTTATATTGAAATCTAATAGGTATAATTGTTTTTGAAAATTCAATGATCAAATTGACTGATTTAGCTTGCTCATTGTTTTGCTATGATGTTCATGGTCACCTATCCAAAAAGAAAAAAATAGCCATTTCCCAAGAGGATTTTCATTAATGGGAAATGTTATAAATAGTATATATTGTAGTCAAGCTAAATCAAAGCAATCTATTGTATGTACAGTATATTGATAGCTTAAGTTCTAATGTTTATACAATAGTTAGTTTATTATCACCTAGTTGTATTTACAGGCTGACAAATAGGTTTTCCAACATTAGTTACATGTATGGTAGAAAACTCCATCAATTTGTGAGACATGAACATTGTGTTGGATTTCGCAGTAGCCTAGCACACTATTCCTAGGACAGACTTTTGTCTATTGCAGTGCATTAGTATTAAAACAGTGGCAGAAGTGCACTGATTAGCCAAAACCCATGAATAGAATAATTAATCTGTAACAATATACAATATTATTGGATATCAAGAAAAGAAAAGAACAGAAAAGAAAGAATCAAAGAATTAAAAAAGTGAATATTACCAACATTCTAAACCAGAGGATGTCAAAATATGATGAAAAAGATCATAATTGGAGGTTGACAAAAGAAAGGAATACATGTGACGTGCCCCTGTAATACAAACCCCAAAGGCTGGGAAACAGAACCTAATATCTCTTCATTAAAATTATTAATTTTTCGCCATAAATATTAAAATTGAAAAAGGAAAGAGCAAACAAATTCCAAATGTACCTCATTTTATTAAGGAATATAAAACTCTAGGTACAAATATTATATTTTTATAAATTCTCTCTCTTAAATAATTTCTTAACATTGAATATGTATATTGCAATAGCTAAACAAAGTAGGCAGAAATAAAATCTATTCTTTCAGCATTGGAATTTTTTTTTTTAAATGTATGTAGGATCCTGGGGAGTGCGACAATTGGAAAAGGGCAGGGATGCTCATCATACATTTTGAAGGGTGAAAATCAAGGATCTGGTACCTTTTGGGCATTTCAGACTTTAATGGAGTACCAGAGTTGGTACCTTTTAGGGTCTATTTTTGGTAAATAAAATACCTAAAACAACTAGCATTTGTTTTTGGATTGGTACCATACCTTTTAGGGGTAAAAATGAATTGCGGCCACTTCCGCCAGGATGAGACTTGGGTACCTTTTAGGGATGATTTTGAAAATGTTCAATGAGCATCCCTACTCTCTTATATAGGAGTACCCCTCTCCCAGGGTGTACGATTTCTTTAAAAAGATATGCAACACCTTAAAATTGTGTCAATCTTGCCACATTTCACCCTAAAAAATGCAGCAATCTCACTCTGTCACTCATTTCTAGCCTCTGGAGAAAAATGGTCTGTTAGAACTTTGAAGTCAATCTATCTCATTTCTGATTGGTTAACTTGATTAGGCCAACCAATCAGCATCAATTACACAATTATTACAATACCTTTAAAAAGCCACCATGGTGAATTTGACTTCCATGAGTGTTATTAGTCTCATGTGTAACCCTTTTTTGTTTGTTAGTTTGTTTACAAGACCATGCAGCCATCATTTTGGTACACTCCCCTATGTAAGTTCAGTCCCCTGCAAAAGACACTTCAACAAGAGAGCAGAAAATTGGTCTCTTTTGCAAGGAAGCAATAAAGGGTTAGTGTGCAAAAGGACGGTTGTTTTTTGAGGCTAAAATATGCCCTTATATTAGCTGTATGCATCTCATTCCCAGGGCCTAGCAAGCTGAGAAGGCTCTGTGAATGAGGGCCTGATCTGGATGGATTGTACACGTAAGTTCAATTAAGATCCCACTGCATATCTGTCCAGCATGATTGCAAACTAGGGGTGTTTCCTTCCGTTGAAAGACGACAGCCTGACTGTTGCTAAAGTGGCACTCAGAGCTGCTAATGAAATTCACTGACTGAGAAAGCTGGGCTGTCCTTTTGAAAAGAAATTGTAGGGAACAGATAGAAAGAATCCTTGGTTACAATAATAGTAATTATAGTGACATTCACAGCTGAAAAGGACAACCCCGAGGAAGTAGAAGATTGTCACCTGGATTTTGTCTAGATATAAATAATGTACAAAAATACCATGGCGTCTTCATGTTAGCCATGCACATGTTAACACGTGCTTCTTTACAGCCAAAATCGTTGCATCGCGACCAGCAAACTACAAATCTTGTTTTGATTTTGGGTTTTTCTGAGCCGTCAATCAGTTTGGGGGCGGAGCTTCTTTCAAATCAACCAATCACTGAAGGAGTTTGTGAAAGCTCCGCCCCCAAGAATGATGGATGGATCATGTAAATCCAAAATGTAAGGGTGAACCTGGCTTTTAATAGCTTACAAATGAATATCTCAGTTTGGGAAATATAGCCTCATAACTCCTAATGACTTCTGTATATGTCATTAATAGTTGCATGTTGCTCAACACATTAATATCTGGTATTAAAACAAAACAATGAGAAATAAAACAAAAGTTTGAGAGTTTTCTCATGGTCAAATGGAAACTGCTCTAGCTAGCACCCACATTAATGATTTCCACTGTCTGAGTTTCAATATTTTTGTTTTGAAATTATTGTCTTAATCATTGACTTGGATTAATATTTCTCTGCTACTTCCATGCATGTGATTGAAACACTGTGAAGTTAAACAAATTGTGTATAGTTCTTTTTGTGGAAAGAAACCATTTAATAACTCTTGCATTTTAATATAAAGTTAAAATAAAGTTGGTACCAACTTACTTTCAAATCAATGTTTGTATTTTGTATATGTAATAGGACTCCATGCTTTCTAATTTGAAAATAACTGGATGAAAAAATTCCAAGAACTGCCAAAATTGGACATGGCCACAGGCCAAGTTCAATTTGTCAGTCAGGGGAATTTTTTGAGTTCAATTATTTTCAAATTGGACAAGCATGTAGTTCTGTTACTTATTAATTATTAATATAGTTGCCTCTAAACCCAATAATAATATTATCAGCACTCATCTTTATTTTTTGGTAAGCTGTCCAATTTCAAGTGTCCAGTTGAAGGAGAATTGGACAGTTAACCAAAATTGATTGATTTAGAGGCAAATTTGATTTAGAGGCATGCAGCTATATAATTCACTTCACTAGAAAAATAAACCCCAGAACTGTTGGACGTAAACTTAAGAATGCAATTTATTTTTCTAGTGAAATGTTTATCAAGAGCTGTATAATAATTATCCATTAAAAAGATGAATGTCAATCAGTCTCTATAATAATAATTAAAAATCCTTTCAGACAAACTATTTTGAATATCAAAATGACTACCCTGCGAGCAGAGTCCCCCTTTACCTTCTAATTGTTCGCTCGATTAGAAGGTAAAGGGGGACTCTGCTCACAGGGTACAAAATGACTACTTCTGTCAGCGTTTTTAAAACCAATGGCAATCAATGTACATATTTTTGTGAAATGTGCATTCAAGAAGTAATGACGACTATCAGACAAGACATACAGTCTACAGCAGTAGACTAGCTAGTTATTAGTACATTAGCCTGCGTGCAGCCGTTTATTTACCCATAATAAACGTCTGCGAAACAACGCCAGAAATCCTGTTCTCTGTGACACGAAATAAGAAGCAAGACATCACAACCGGAAGAGATTAGAACGAGCCATCAACCAATCAAAGTTCATGTAAGAATTGATCTGTGCAAGAGCCAATAAGAAATCGCTTCTTATTTCGTGTCACAGAGAACAAGATTTCTGGCGTTGTTTCGCAGACGTTTATTACGGGTAAATAAATGGCTGCACGCAGGCTATTAGTACATGTACTTAAATCTACTCAGAGATGAATATTTAAAACTTTGTCAGCTGCATGCATAAAAAGGTTGACGACTAATACACTCCCCACATGACCACCCACCCACCCTGATTCCCATCACCACCACCACCACCACCACAAAAAGGGTCAACCACTATACCCACTCCTAGCATAGAGCATGTTACTGACATTTTATGTGTATTTGTGGGAGAAGTACATACTTAGATTTATGGCATACAGTTGATCGCTCTTTTCACTTTCAATCATACAAAATCTATTTTTATTTTAAATGAAACTCTTCACTTAACATATTTTGTATATAAACATCACTTTGAAGATTGAAGATCTTTGACATGTTCTTCCATATCGTCATGGACAAGATGTCGCATAAAGTGCAGACACTGTTCATAAGTACAGAATGTTATGCTCAATGACACAGCAGCCTGTAAATTTGAATAGGACATTTTATAAATAATATTATATTGTCTTATCACATAACATGAGAGAGCATTGTGACAACATTAAAACATAGCAGCACAGGAAATCTAGCCTGCAATACAGCTGAACAAAACCCTGGTTTAGTCTATCTATGAAATAATGAACAAAACCTTGTCCTGGACCCCCAGCATAGTTGCACAATTATATACAAATGAGTTGTCACAGCTTAAAAGGGGTCTAAGAACAGCGCAATTCTGCAGAAGCCTGTTCGTTTTTCATAGGCATGTGACCAAATGGGTCTTAGCCATCTAGACTCCTTTTGAGCTGATAGCACTCATGATGGTAGCCTATTACTAAGTTTAAGAAGTCTTGGATACATTTACGCAGCATTTTTTATCCTTTGAACAACATTAAGAAGACATTCAGCGAGCAAGTGCACACTGTCCACTAACAGTTTGTTTTGCAATCCAGACTGGTGAGACTGGGCATTGTTGGTGAGGAAACACTGAGAGATTCTCTCTCTCTGGATTTGCCGTACGTACAATCTCGTGGGTATATGATGAGTTGTCACAGCTTAAAAGGGGTTTAAGGACAGCGCAATTCTGCAGAAGCCTGTTCATTTTTCATAGGCATGTGACCAAATGAGTCTTAGCTGTCTAGACTCTTTTTGAGCTGATAGCACTCAAATATATATTATGATTGGCTCACACTGAGATTCTATGGAGAGTACTCATGGGTCTGATTACTGTGTTAGTCATTTATACTATCAAAAATGTAAATGTAATTTAATTCAATTCAATTTAACTTTATTTTATTTTCTTTGAATGCCGTAAATCAAAGTTGAGTACTATGCTGGGGGTCCAGAACAAGGTTTTGTTCATTAATTTGGATTGCAAACAGGGTTCATATGCCCAGAAAATTCAATAAACCCAGGAGTTTCAAGGAGGATTTTCAGATTATTTCCAGGAGTTTTCTAGGAGCTTTTCACCAGTTCACTCAAGGGAAATGCATTTGCATAAGGTTTTTTACTGGCTGAGTTAAGGAATGTAAACAGACCTTTTATGCAAACATATAAGCACTTTGGAGTAAACATACACTTATTCATTTCTGTTTTCCAGGAGTTCTCCAGGAATTCATTTAAAAATCCAGGACTTTCAAGGACTTTCCAGGAAGAAAATAAAGATCCAGGATTTTCCAGGATTTCCAACAGGCGTATGAACCCTGGCAAAGCTACCCACAACATAGCATGCTCCCTAATAATTTCCTCAACAATTTTGATCTACATGTACATGGACAATCTATTTTCTCCTTCAGAATAGAATGCTCCCACAGAGGTGTCACTGATTTTAAGTCTAAAGGTAATGTTACACAGGACAATTTGCAACTGACAACAATTTCCTGCGCAACACTTGGTGAAATTGATAATTTTGCGTTAAAGTTTTTACAATTCATATCAAACATTTGCAACTTGTTCGCTAAGCAGAAATATTGCTAAAAACAGTTGCATTTTGTATTTTCCATACACTTTACAGGCAACATTTGTTGTGTGAAAAATCATTGTTGTGAATCAATGGTCCATGTAACTAAGCAATAATGAGTTTCTGCATGGTAACACTAACCTTAATAGTGCTTGGGGCAAGGCCCTTAAATAGACCAGCCATTCCCTCATATCTTAATATAGATTTAACACAGTCTATAAGACCAGTGTACTCAGGAACTCTGCCAAAGTTTGCTCTTGCTTCCTGAAATCCTTGAACCTGGAAAAATGGGGGAGGTCTGAATGCTACAAGTACTTATCAAGTCTAAACACATTAGTTATAAAAAAATACAGACTGAGGTTTTCATATGAGTGGGAAACTGATGGCACCAAATCGTGACTGTGTCAGTGACCTAACGGCTATAACATCAAAAATTTCTGTTGGACCCATGCCATGCCGTGACTGTGCTGTTTGAAATCAGCTCTAAAAGTGCCTAGTATTCTTCTCCATCTGGATGAGAAAATTATCCTTGACTGCAATTGAGCCATGATTCTTTTAAGAATACAATAATTAAAATTTACTTAATAGGCCCGTTTTAATCAGCAGCATGGCAGTTGTAGCACTACTAACACAGACAGACTCAGTGTATTTATCACATATCTGTGAAAAATGACACACATGCACTGCTAATGAGTTGTATACAAAGTAGCTGCATACTGTCTATGTGCCTTCAGCTTATGAAAAACAATATTTAGAGGTAAGGCAACACATGACTACTTTGTTGTTTTACCTGTATTCTTTTCTTGACAATATCAATAGGAAGGATAATTCCTTTACTAATCATGCCAGAAACACCACCACACACTAGACTTTCTAGGATATCAGCAGGCTTATAGGGGTTGTGTTTCTATAAATAATAAAACAGATAAAAAAAGATAATTAAAAACAATCAAATACAAAAATGAGAAAATAGATAAATGAATAACCAAGCTAAAGAGTAGACAGACAAGCAGGAAGGGAGGCATGGAGGAAGGAAGTAAGGCAGGAAGGAAGAACGAAAGAAGGGAGGGAGGGAGGGAGGGAGAGAGAGAACCTGGGAGAAAGGAAGGAAGGGAGGGAGGGAGGAAGGGAGGGCACTAGGGAGGGATGGAGTCAGAAAGGAAGGACGGCAGGGAGGGAGGAAGGAAGGAAGGGCAAAGGTAGGGAGGATGGGGAGAGTAAAAGGATTGGAGCAAAGGAAAGATGAATATTAAATAGATGGGAATGGAAGTTAAGGAGCTACATAGGAAGGAAAGAAAGGGAGGGAGGGAGGGAGGGAGGGAGGTAGAAAGAACGAAGGATCCAGAGATGAATGAAGGATCGAATGAATGAATTGAACAAACAAATGAATGAAGGAATGATAGAAGGATGAATTGGTGACTTATAATAGGGAGCTTAAGCATGAGACCCATTTGTCAACACGGATGTCGCTGCGCGTACGTTTTTGTTCGTGTGCACGCCGTAATGGATGAAATCTTGAACGCCAGAAAGCCTCAACTAACGCTCTAGCGAGAACGGGAACCTCATCTATGACGGCACACGCACGATCAAAAACGTACGCGTGATGTCCGTGTTAACAAAAACGTCTCCTGCTTAAGCTCTCTAATGAGTGAGTAAGACCTCTCAGCTACAGTACATGTACCTTAATGTCAAAGGTATAATCCCAAATCAATTTAAACAGTGTATAAGATCCAAACTGTAAACCTGCATAGGGAAAGATCTGAAGAAGGGATGGAATTAAACCTATGGAAAAATATGTGCACAGTTGAGAAAATGTTGAAATTCTGAGTTTACCTAGTGTACAATTAAAGACATCCATGCAAAAATGGAGTAAGTGACTTTGATCAAACCATGAATTTTCCTTTTGAACTGACAGATTTTTGAGTAGAATGTAATAGACTTTGATCAGTCATCATTTACTCTGTTTTTGTACCTGGACCTCTTCAACATTCTCTTCTACTAAAAAGAAGCATAATTATCAAAATTAAATGTTATTTAACTGTTGCAACTAAAGAGTCTGTAGGTTTTATATGATTGTTAGCATATGTTATGGCCTTCATATTCATTGTTTGGCTTTATGAATGTCAAGTGAACTGTGCAATGCTGTAACTGTGTGCGTCATTGCCGTGATATCTATTTGTAAACACGTGAAATTCCTGCTACAAATGTGCTGTAAGTGGACTGTGCCATACTCTATAAATTATGTGCTGTTGACCATGTTGTTTTTGCATTCATATCAAAACTGCTTATTGTGAATGGAACTGTTTTGCCTCCTCTATTTATAATGGAAGCTTTACCAGGAAGTTATTCTATTGAATAGTTTATAACAAAAGGAAAGGCCCAAGGACATTATGTGATAACAATTTTTTCTCTGAAATATTTACTCTCTAGCTCCTTTAGACTCTCTCCTCTTCTTTTCCTCTCTCCTTTCCTCTCTTGAATAAACTTTCACAATAATTAACTAAAGAAACTGTAACTTGTACCTTTATAAAATGATGTGGGTCCTTCAATAGTATACATCATGCGAGCTGCCTCCATCAGACTTGAGTAGACCTTTGGTTCCCCTTGAGCTACAAGTCTTGTTCTTATTACATCTAAAGGTTGTATAGCAAATGATGCAGCACAGCCAGATAACCCACCACAAACAAAGTGAGTCACTAAGACAAAACAAACAGTAAATTATCAATGTGACATGTATATTTGATACACTACTCATTGAGTAGTGAATGAGTAGTGTATCAAATAGAGCAGATTTCGTATGAGTGCTGTAACCGTGTCAGTGCCGTGTTGTCTATAAAAACAATCGAAATTCCTACTGTAACCGTGCTGTGACCGTGCGGTGCCGTTTTCACAGTCATACGAATTTATCTACTCTATACATGTCACAACAAAAGTTCCACAGCCTGGGAGTGTCTGAATTTAAACACAGTCCAGCACTCTCACTTCTCTGCCCACCTTGCTTCCCTATAGCAAAATATTACAGCTCAAAAATGTGATCACTGTTAAATGTATTTGCATCCTTTTTGTCTCACCACCCACCAACTCAAGCACTTAGGTAAGAGTAGAGATAAGATAAGACAATCCTTAGATACTGATTGGATAACTGATTGCTAACTGATGAAAGTATGTGACTGTATACATTGTAGCTGGTCATATGTTTGGGCTTGATGCTCTATAATACTGTGAAATAATTCCTGTGTGAAGTTATAGAGCAGATTTTGGATAGGCGCTATATAAATGTTCATTATTATTATTATCATTATTATTATTATTGTGATTTATTTCAACTTTTGATTTTCTAATGTTTCTTACAGAAATTTGCGGAAACTGACATTCCTAAGCAAAATTCTTAGAATTTACATGGAGTCAAAAAGTGGCATTTTCTAGGCACATGAGTAGAAGGCCTTAATCACTTCACAGTTCTGGGATATAATCCACTTTTGGCATTTTCTAATATTATTACTATTTTGGCATTTTTAAGTCCTGCCCTATGAAACTTATTAACTAGATCTTTGTGGTATCCTGCTAGGAAATCAATTATTATAATTTATTATTATTATTATTATTATTATTATTATTATTATTAATGACAATTTTGAATCTTACTTGGTTTGTGTTTGTGTTCCATTGTTTTTGGTGAAATGAAGTAAGCTGCTTTAGTACATGCCTCAAAGAATGTAAACTGAAATGAAAGAGAAAGAAAAAAAAATGGAGCCATCAGTTGACATTCAAGGTAGCTCATATGCACATGACATATAGAAATAAGTATTCCTGAAGACGTATTAATTAATGGGGCTCAGTAGTTTGCTTTGAGTGGTCAAGTCTTAGGATATTCAGCAAATACTCAGACAGAGTTTGCAATTTGGGTTATATGTCATCAGGGTGTAGCTCGATCTACCAATGTCAATCCTTTTTGTCAGCTAAATTTAAAAACACAATCATTTATTTAAAATCAGCCAATTGCTCAAGGAAATGTCTAGTCCAAAACAAGACTGTGGCAAGAGGTACAGCAATTTGAAGTTAGGTATAGAAAGCCCCGTTACACAGCAAAAGTTCCAGTCTAACCTACATGTATTAATTGTATAATATAATGTAAACAGTAACAAACCTGAAAATAACCATAAGCTATAGATAGAATTTGAGCAGGTACATGGCCTTTCCTGTAACATTAACATATAGAGCTATCAATTTCTGAGCATACAAGAAACATGTTTTTTAAAAAACTGGCTTGTGTGTACATGCAGGTGCCCAAAACCCCAACTGCTGGGGACTGGGTCTAACATAATAATTTGTTTTATATCACACACACTGTCACACAACTCTTGGCTATACTCTGTGCTCTGATATCAGTCAAATTCAAACCCTGTGACTTGTATTTGACTACTACAATGCTCTATGAATATGCAGAGAGCTCTATATAAATAAGGTCAGTTTGAGTTTAATTTATAAAATAGAGATTCTCAGTAATTACCATAATGCTAGGACACCTTCTTCACTATAAACTAGTTTGAATGCTTGCCACACTCCAGTGTACTTGCCCGTAGGCTTGGTCTGGTATCCAATAAAATATAAAAGTTAATATCAAATCTTGGTACATTAATGTCTGGATCTATGGTTGTGTACTAGGAACCTTAAATATCCCAAAACAACAATGCACCCATCATGCACAAGACACTTAGTGTTCTCGTTTATGCATGTGCAAATGCCTTCAAAGGTTTATTTTATTCATTTTATTCAATAGCTTCAACAGGGCAATGAACGACTCTGAGTTTTGGAATATGAAAAAGCATCAACTGATAGAGCACAAACGATTTTGATTGATTGGCCAACAACTGAACCTTAGACTATCCGATTAGCTAAAGAAGGATTTATTTATCAAACAACAAAAAATATATAAAATCATTTGCATAATAGTAAGAGAACTTTTGATTACAGTACTAGAACTACAACTCAAATTAAGTTCTCTAATGCTAAATATCATTGTGAAGAAAGTAAAAACAGCTGAAATGAATGAGTGAATCAATCAATCAATCAATCAACCAATCAATATTATCAATAAATCAATCAATCAATCAGCCAATCAATCAACAGTCAGATATAATCATCAAACATGATGAGATGTCAAGGATATCCATATACTGACAAATTTTGTTCAAAATGACTACATACATACATACATCAACTTTATTTAAACACGATATTTGTTAAAGCTTGCGCTTATGGGGTCGTGTATCTATCTATAAAACGAAAAACTAATGATAAATAAATATTAACCTAATATAAATCACGTTATTGATGTCATCCATCAAGATAATGATGCAAAAAAGGACTGAAATGGTTTCCTGAATGTGGCATCATAAGGTGGTCAAGCATTATGCAATGAATGAAGGTGATATTTTCAGCATGCATCTGCCAAGAGAATATTACTGATCAACAATCTTATTGGAATTTTGATCTTCCAAGACAAGTTTTCAAATTATACAAATTCTCTGGTTGAGAGTACATGGTGATTACTGTTTGATCACCATCTAAGCCAGATATAAATGAGATTTATCTGGTGTTCAAAACCCAGTAAATATATAAATGCAGACTGCAAGCAATGCAGGTACTACATTAAACAGATACTCAGATGTTTGCTTTTCGTCCTCACAGAGGAATGGAAATAAACCTTTGCCAAGCAGGGTATTTTAGCTGCATAAAACATGAGTTTACTGATCGTACATAAAACAATTCACCCGAATGTTTGTTCAAGCTGAACAAACTAACAAAACCAAGTTTTCAAAATAAAAAAATCTCCAAAAAATCAAGCCCAAATCTCAGTCAAAATATCAATTTACTTTTACCCGCCCCCTTTTATGCCAAGTCATTGTTTACAAATCGCTTATAACTTAATTACCATGTGCTTGCACGTAATTGTACAATAATTATTGCTTACCGTTTGACCACTGAATGTGGGTTCTACTTGAAGTTGAAATCTTATCTTTACAACATCTAAAGGCTGTACAATAACTCTTGTAAAAGCACCGGCAATCGATCCGCAAATGCCACATTGAGAAGAGGTCAGTCCTTTCTCCACGCGGTTGGGATCAAAACCTACCATTTTTAGAAGCTAAATTACCTCATAACTTTAGAATAAAACGATGTAAACGAGACATATTTATCAAAAAGGCTTAAAATATCTTCTCTTGGCATTAGCGTTTAAAAAACTAAGTTATTTTGTTAAAGAAAAATTGTGATTCACGTCACGCAAAATCGTCCGCCATCTTTGTCCGTTGAGTCAAAATACCTTCAGGCGTTCCAAACTAAAACCGAGCGAGACTGAGCGGAAGTAAATTAACAGTTTACCGGAAGTAAATATTATATTCCCGCGAGAGCTTGAATTTCTCACGTGACATGATTGCTTGTTTTTGATTGGTTATAGTGTATAAACTGCCCGATGGAATGCATTTTGTCGATTTCTTCAGTGAACACAAAAGTTTTGTAAATTTCAACACAAATGGTCAGCCGCTAAGGAATTTCTTTAGCTTTGAGCTAAAAATGTCGGCCCACAAGACGAAGGCTTCAAAAAGAGCTCTTCCAAACGTCCCTTTATTACGGACTGGGAGTGCAGATTTCTTTAATGTACCCGCCGTTAAAAATGGCAATCAAATTGTCACCGGTTCAAAACCACGCTCAACCGTCAAAGGCACATCTTCGACTCCTACAACTCCAGAGAAAGTTATTGTCAGAAAAAGCAGTGCTCCGGCTGGAGTTTTACGACAACAGTTTCTCAAAAACTCTCCGCTTTCAACTCGAAGACGGCTTCTCGAACAACGACGTGACAGTGGAAATTCTAGTTCGAGCAACGAATCCCCGCTATCAAGTCGAAGAAACTCGAAGGAGAATTTGCCTACAATCAAAGACGATGGTGATGATGTTAATAAATCAAATGACAGAAAAATTGCTCGTGTTTTGCCGATGTCGCCCGCTTTGTTGGCTAATGAAGGAAATAGTGCATCAACAGCTACAACTCCGAACTTGAAGAATTTGAAGGAGTCTGAACTACTAGTACGAAATGTCGTCCAAAAGGGTAGCCTGTCTACTCCAGAGTGTTCGAAAACGACTATTGGAACTACTAGAACTTGTGATATCAAAACGAATGCTACTACTCCGTACACACCTTATCAAGTCCCAAATGTTTCAGACGAAGATTCGTGTAGTATTGTCGTAGCTGTGCGTGTCAGGCCGATGTCACAAAGGTGAGTTTCTACTTCGAAATTAATAGTTTTCAGTGCATAAATTTGAAACATAAAGCTTAGGTGGTTGATCATTATTAGCTATCACTGTTTCGCATTTTAAATTTAGATATACACGTTACTTCCTCATTTCTGTACATTTTTACGTCTTTATCAATATGTACCTGCAATTGACATGTATATCGGTTGTCAATTGCCGTTTGATCAAATTTCACAATCTAATCCGAATTGTTATTCTACTGAAGTGGAAACAAAAACTCATCCCTATTTAGCAATATCTTATAAATTAGAGAAGTGGTCTTTGAAGACTGCTGTTATTTTATGATGCTTTTCTAGATAGGCTAAATGCGAATTTGGTAACTGATATGTCATGTTTTTAAGCTTGTTTTGGATATCAATATAAAACTAATGATCAATTTTTTCCAAACTCAAACACAACTTTTAATGCTGTAGATCACATATTACACAGTCTCAAAACTAATCGCGAAATATCTTTCCTTTATTGTTTATTGGGCGATATTCGTTATTGTTGCTATGCTGTCGCACTTTGTAATATCATATCAAGTTTAAACAACATTCGTAGCGTCACTTCAGTTTGTTTATTCAATTAACTAATGGTATGTTCATGTTAAGTTTATTATAATTGACATATCATTAAATGAACAAGCAGATATACTCAACTGCTGCGATCAAATGTTCCAATTTGTTAATTGAAACAAATCTATAACTATTTTCCTTGAAAGATAAAGTTTTCTTTATATAAAATATGTCCATTCTAAAATCCTTCTCGCCTCGTTTCAACATGGCTGATTATGAAGGATACTAGTATTGTTTATAGTAGATTAAAACCTATTGTTATCTATATCTCGAGTCGACAGTAAATGGAATTTTAATACCCACGAGGTATAATTTGTCATCAAATTTAAATACCACTTGATTTTGATTGTTATTACTCTTCACGAAACCCTTTAGAGTTCTTGATTACATAAAAATAATTGAAACTGCTTGGATTTCAATACAGGGGAACTTATACTTTGGGATACCTCTTTAAGGGGAGACTTTGGAGAGAGAATAGTATTACCAGTTGGCTGTGGGTGATTAAAGAAGTAAACACAATAGATAGGTTTCTTGTCCTTTATTGCTGTATTTTCTTTAGTATCACCACATTCTTTACTATAACTTATCAGAACTTTATAAATACCATCAAAACAATGATAAAAACAAGAACTTCAATGTTAAAGCTACAGATACCACCGAGATGCATAAATGATCATCTAAACCATTGACTAGATACATATTCACCATTCTACAATTTCACTGGTGGTAATATTTAAGCAATAGAAGATAGATTTCTATGACTCTACCGGTGAAATAGAGCACGCGTGATGTTGGGAGAAACACAAGAAAAGTTTGAAAATCACGAGCCGTAGGCGAGTGATTTTCAAACTTTTTCGAGTGTTTCTCCCAACATCACAAGTGCTCTATTTCACCGGTAGAGTCATAGAAAACTATCTTCTATTGCTTTTATGATATAGCAAGAGGTATTTTAAGAACGATCAAATTGTGTTATTTTCTGATCAAAACTAAAGTTCTCAAAACTTGCGCAAATGTAAGCCAATCACATTTGTCGTACTATTGACTAATCAGTGTGACTCAAATCGGCGTTTTTGACAAAACAGTTTGACAACTTTCATCTAAAGAATTCTGCAAAAAATATGTTGAAAAGAGAGTTTTCTGTTTTTATAATGAAACAATGACTCGGAAATCAGTAGACAAAAAGGCCAAATATAACTTACAGTTCTTCAAGATTTGGAAATGTTTACTTGCTTTCGACGAATCAAGCAGCATTCGCTATGGTAGTGGTAAATTGAAAGCCGTGTTTTCGGTTGGAAAAAGCTGAAGTTTGAAAGAGGCTTAAGGCGCTGTTACACGATGCAATTTTTCTTGCAACTTGCAATGCAATGCTGACAAAAGCAGAACATTGCCAGTTGCTGGCAAGATGTCAGACGCTCGCAATTCTCTTTGCAACTCGCAACGCAACTCTTTCTTGACCTTCGAAAAACCAGATATATCCGTGGTCACTACGTTCTGATTGGTCATTTGCGACAGGGATTGCATTGCAGGTTGCTGGATAGATGTTACACGCTGCAACGTGCTTCGCAACGTTGCGAAAAGTAGAAACTTGTTTAACTTTTTCTGCAACTTGCAACGTTGCATTGCAAGCTGCAGAGGATGTTACACGCGCAATCTCTTCTGCAACTTGCAACGCAACGGCATTGCATTGCAAGTTGCAAGAAAAATTGCATCGTGTAACAGCGCCTTTACAGGATAAGGATTTTGCTGATGAACGAGAAGCTGTTGATTTGAATTATCTGTTGGCTGTTCACCGGTAGCTTGTGTCAAAACATCTCTACACTGGCGTAGTTGGTTCATACAAAGGATGATTGAACAACAGAGGTTGAACAAGTTGTCTCGTGGCGACAATCAGTTTTGGAAATCTTCCGCCTCTCTTTGTAAGTAAGAAACAAAACTTTGTTCAATGAAAAATAACTCTTATTGATCGAAACTAATCCGGGAGAAAAAACAATTTACTATGCTGTGAATTCTAGTTCCTTAAAGTTGATTTATACTGGCGTTTGCAAGTTCATGCTCATGCAAGTCATTTTCTATGAATATTTACGTTGTTATTGTCCGACCACGAGGCTTAGTTTGTAAATTTAAAGGATAACTGGAATGATGGAAAGTATTTTCTAGTTTATTTCTAAGTTTTGGTCTCCTAACTACAGTGAAATTTGTAAATAGACGTTTTGGTAAAATCATTCGTCAGAAAACCATGTCTTTACCGGTGAAATAGAGCATAGATTTTGGTTGTCTCTCAGCCAATCAGAACGTGTGTTATAATTGAGCTATATTATAAATAATAATAACTAGGTACTTATACAGCACATTTCATATCATGTCAATACCCTTTACAATGGAGTAATCGAAATTAATGAAGTAAAGAACGTAAAGTGTTTTTAAGAATCTCAACTGTCATGGGGGCAAACCACTTGGCCTTTTATGGGTAAAAGTTAAACCTCAGCTAATGGCACCAGTGGGACCCGAACCTGGAATTGCCAGATTGCAAGACCAATGTACTAACCACTAGACCATGCTGACCTCCCTATGATGGCCACCTCTCCATGACTTGGGACCAGTTATACGAGACCAAATAAGACACATATTACATGTACATAAGATTTATCTTATATAAGGTGTGAACCTCTCCATATAAATGTCACTGTTTGGCTAAGATGCATGTTATTCAAGGCTTATTGAGGAATAGCTCAGAATGCTGTTCCCCAATAAGGCATATCTTAGACTAAAAGTGCCATTTGTCGATCCCATTTGTCCAGAGAAATTCGCCCCTTATTTAAATCACACCTTTGATAAGATGTGTCCTATTTTTCACTGAAATAAATGACCCTGTAGTCTTGCCTCAGAAGGCCATTATGGAGAGGGTTGACTGTATTTCCCTTTACTTGTTTACAGAGAAAAGAATGACAAGAATGTTACAACCTGTGTTTCTATGGAACAAAATGAAACAAGTATAACATCAGATCAAGGTGTAAAGTACGACTTTGTGTACGATTACTCCCTGTGGTCTGTGGATCCTCAACACCCTGAGTGTATTGGTCAAGAAGAGGTTTATAAACTGCTTGGAGAACCTTTATTGAATAGTGCTTTTCAGGGCTATAACACTTGTCTCTTTGCTTATGGCCAGGTAATGTAAAATAATGTAATACTATTTCAAGTGACATTCCTATATTTAAATTGTTTTGAATGGCATTTTATTGGCATCAGGGCACACACAATGCAGCTTTTCTTGCAACATTGCCTATAACAGTAATTGCACCATGCATATGCCCACCTTGAACCAACTGCACACAACCTTGCAGAAAACATTGCAGAAATACAACTTTACCCTGACCTTCAACTGTTGTGTGTAACTTTCACGTGCGGCAACCTGTGTTGCACACAACATTACAGAAAACATTGTGCATTGTATGTCTGCATGGGTGCCCTTAATTAGCTTTGGATTGTCAACATTTTTGAATATATACCAGATGATATTGATAGAAGATGTGTGAGCTAGGGTGTAACAAAATAATAATGAAGATGTCTTGTGGAAGATCCATTTTGCTAACATTAACTTTTTATGTTTTTCCCCTCCATTTAGACTGGATCAGGGAAATCCTACAGGTAAGAGACAATGAACAACAGGTCACTTAGCATCATTGAGGGAATATTTCTGTTGTTTTCCATAGAATATATCCTGGAATATCTCTTAGTTCACTTTGCTGATGACCTTGATTTTGATCTTCCAACATTGTTGTGTTGGTAATCTGAATTAACCCCTTCCATTTGTTACCTGAGTATTTATGAGTCAAAGCTCTGGTAGCTCTCAGGTTGAGAAATCCTGTCAAGATAGTCAACAAAAATGCATGCCTATATTTTATCAGGATCTTGCCAAGATCTTGTCATGATTATCCCAAGATAATCTTTTAAGATCATCTTTAAATAATTATTTGCTTGACTCCAAGATATTGGCAAAATGTAAGATCTCTGAAGATCTTCCAAGAGCCTGACAATGTGCCCAACCTTGAACTGCTGCACATTACCCTCCTAATACAAATTTTCTTGGTATTTTTTATGATTTACCTACAGTATTATGGGACAAGGTCAAGATGCAGGTGTATTACCGAGATTCTGTGAAGAACTCTTTGAAAGAATTAAAATTTGGCCTGAGGTAGGACACTGCAATGGGACTTCACAACATTGTGTTACTTTAAGCTGTCCCTTCAGATTAGGAAGTGACCAATGTGATTCAGGCAATATTAAGGACTTTGAGAGATTTTGATGAAATGCTATGCTCTAACATTACCAGCAAGAGGCATAATGATTTAACTTGCTTCAACAGAATAAATTCACAGTTGAAATCAGTTACTTTGAAATCTACAATGAAAAGATTCATGATCTTCTGGTTTCTCACAAAGGAAAGGATGCTAAGAAACAGGTGTGTATAGCCCCTCTACAATGACCTCATGGAGTGCTGTAAAGTATGTATACACGCACATACACCTATTTCAAAGGAGGTTGTCGGAAAAAATTCGCTTCCTTAATTTTCTAATTTGTCTTGATATTTAGCATCAACAAATGAAGGTGTGTAAGAGAGAGACAATCTAGATTTTTGAGAAAAAACGCGCGCGCATGCTGTATATTTAGAGTTCGCAGTTTACACGTCCCTCATCCAATGAGAGCGTGCGTTATATGATTGTTAATAGCAAAGCGCAACAGTGACGTAACAACTCAGACAAACAAACCAAATTCATCTCCTTGAGCCCCATTTCGGTACTTTGGAATTGAATGCCCATTTTCTTAAACATAAGCAACGTTTTCATAATAAGATATAGGCTTCTCTGTGTTCTATTCAGTACGATTACAGATTCATAATGTATGTCATGCATCTATTACGCGAGCTATTTTTAGTACCCGCTGCGCAACGCTATTTATAACTAGCTATACAGTAAATCACAGGGGTGTAGGGTGAAAGGTGGAGAGCTGAAATGAGAAAACTGTAACTAAAGGTATCTTCTTTCTCAGCAGCTGAGAGTTCGTGAACATCCAGTGATGGGACCATTTGTGCAAGACCTCTCAACGTAAGGAAAATCATTGTTGTTTATAGTGGGTCCTATCGTTTTTAATGCTACATGCATATACTTACAGGTGCATGTCAAAGGATTCTTTAATTTACGTTTCATTGTCTTTCTAGGTATGTTGTGAGCTCCTACTCTGATATTGAGGTAATGAAAACCGTTAATAAAGTGAATTTACTCACATCACATATTTGCAACTTGACGTTATTGTAAAAATTTTTCACACATTTGTACATTAAGATGTGGCTACAAGAGCACCAAAATCGTTCAACTTTTTCCTTTGCAAGTTGCAGAGCAAATTTTGCTCGTATTGCCACTCCTCGCGCAACAAATTTTCTTTCTTGCAACGAGTAGAAAGAGCCTAAAGAATTCTTTCGCGGTGAACGCTAGGACTGAATCAAAAGCCGTCAGAAAATCCATTGTTTGCTTGTGACATGATGAAAAGTGTCAATGCACGTGCGTACATACGTAAAGCACGCTACGCCACTGGATAATCATCATCATGTCATCTTTACTATCACCATTCACCGTTGTCAACTATCAATCATTTACATTGTATTATTATTTTATTTACATTTTATTATTATTTTACTGTTTAGTCATGGCTGGCTTTAGGAAACACCAACAGAGCTACTGCAGCTACAGGGATGAATGACAAAAGCAGCAGATCACATTCTGTTTTCACAATCATGATGACCCAAACAAAGGTGAGAAGATCTACCAGCACTTTCCTCTCCCTCCCCTCCACTTTCTTGAATAACCATTGCTCACTGTTACATCAAGATTCCCGGACACACGATAAACTTTTCTTGCAACATTTTGTGCGACACTGAGTAAAACACATTCACTGAATACAACACAGACTTACACCATGTGTCCACCACTGCAATAGTTTGCACGCAATAGTTTTAGGATCGAGTTTTCTTCTACAACTTTTTCTGTAACATTGTGTGTGTAACATTGCACAGCGAACACACGGTACAACTAAGTAGCGCCAAGAGACCATAATACTAAGAGAGCGAAGCTCAGTATTGATGTCTGTGCCATGTTCGTGGCGGCTAAGGCTATTTTTAGTAACTTCGCCATCGCGCGCGCAAGTCCCTCCACCAATAGAATTTGATTTTTGACGTGCGCGCGGACGGGACCGTTTGAATTCTATTGTCTAAGAGCCTTGCGCGCGCGATGGCGAAGTTACTAAAAATAGCCTTAGCCGCCACGAACATGGCACAGACATCAATACTGAGCTTCGCTCTCTTAGTATTATGGTCTCTTGGTAGCGCGCAATTTGCAAAAAAGGTTACGTCGTGCATTTGTTCGGACCTCAATTTCCAGAACAAAAGAAGCTTGTATTATTTCCTTTGTCGAGATTTTCTGATTATACTAAAGTCTCATAACTGTACAAAACCATGTCTTCCTAATTTCTGATGATCGTCTGCCCCGGCGGTTTCGCATTTTAAGCCAAAGCTGTGTTGGTCACTGCGTGCAACTACATGTAATTCAACCATCATTTAGTTAAATCAAGAGACCATAATACTAAGAGAGCGAAGCTCAGTATTGATGTCTGTGCCATGTTCGTGGCGGCTAAGGCTATTTTTAGTAACTTCGCCATCGCGCGCGCAAGTCCCTCAACCAATAGAATTTGATTTTTGACGTGCGCGCGGACGGGACCGTTTGAATTCTATTGTTTAAGAGCCTTGCGCGCGCGATGGCGAAGTTACTAAAAATAGCCTTAGCCGCCACGAACACGGCACAGACATCAATACTGAGCTTCGCTCTCTTAGTATTATGGTCTCTTGGTTAAATGTTTTTGTCGTGTGATTGATACTAGACTGAAATCTTTGAAGACACAGAAGCTCAACTGACAAAAATAAGTAAAATCAACCTAATTGATTTAGCTGGTAGTGAGAGAGCAAGTCATGTCCTTAACGACCAAGTGATTAACTCCACCGAAACTGCAAACCTGAGGCTTAAGGTAAGACAGCGTGTTTATCTTATGCATTTACATTACAATGTTACCATACATGGAGCTCAGTCAATACTGCCCTACCGCTTAAAAAGACTTTCGCTCAACATACTCAACAAAGTAAGCCAACCAGATGGCATAATCTTCCAAAGTAATGCTTTATATAATTGACTACGCCTACTCCAATCCAGATAGATTTGAAAACGCTTCTTTATCTCTCAGTTTTCGCACCTTAGACAAAAAAAAAAAACCCACTGAACCCCATTGTAGTCTGGCTGCAATCCTAATAAAAATAGACCTCTATGAGGCCATGTGGTTACGGCCTCAAATCCAAATATAGATATAGACACATTTCAAGGCCTGTCCCTGGTTGGGGGTGGGGGTAGGGGTAGGGGTTTACTTCGACTAGTGCATACACACACACCGACTTTGTCCTAGTGCCCTTGGTAAGTTTATGTTCTATTTGACCTGATGCGTTTGGTCACGTAATGGATAAAACATCTGAAACATGAACGAAAAAATACACGATTTGTTGTGTCAAAAACGCCGTTGTAGAAGTCTTTACAGCAAACAATTTAGATATACAGTGAAATAAAAAGTTGAATAAACTGGTATATTAGCAGGTAATATTTTTGCATGTGAGATATATAATAATACCATGCATGATAATAGAAAGAGAAAGGCAAACACTAATAGCTGTTGACAGACAAATTAAAGATCTTTACTACTGCGGCTTGTTGAACTACAGGCAACCAGTGTACGGTTCGAGGTGCGTACCGCGTCTTGTTAAAAAGTTTATTAACGACAACATGTCAATCGCTCTTACTCTAGCGGCAGCTAATCTAAATGTCCTTTTTAAGCCGGTTTTGGGCTTCTTTTACATGGGCACGAGTGAACGCACGAGTGCGTCTAGTTAATAATCGACTTCAACACCCTCGGACGGGCGAACGAAGTTCGCATATCTTTCGGCTTGACAATTCGGCTCTACTTCGGGGATTTCCGAATTACGCACGCACGCACGCACCCTTGAAGCCCATGACATAGTGTGTTACTGGCATAAAGCCAGTAACCACAAAAAAGGATGTGCTGTTAAATTTGTGTGGACGTAACCTTACTTATCTGCTTTTTTTCGCCCTTTTTCTGTAGGAGGGAGGTAGTATCAACAAATCATTGCATACCCTTGGCAAAGTTATTTCACTTCTGTCTGACAAGGAACTCCAGAAAAAGAAGAAGAAGATGTATATTCCTTATAGAGACTCCATTTTGACATGGTACGTATCATGCAATTTGTTTCCTAAAAGAGAAAAATGAGATTGAATGAAATAGGAGTTAGCGTGGTTTAGTTGGTTAGTGCGGGGTCTTATAAGTCAGAAGTTCACACTTCGACTACTATAGGTGGTGTAATTCTAATAATTGGTATATTACGCGCGCTTTGACTGTGTGATTATAGTATACACACGCAACAGGATCTTACGCGCGTTCTAATTGGTTGAATATTTCGATAAATATTATATGAAGCAAGTAGAGTCCGTGCATCTGTACCAGAATACGTCAAAACACGTGTGGCGAGAACAACAGTCACGTTGAATTCGCCTCGCGCGTGACATGCTTTTTTGTTTTCACCAAATTTTGACGACATCTTTGCATCTATTATTGTACAGACGCACGTAGATATAGAATGTATTTGTTAATGAGTTGGATAGTGTATCTATTTGAAAAACACTATCTATCTGATCTTCAACGATTCTTTTTCAATCGCACTTATGTGCGATGTCCTAGTATCATTGATGAGACAAGCAAATGATTTTTTGTTTCACACTTCAACTTTTTTTTCCCGCTAGGCTTTTAAAAGACAGTCTGGGAGGTAATTCCAAGACAGCCATGATAGCAAATATTAGTCCTGCAAGCTGTCATTTTGGTGAAACGTTGAGTACACTTCGATATCCTTTACTATGCTGTACCTGGTTGGCAACTCCTGAACACATTCACACTATAATGTTGTACGATCCTGTTTTTCGAATCGCGTGTTACGTGTAAGTCTAGGGGAGCGCGCGACGTTATCGAATCTTTCGAGAAAAATGGATCACTTAGTGTTGTTTGGTCCAATTACATTTGTACTACCAGTGCTAAAAATATGTAATGTGGCAAAACCTTTTACAATTACATGCGCAGTAACGCTTCTTGGGGATATTTGAGCCTAAAAGAAGTAGAACTGTATCGTACCTTTGCAACTGTTGCAACTCTTGCCTGCAATGTTGCAGATAAAGTGCCAGTAAAGCTGCACTGTGTGTCCGAGCCATGAGGGGATAAGCTGATTATCTATTGTTTGTTTATGTGTTAGTTCGTGTGTTTGTCCGTCCGTCCGTCCGTCCGTCCGTCCGTCCGTCCGTCCGTCCGTCCGTCCGTCCGTCCGTCCGTCCGTCTGTTCGTTCGTTCGTTTGTTTGTTTGTTTGTTCGTTTGTTTGTTCATTCGTTCGTTAATTTGTTTATTTGCTTGTTTATTTGTTTGTTTGTATTTGTTTGTTTGATACAATGAGTTGTTTTATTCTTTAACCTATCACACATATGCACAGCGCGCTAGAACCATCATCAACAAGGCTGTCATCAACGAAGACCCAAACGCTAGAATTATTCGAGGTAATTAGATTAAACACTACACGTACACATTGATGTTTTTCTCATTTACAAAACTGATTAAAAAATTTTTGTTTGCTGTTTTATGTTTTGGAAATGCAATCTCTTGAAGATATTCGAGCATAATTCACAATGGGAAGGTTTGTTAGAGCAGAAAGAAAACTTCCATACATTTCATCTCCATGTGAAATAGTCAAGAACAAAATCCTTTGAAAATGGGTATACTATTCGTACACATAGGGAAAATTAAAACAGCTCGAGGATTTACAAACTTGTAAGAAATCGCTAGTTTATTTGCAAATTGCTAAGGTTTTCTTCTTCTTCTATATTAGAACTGCGGGCAGAAATCGAACGCCTTCATCATATGCATGCCAGCAATTCACCAGAGGACAACAAGAATGCATTGACGGAGATTCAACTTCTTCGTGATAAACTAATGGAATCCCAACGACTGTTAGTTGAATCTACAAGGCAAGAAATGAAAAAATGTTTTGTAAATTTGGCTACTATTCTTTTCTGATGTATACTTTTTTCTGTTTAGGAATTGGCAAGAAAAGTTTGCCTTATCGGAAAGAAGAAAACTTGAAGAAGCGGAAAACCTGAAGGTTTGTGTTTCGTTTTCCATATTTCGTAATGAACATATATCCTCAAATCTAAGTTTTGGGGATGTTTTCGCTGAAAAATCAGCAAACTTTTCTACAGTTTTCTGATTGTATTTTTCTTATTAACTACACAGAAAGCTGGCATTTCCTTCAAAGTAGATAACAGGCTACCTAACCTCGTTAATCTCAACGAAGATCCACAGCTTTCAGAAATGCTTCTGTATATTTTAAAACCAGGTAAGTAGCGTATTCTAACCTGTAAACTCCACCTAAGCTCCGATCGCTCCGAACATGATGTGTGTCAGTTACTATCATTACAATTGCTGATTTATTTTTATTACGTTAGGAACAACTACTGTTGGACATCAAGATAAAGAAGACATTCAACTAAGTGGTGCTTTAGTAGCAGAATCGCACTGGTTTGTACTTATTATATGATTACTGTTGAGCAGCCTCGAATTTCTTGTTCCCGACTTACGGTGTTTTCCATTTAGTGGAACCAACCGACCAAAAACGACCTGATTTCTTTGGACTGATTCCAGCCAGACACCCTTAAGGACACCCTTATATTCAATTTTCGCTTAATTATTAATTTCTTTACCGTCCTTCCTTCCTTCCTTCCTTCCTTCCTTCTTTCCTTCCTTCCTTCCTTCCTTCCTTCCTTATTTCCCTCTTCCCTTAACTTTCATTTTTGTTGCACTTGTCAAATTTTTAGTTTGATTTATTTTTCTTTTAACAGCATCATCAAAAATGAAGGAGAAAAAGTGACCGTCACTCCGCTTGGTAAAGTTTTACTTTTCTCTCGTACCCTGTTTCTCTATAACCTCTCTTACTGAAGGCAGATGGCTTAGAAAGTGTTCAAAATATAACACAGTACACGTTGACTTGGTTTTCAAACCTGTAGCATGGCCCTACACAGTAGAGGAAGTTGTTGCCCCCCTAACTGGCAAGAAAACCTGCTCTCTAATACCTATATATTTTCTACAAAGAAAACATAGCTCATTGCCTCCCACAAGAAATTTGGGTTGTGTGCGGCCCAGAGTCGCACTAATTAGTAAATAGATTTGAACATTATCCGGCTAATTTGTCTCAAGTCGCTATGAGTCATCAACAGGTTGTGTGCCTTGTCCTCCGCGATGCTCATCAATAGCCATCTACAGTGGTCTGCTTCAAGCTTATAGTCCAGTTTCTAACGTTCTTTTTTCCTATGTTCTCTTTTTATAACGACTATCAAACAATAAACCGTTTGTTTTCCAGCTGACGCTCCAACGTATATCAACGGTCAACTTATTTTAGAAGGAACAGAACTACATCATGTAAGTGACAGAGAACCGATGACGCTCGTTCCTCGAAAGACCCCATAATTTATTCCCCAACCCATTTACCTCCCGATAAAGTTTTTGTTCGATTGTCGAAGTGCTTTTCAATCTGTATGATTTTTTGCGTTAGTTTACAGCAAGAGACCATAATACTAAGAGAGCGAAGCTCAGTATTGATGTCTGTGCCATGTTCGTGGCGGCTAAGGCTATTTTTAGTAACTTCGCCATCGCGCGCGCAAGTCCCTCCACCAATAGAATTTGATTTTTGACGTGCGCGCGGACGGGACCGTTTGAATTCTATTGTCTAAGAGCCTTGCGCGCGCGATGGCGAAGTTACTAAAAATAGCCTTAGCCGCCACGAACATGGCACAGACATCAATACTGAGCTTCGCTCTCTTAGTATTATGGTCTCTTGTTTACAGTAAGTATAGCAAGTAATGTAAATGTGCTTATTATGTCTTTTTATTCCCCCAAGGGGGCTTATTCAAAATCCAGAAATAATTATAAAATAATGCATACAGTTTTTATCCCTTTTATACATAACTGTTTGTATACTACTACATTTTTGTGATTCGACGCAAGTGACATCCTGATGTTCTCAACAAAAATTAAGGGAGGGAAATGACGGCTATTGCAGCCAGAGGTTATTCAACAATTGAGCTTTTAGACGGGTGGCTTAATTGGAAGGGGTGTATTGAAGTTCGTGGGGAGGGGGGTGCTTATTCGGTCATTTAGGTAGTAATAGTGTATGCATGTCATGTAATCTAAATATGTTGTTGGTTTGTTTTCCAGGGTGATCGTCTTGTTATTGGAGGAGATCATTTCTTCAGGTGTGTGACGTGTTTGTAGTGCTGCAGCGATCACTAACAGATTAGAATTTTGTTCCTATTTGGAATTTCAATATTGTTCACTCGACGATCACTAACAGATTAGAATTTTGTTCCTATTTGGAATTTCAATATTGAACAAAACGTTCACTCGGCGGGCTCTCCACCCTCCTTAGCCGAGCATGTGCTGTAGAGACCTGTCAGCACTTCCTGAAGGACAAAAACAACTGCATATTATAACTTGGCCGGTTATGCCCTTCGAGTAAAAAGCTGCTTGGGTGATCACTTCATTAAAACTTTTGCACTTGTAATTGATATTACAATTGTAGTTATCACTCTTTGCAGCTAAACCTACAATCGTCCTCCAAGTGTAAACGTTTTGCCTGAAGTTACCCCTATATTAAACTCTATCAATATCTTTGTTATTTCAGACTAAATCATCCAATAGAAAGCAAGAAGCGAAAGGACCAAATACGTTCAGGTCAAACTACAGAGGGAACAGGACAAGACAATGTCGCTGTCAAAGATTTTGAATTTGCAAGAAACGAGTTGGCACAAGTACAGAATGCAAGGTACAATGAAGTACAGTTCTGCTTTACACTAATATCTTTATTTGAGTTTCGTATGTTACCTTTGGAGTGACGGTGACGCGCCCTTCAGGCAAACAAGAGATTCTTAATCTGATTTTGTCGTAAGCTCTTCGGCACACGATGTAATGCTACGTCTACATTTATTCGAGTGAATTTAAAAACGCATTTCTCCGCAACAATAACGCAATGTTACGCGAAATGTTGCACGGTTTTGTTGCCCATATTACCGCCAGCTCATTACCGCACCTTTAACTGATCTAGTATTTACCGCTACTGCGCTGTCATGTATTCGATCTTTTGATATTCTAAGAAGCAAGATGACACAGTTGGTTAGTTCGCGGCCTTCTATGCAAGAGGTCCAAGTTCGCTTCCCAGTGACCTTGCATCCTTGTTTATTGGACTTCTTTCCATTCCGTTCGTTTCCATTAACTTTATAATTAAAAAGCTTTGAATACCCGTATGAAATGAGAGGGCAAAAGACACAACCTTCGAACACCTGGCTCTGGAAATTCTGGCACCACTCTCGTATTTTCGAAGCAAAATAGATTACCTCGACCTTGACATTTACCTTTTTTACCTTTTGAGTTTTTCCTTCCACTGAACTTGCATGTGATTTTCTTGTTAGACTCCAAGCCGAACTCGAGGAAGCACGAGAGGAAGCGAGAGAAGAGGCTAGGCTACAAGCACAACAAGAAATCATGAAGCGAATACAGAAAGAAAAGGTTTGTGATCGTCCTTTCATTCATTCATTTCGTGCATGCATTCATTCATGCATCTATCCATTCACTTACTCATTCATGTATTGTCCTTTAATACATTCCCATCATGCATCCACCCACTTGTTGATCCACTTTCTCGCTCTTTTCGTGTCCTCCCTACCTTCGCCCTTCATTCCTTCCTTCCCTCCCTCCCTCCCTCCCTCCCTCCCTCCCTCCCTCCCTCCCTCCCTCCCTCCCTCCCTCCCTCCCTCCCTCCCTCCCTCCTTCCTTCCTTCCTTCCTTCCTTCCTTCCTTCCTTCCTTCCTTCCTTCCTTCCTTCCTTCCTTTATTGTATTATTCATTTATTCCTTCACGATTTTTACGTCCTTTCTAGGAAGCAGCAGCGGAAGAACTCATGCGTCAGAAGTCAGAATACGAAGAAAGAAACGAAGAACTACATCAAAAACTGGTAAAGTTATCATTGTCTTTACAACTCTCGCTCATTACCATGCCATTTTTCTCTTCTCGCTGCTTGGGAACAGAGGCAATTGCCTTGGTGAATCTATACTTTCTTCTCCCATGTTTGCCCTTATAAGTTGTTATGCGTTACATTTTCTAACCATTACCCTAAGTTCTGCCTCGGTAAAATTTTTTGTCTAGTTAAGGGCTTGAGAGGTCCAATGCTTCTGCTGTAGACTTTATTAAGAACGTAAATATTTGAATATTTTAACAGGATGATCTCAACCGAAAAAAGGAAGACGCTGAAAGATCCAACCAGTCAAAAGAAGATGTGATATCTGAACTACAAGCACACAGACAGGTGAGATTGAGATTTATAGCAGTAACGATAAAGTTCGCCCCCGATAACTTAAATGTTCAGGGGAAACTAAAAGGTTTAAGTTGTAAGGAGTTCTAGACTTATTCCAGAAATTGGTCTGTTCGCTTCCGTTTGGGCTTCCTGTGGTAGTCGCTCACATACACACTATTGAGCGACGGCCTATCAGTACAAAAGAGCAGAAAACCACGACTTTTGGAATCAATCAAACGGGGGCTTGAGTTCTAGTTATCTAACTAAATGACTGCAAATGTGTGGTGCGAATCATCTAGGGAAATTGGTTTGGGTCGAGTCAGCGAAAGTTTCGGTCTGAACCCCGTGACTGCTAGTCTTGCTCGCAGTTAAGTGTCATCACGCTCTCTTTTTGCTCTAAGGTTATAAAGGTGACGGGTGTTGTTGTTGTTGTTCATGTTGTTGTTGTTGTTGTTGTTGTTGTTGTAGATGATGATTATGATGATGTTGTTGTTGTTGATGCTGCTGTTGTTGTTGTTGTTGTTGTTGTTGTTGTTGTTGTTGTTGCAGATGCAGGATTTCTGGCAATGACGATAAGAATATGTTTGCATTTTCTCAGATGTTAGAACAGGAAATTTTAAGTAATCGAAAAAGACTTCAAATGGAAGCACTGGCAGCGAAACAGGTAGGACGATTTATGCCCCTGGGGAAGGGAGATTTACTTTATGAAAGATAGCATATGATGTATGATTAGGAACGTTCTGAAAGCCTGGAACTCTTCTCGGCAAAATTGCAAGGAAAAGTATTTCACTTGTGCAACCTTTTCCAGATTAAGAAAGGCAACAATTGCTGGGTTGCAAATGGCATCAGGACAGCCATCTTAGCGATAACATTTATCATTAGTGCCTGATGTCAACCTACGCGGTAGCCGGCATTCGGGGGAAGAGGAAGAGAAGGGGCCTGGTACTATCACTCTCCTTTCCAATTCCCCTCCCTTCCCCTCTTCCCCAGCGGGACTACAACACTAGCCTGTTGTTTGTTCATCCAACATGGCCACTGCTCTTCAAAGGGTATGACTGAAAACTTTAGCGCCATTCGTAGACTACTCCTTGATTGGGTATCCTGTGGTAATTGGGTAAGAGGGAGTGCCGGGTAAACATTCAGGATGTAAAAGTAGGACTCCTTTCCAGTCCCTCCTCCTTAAAGAAGGTTGCTCACGAGTTAAAAGGAGGAGTCTACCAAATTTAACCTGAGCTCCTCACATAACACACGTATCTTCTCCAAAAAGGGGAGGGGTGAGATATAAGGGAAAGCGAACGACAAGCTATATTTTTTAACTGATTAATTTGTTTCGCTTTTAGGCTCTCGAAGAAACTAAACTAAACCAAATCAGAATTATGTCCGAGCTTGAAAAGGAGAAAAAGAAAATGCAGGAGGACGTCTTAAAGTTAAAAGAAGCCAAGGTAATCCTAACGTAATCAGTTTTCACTGTCCTTTTTTGGAAATATCTCAGCATCTTTATGAGTAAGTAATCTAGACGCGATTAACTATGCCTTGCTGTGCTTAATGTTTACTCTTTTCACTCAGAAACAACGTGAAAAGATGCGAGAAGAATTTAGAGCTTCGTTTAACGCGCTTGGACGAAAAGCATCGACAATGGGTAAGAACAAAAACTAAAAAGACTTTAAAATATAAACACATCCCAATAGTTAGCTCCAACCCCGGGTGACTAGTATAGAATGAATGACCTTTAAGCCTTACCCACCCCTCCTTAGTAAGAATTTCTGAAGTTTTAAATCATGGTAGGATTCTTTAAATTGTATTTTGTTGCTCATAGATGACCCAAGCAAGAAAGAGCTTCTAAGGATTACCATGGCTTTACGAGAAGCTAACAAAATCAGCCAACACATGAAGAAAAGCATTGTGAGTTGAAATTTAATAGTCCGTACTTTAGTTAAAACAATATATGCTGAATTTAGGACTTATTATCTCCACTCGCCTACACCATATCTAATTTGACTAAAAATTCAAACGTCCTCCGTCCACAAGGCAGACGGTTTTCGATCATTAACGACCCTGTTTTTTTTTATTTCAGACGTTTAGTAGAGATGAAGTCACAGTCGATGGAAAGGTGAGGAAACTTTTTCCAACATTTTGATAAACATGAACATTTGTAAAAACAAGAAAAGTATCTTCAAATTGTGAATTTGTAGTCAAAAACTTGTACTTGTGAACTGAGTTTCTTTTTCGAAGTCGATTTTGATAGCGTGAATCAACCAATAGCCCCTTTTCTTCTTGTTTGCATCGTTTGCATGCGTTAGCCTTTCATGCGTTAGACTTTGACGGGCCACAATTCAACATAACAGCAGTATTTTAGAGCGAACAAAAGATAATCTCTAAAAGATCGTCAAATTAAAAAGATTTGAAAAATTTGAAACTTAAAGAATGAAGAATATTATGTGGTGGCTCGTCATTATATGCAAGTGTATCTATATGTATTATAATTTTAAAAGGTTTGGAACTGACCTAAAAAATTAAAGTTAAAACTTTAAAACGGCTGAATTTTCGGTTACTCGCTGTAGCCTTCTTCAGAACTAGATAGTTCACACTAGATAGTTCTGAAGAAGGCTACAGCGAGTAACCGAAAATTCAGCCGTTTTAAAGTTTTAACTTGAATTTTTTAGGTCAGTTCCAAACCCTTTAAAATTATGTCTACGACTGACCGCCCTCACAGTATATCTATATGTATGTATGTTTGTAATGTTTGTCTTTTAGACTGAAACCAAAGTTCGTCTGAATGACACTAAGAAAGGCTTGACTACTTTATGGACACTAGAGAAATTTGAATCCAGACTTGACTTGATGCGAGACATGTATCAGGTATAGAAGGCAGTGTACTGACCACAGGAACCCCAAGCAATGTGTTCTGAAAAACCAGAAACCACTCGAAAATCTCACTCAATCTGAACTAAATTTCTTGTATATTCTTATGTATTTATATTGTTTTGATTGGGTCCTGAATTTCAAACCGTTCCGTAGCGATTTTTTATGGTCTGTATTCGTTTACAGATACATTGTTTGGGTTTCCTGTGTACTGAATTCAGAATATCAGCCATATCACTTTTCGCATAGCAATAGGGCCATGGTTGCGGAGCTCAGCGATCGTGGAAGCGAGGCGGGACGTGAGTTGTATACATCTATTTCAAAAAAACGTTGTCGGCCAAAGGTCTAAAGCCTACGCGACTAGACCGAAAGGGAGTATGGGTAGAAATTACTACACATAGAAAAGGCACATAAATATTAACGCTACAATATTCACGACTATCTTGCTTCTACCTTATACAACAAAGAACTTCTATCGCTGTTTTCAAAAGGCAAGTCCGGCCTAAACCGAAAATCGAGTGACGTTTCGAACTTACCCATACTCCTTTTCTGCCTAGTCGCATGGGTTTTAGGCCTCTCATCCGACAACCTTTTTGAAATAGGTGTATCACATTCGTTCGTTGAGTATCTACCGTGCGAAGTCACGTTCAAAGACGTCATTTTACCTGTCTTCACGTCTCTACAACGACAACGGTCAACGGTCATTGTTGTTCGTCAACACGCTTTACGTCATATCCACCTCATGTTTTGATGCGCAGCACCAATCAACCAATAGTTTAATTTCGATTGTATTACGTAACAGAATAAAGATGAGAACGACCAATCAGAAGACGAAGACCCTTTTCACGACCGCGATGACGTATGGGACAAGGACTTCAAAATGAGCTCACCTCACAGCAGGTAACAATCTAACAAGGGTAGGGACGGGATAACGTTTGTCTTACCCACTCCTCTAAGGTGCGGCATTAGATATGATTGATTCGATACATTTTTATATCCGCCCCTCTCCGGTGGTGAAATAAAATTGAAAGTGAACTATCGTTGGTACGTTTACCTTCCTCACGATCGCATTCACTCTGGCCGCAACTTTCATTTATTCTTTGTCGACCTAGTTCTATTCTACTTGGAGAATTCTGTTTGACTTTCGTACATGTCAGCTGTATCGGCTACACGGAGAAATTGCCTAGACTAAAAGTGAATTATATTCTTTCTAGACGGATATCAACCATGGGAGCCAGTTCATCAGCACCTTCAAGAACAATGTCAGGCAAATCAGAAGACAGTAAAGGTAAGTCTGTAAAGAAAGGGTCCACTTTATCATCATCATCATCATTATCGTCGTCTTTATTGCCACCATCATCATCTGCTTTTAACATGATCCAAGAAAGCTGTATTTTGTATGAATAGAAAACGCTGCTTTACAAATTCTCCGTACCGTAACGATACCGTAAGGTCAGATTGACGGAGGTCCCTTGAATGGGCTCTGGAATGATTAGGTCTCTCTCTTATATGCGTTTCTCGTGTTTCCCAGCCTTGGAAACCCAGGTCCATGATGTATAATGAGTGGACCAAAGACCTCTCTTCCCTCCCCTCCCCTTTCCTTTGCCGTATCGCCCTCGGGGTTCCCTTGATGCAGGTTTCCCACTCACATGAAATCTGCTGTAATTCTACATTTCAGCACGTGCCGAAAGTATCTTCGCCAAATACCGCAACAAGGACACCAGTTCTTCAAGTCCTGATGGTTCAAACAGTCCACTCTCCTCCACCCCTAACGGGTCAGCTTTGCACTCGCCGACAAGTTCGTCGCCATCTCTGATACGAAAAGGTAGTCACATTAAAATAGAGTGGTTCTCGTATGAGCGTTAAACTTTCCGCGCCGTGCTGTGACCGTGTCAGTGCCGTGATGTCTATGAAAACATTCGAAATTCTTGCCGTAACCGTGCCGTGACCGTGCGGTGCCGTTTTCACAGCCATACGAAATCCGCTCTACAGTACGAATACTGTTGTATATAAAATGTCACGACAAACACCCCCTCCCTCACAACTAGAACCTTTTTAAATCTAATTTTCCACATTGATTTCGTTTTTTATCTCCTTTTATGTACTTCACCATGATTTCCAGATTATCAGCCAATGACGTCAACCCAACTTCAACCACGTGACTCATCATCTGACTTGTCACGTGTTCAACTGGTGTCTCGACTTTGCTCACAGTTACTTTCCAACTCGTTGTCGTCTTTACAAGGTTTGACAGCTTGTTTTCACAACTTAGAACCATACCAGTTGTGAGATTAAACTTAGTAAGACTATAATGTATCATCATCGAAGAAAAACAGGTTCTTCTAATAAGCATCTTATACGTTATTAGTGCATGAGATCAATGACATACCTACGATATAACACGCTGTCCGATTGGTCAAATGATGTGCATTAGTTTCCCGGTTCCATGTTTACACTCTCTCCCACACGAATGTGAAAACGACACATACAGTTTTTCTCTTTTGACGATTTTTATGATAACTGTTGCAAAAACATACTGGCGTTTTCTTTTTTTGTTTTCTTCTAGAAAATACCGACCCTTTTATAGAGCCTATTTACGAAAAGCTACTGTGTGGTGCCCAGAAAATCAAAACTTATTTGTCGGATATCAAGCAAGACAGTAAGCTGATGAAAGACTCGATAGGAACTCAAGGTCTGTTATAAATCATCTGAAAATACCTTTGCCTGAGGAAGAAGGGGATGAGCACTTATTGTATATGACTATGGGGGGAGGGGGGGGGGTCCTAATTGGCCATAGTGGTTTTCCTGCATAAACCATTTCCTATGCATCGGTCTTCCATCGTTTTTATTGATAGCTGCTAGCGATTAATCCATTAAACTCCTATAACCTCATCAATCTCAGCTCTAACAATTCCCTTCCCTTTTCAGCGGAGAAAAGAATTCAAGAAACTTGTGTGTCCCTGACCATCACCATGGAAACGATGACAGCCCAAGTTCAAGTTTGGGAATGCGGTTACCATGGCGACAAGTACAAAAAATTCGCAGCGCTTCGTGAAACCTTGATGGAGATCGTACAGGACTTGTCTTCATTGCTGATTAAGTTGCTATCGGTAATTTTTTGACTACTTTACGCTTTATTAACAGGGTGAAATAGTGTTCTTTGTTTGGCTGTGAAAAGAGTCAGTTGTGCCGTGTTTCAGTGTTTTGATAAGTTATATTGACCAATCAAACTCTTAAGACGCTGCACGGTCTTTTTTACATTCAAACAAAATTGTTGCTACTGCTGTTGATGATGATGGTAATAATGATGATAATGATTGTTACTTTAAATAGCTGATTCAATGAATTGGGCAGCTTTGTGTAGTCCATAGTCTAATCAGGAAATGATGATGACGACGACGACGATGAATGATGATCGATGATGATGACAATATATAAGATGCCGCGAGACGCTTACAAAATATTCTTACAAATTATAGCCAAAATAGCCGTCGACGTGTATGACGTTCTGAAGAGGACGCGACAACACGTAAACTGGCATCCTAAACGCGGCGTACGTCACGATGTCGTTACGGTAGTCACGCAATGCCTAATTGTGATATATTCATCATCTCGCGTCCTGTTGGAAATCTGGCTGTTGTCATGTATATCAGTTATGTTTGTACTATTCTTAATAATCAGATAATTAATCATTCATACCAAATTTGTCATGTCTGAAGGGTATATATCTTATATCATTTTACTTCAGACCTTCTGCGATTCCTCGAGCTCTTCAAATTGTGAAAACATCGTCACGGAGGTCGAATCACTCCTCAAAGAAACAGTCAAACAAACGGCTAAACTTGCGGTCTTCACAATGCATGAGATTCGCGAAGAAGTAAAGGTATACTGAAAAAAAATGGCTAATAACAAATAGATTTCAGATTTTCGAGTCTGTTCACTAATAGATGTACAGTGACGTAAAAATGTGGTGAGAACAAAAGTGTATAAACCAATCAGAACACCTTATTCTGTGATGTCATCCGTGTGTATCAGTGCTCATAGACTAGATTTCGTATGAGTGTGAAACAGACCGCGCCGTGCCATGATCGTGTCAGTGCCGTGATGTCTCTATAAACATTCGAAATTCCTACCGTAACCGTACCGTAATCGCGTGGTGCCGTTTTCGCAGTCATACGACATCGTCTCTAGTATTTTTAAGATTTCCCTTTCAATCGTGATGAAAATATTTTCTTCCCTTGATTTTCCTATCCACAATTCTATTTTCATTTTCCCTTTAATTTGAATTTCACTTAATTCGTCTGTTTTAATATTTTAGGTGCCAATAAGCCACCCTGATAAGGATCTTGAAGACGCGTTCATTGCTGGCCAAGAACAGTTTCTACAGTCGTCTATTCGTCATTCGATTGACACAGTTAGGACAACATACAAGAACAAATAGATGAAAATGTCTTGAGACCTGATGTAACTGAGGTACGTCAAAATCAATACATTTCGCTGCATATTTCTTTTTGGTCAAGAACAGTGACAATTTTTAGGGGATAACAAAAGATTTCATTTTTGTTGCAAGAAAAAGATATTATTGACCATAGATAGCTGCCGTTAAATTCCTAGAACATCGCCACAAAAATGGCAAAAATAGCAACCAGTCGTAGTGGAGTTGGATCAACCCCATGTAGTGGATTTATATTTCCTGTTAACTCGACAGAATTCTCACCTAAATCCCCTTCATTCGGTGTTACATTATTTTTGCAGGTTGAGAAGGAAATCACTGAAGAAGTTTTAAAACTATTGCGTGCAACGTCAGACTTTATCCACCAGGGTCGAGAAATCCAGGTATAGGAATACCGTAGTTTCTTAGTATCAATAGACGTTATTGCCTGTAATACAAAACAGATCGGACATGTTGCGTTGTACATCAGTTGAACCTCCAGTTCGAGACAGAGACAACTTTGCTTGGTATAGAGAAACATAAGCATAGGCATAAGCATAAGAAACAAAACATTTCCATTTTCTTATGCTTATGCTTATGACGTTATGTTGCGTGAACTGGTAAAAAACGCTTATGCTTATGTCTATGCTTATGACGTCGTGTGAACCGAGACTAAATGGTACTTGTCACCTTACAGAGGTTATGTTCCATAAGTGTTTACAGCCTTTTTCTCGTGTTTGCGCAAGCGCATTTGAATTTGGGCGTTAACCTCACTTCAAATCAAAGTTGTTGAACATTGAAGGGTCACAAATTCAAAATAACAGCAATTTTTTAGCGCAAACACGAGGAATCTCTAAAAATAGGTCGTCGAATTAAAACGATTTACTGTGCGAAGTGTCCAATCTTGACCACCCAATTAACTTTAGTTTTACAAGTTGAAAGCTAAGCTTGTAGAGGCCTGTTAATTTGTTGGTGGTGCATTTCTCCAAATTTGGCCTCCCTTGAGGTTTTGTATACACTTTACATTATTATGACAAGAAAACGTTCGAAAAACATGAAAATTAAAGAAGAGTCACACTTCGCACGTGAGAATGTGAATCAAAACCAAATAACGCTCTCTAATTGGCTAACTTGTAAACAAGTTATGTTGTGTGACCATTGTAGCGCCATCCTTGGGAACCCCAGAGTAATATTCTGTCGCTCCTTTCTCGCTACCAGAAAAATTACCCCTTGGCACGACTTCTGTTAGAACTTGTTCTGTACGTTGAGATTCAAAATGGCGGCTTTCAAAGAATCCAACCAATCTGATTGGTTGATCCGCTTGGGTCGACCAATCAGAAAAGAGATGAATTTCGACTTTCAGAACAAGTTCTAACAGACATCGTTCTCAAGGGTAATTAATCTGGGAGCGAGAAACGAGTGACAAAATATTACTCCTCAGTTTCCGAGGATGCGGTAGCGCGCGTCGCACAGTAAAAATCTCAAATAGCGAAAAATTCTGTCGTGTAATATCGTCAATTGCCTTCAAAATTACTAAGTATGCGCTTAATCTTTCCCTAGAGAAATCCCTAAATTTAGTAATCGCTGAAAATGGCAACTTTAAGGAAACTCAATTCGATACTCTTAAAGTTTCAGCTCCAAGCAGCTACCAAGAATTCACCAGACAAAAGACGTAGCAGCGGACGATTACCGTTTGTCGCCAGATTGATCCGAGGCTTAGACACGATACTGGATATCAGCAAGACACTCGCTATCACAACACCTCAAGCCTGTAGTGATATGGAACTTGATGTCTTATTCCAGTACCCCGAACAAATATCCAGTGCTGCCGAGGCGATTACGAGAGGTTGCCGAGAATACATCGATTTGGAAAAAAGTAGTTTTAGCAGGGAAACACGAGCAGAAATTATTGACGAACGAGAATATTTGGAGAAGAAAGCAAATGATGTTGAGTCCACTGGTTCAGATCTTAAGAACAGCTTGAAACGATTTATGTTTTTAAGTCCAAGAAGTAAGACGAGAGGTCCCAATACCGATCCCTGTAGAACTCCCCATTTGGTTAAAAGTTTATTGACGGACGAAGAGAAGATTGCAATGCGACAACGTTTAAACCAAGAATCGCCAATCTAAATTAGTTTCATTGGATGCCCATATGTATAATAACAATGAAAACACTTCGTGTAGATCCTTGTTGAACACCATTTTCAAGAAAGAAAAGCCTCGTAAAGTTTGAATCATATACAGTGTTTTTGAATGAGTCAAAAGTGTAATTTTGAATTAGTGAGCGAGAAAGGACAAGCAATCCCAACAATCGATATCTTACTTAACAAATTAATGCGCCAATCATTAAATGGAGCAAGAGAGATCGGATTTAATCATCATCATTTTCATCATAAGTGGCGGGGCGAAACATTTAATCCTTTCAAACTTTGACACTTCGAGGGTGAGTGTAAAAAATGTATAAAAAATTGTAAGTTATAAATTATGAATTGTAGAAGTGTACGAATTTTAAAATATCGAGGAAAACTGAAATACAACAACAAAAAAATACAAAACGTTCTCAACAACACCAGTTCTTCCAGTAGTTTTTTTGCTTACTCATTTTGTTGTTGTTGTTGTTGTTGTTGCTCTCTTTTTCTTTAATATCAATTCATAAAATCCTAAAAAGTTCCATGCAGTCCACAACGTGTCGAATATATTTTTTGAATAATTTTCATTCAAAAGAGCCCACTCATTTTATGAAAAAAATTCATAAATCAAAAAAACCAATAGATTTTCTTTGTACATCGCTGTGTTTTAAACCTGGTTTTCAGGTGCGACGGAAGAATAAGACATCCCTTTATGTTCTCTCGAAACTCCACGAAAACCTTACCTCGATTGAATGCTAATAGCTCCAACGGCACACAAAATGAAAAGTAGCACCATGATTTCCCAAGGCTTGTCCCCCCCCCCCCCCCCCCCCCCCGTCTCAATGTTAACGTTTGTGTTTTGGATCACAATTTCAAAGCATCGCCTCAGAGGTTGGCAAGCATTACAGACCAGTATTGGCGAAGGGAAGATGGTTGACACATCTCAATTGCAAATGATTGTGGCAATCGTATACACTACATTTTCCCATTCTAATTCTTGTTGAGAATAAAATTTCTTGTTTGAAATACAAGGCACGATGGAAAAGCCTTTTTAGATATTTAAAGGATAATCCCATAGCCAGTTGTAAACAACAAAATGGCGGGAAAGAATGCTAAAAATAAGGCTCCGAGCAACTTGGAGCCATATTAATGTCTTCTTGATTGGAAGACAAAGGAAAGTTTTATTTTAAACAAAAGATGTTCACATTCTCCACATTCTACGGTGCAGCCATTCTACGCCAAAAAGGTCTATTGGAAGACAAAGTAACAAACGTTTTTACAATTTATTTTGGATATCTTAAAATGCTTCAATGGCCATGGAATGTGTAACATGATACTGAAATGAGTTTCGTTCCTGAACGAGTTCATCCCGGTTGCCATATATTTCTTTGTATGTGTTTACATGACACTATCACAGAATCTCGTACCAGTACAAGCAATACAATAGATTTAACACCCTTTCATTCCGGAACGCAACTCATGTAAACGGCCCCTAAAAAAATGAAATGGTTGGCGCTCACCCGCCTTCAAACCGTACCACTTCTTCACGGCCGGACTACTTCACCTACATTCAAAGAATTTATGATATCTTGATGTTTTCCCCTGGGAATGTTAAACATATTCTCTGTTATCGATACGTATTTGGAAAAGTTGGACCAATATCAGTATTCATTTTTAGCTAAGTAATACAAAATGTAAAGGCGTGGTATAGTTGCATATGTTGATACTAATTGTTGGGTTTTGAGATTTATATTATCTGGAAAGTAATTATGTACATGAATGTTTAAAAGGCTTTGTCATGCGTCATTTGTATGGGGCGCTATGTACACAAAGCTAATTGTATTGCTCATAATTATAAATATTCCAAGCAAGATCAAACGAGCAGGCAGTTGAGAAGTAAACGCTCTTCCGTTTTGTGCAGAGAAGGAGTGCGGACTAGCAATATGTCTTGGAAAAGCATTAGAAGCAAAGAAGAGATCTTTCCTCCTGTCAACATATCATTCATTCCGTTATCATCTCTTCCTTCGGTTATATCTCACAATCCAAACTTCAAATATTTATCGAACGCGTTTATGTTTGGGCCAAAGATCGAACCAGAATGGATCTCTTACGACCCCAACAAAATCACCGTACTGACAGCCAACGATATGTTCGTTCCCATGTATCCAACACCCAACATTGTGAATGCAGATAAACAGACCATTAAAGTAACAAACCTTCACGAGCTACAGCAACTGAAACGTATGTTAAGCAAACCGATTGTCATCTGCGCTACGCGAAGACAAAAAGACGACATAGGCCTAAATGGGTTTGACACGGAATTTGTACTAGTTTTCGACCCTAGCGATCCTGGTTTGGCCTTGAGGCTCCATAGCATTCAAGAGTTTGTTCAAAACAGGTTGGCAAGAGAGAAGAAATTCTTCTTGACCTTTGATCTTGGTCATGTTCTTCGAGAAATCACACCTGTTGAGTTTAAGCAATTTGTGACCTGGTACAACCACTCATTTCACATCACGAATCATTCAAGACCTCATCCAGTGCTTGGTCTGGATCTTCTCATCTCTTGTTTTGCAATGACTCCACTAAGCCTGCTAGTAACCTTACCTTACAAAGCGTACAGAAAACATTCATGTACAGACGGTACTCTGCAATTAAATGCGGAACTGAAGTTGACTTATTTTGAGTTTTCACCTTTAATTTTACACTTTTTTAATGAAGCACTACGGCTTGCGGGACATCATAAGAAGTACCAACACAAATACGTGAATCGAATTTGTTGTACAAGCGAACTAGGGTCACTTTTGACAATGCCATGATAAATATTTCTATGGAGAGCGATAACGTTTGGATTTTCCAACAATCTGTGACAATTTGTTGAAGGTAAATATCACATTTCTGAAAATAAACAGTACTAAGATTTTAATGTTATTTCACTTGTTTGTGTACTGTGTGGCGCGGAAATAAATACCAGACATGTGCATATACTAAATTAATTGCTCTTAGAAAGTTCGGCGTCTGAATTATTCTAGAACCACAAGTTTGTTTTAGAATGGTACACCAGCCGATTTCGTGTGACTGTGGAAACGGCATGGTCACCACCGTTATTGACACAGTGCGCCATAAATTACAAATGCTTGCACTTTACTTGTACCTTTTGTGAGATGTTTATTGACTCACTGCCGCAATCCATTGTCCTAATCCTTTTAGTTCTAACTGCCACTAACAACATCAATTAGCATTGGAAACCCTGGCAAATACTGCTCAAAAAAATCTTGTGAACAATTGCGAAAGTGGTTTAACTGCTCTTGTTGTTGTTAGTTGTTCTTAATTGTTGCGTTGCGAGGCAAGCATGCCCTGTTATGCATCTTCGCAATGGAAATTTCATGGCGAACTCTTTGAACAGGCTTCATTCAATTTCCAGTAAGCCTTTATTGCTTTTCTTTTGTTCTATACAGTGTTATAACTATTAATTTTCCTATATCTGTCAGCTAGCGTAACTAATCGACCTCTTTGTACTTTATCGAACTTCGAACTATTTTTGTTCACACACAATTACAAAAAGAGTTATTAAACGTTGATGAAAATTCATCTTCAAATTCATCGTGACGAGATCTAGAATTAGAACTTGCGACAAACATAGAGACTGATTAGCATAAAGGATATCACTTACAATAAACAGCAAGTGATAACATGACGAGTATGCGCGAACCGCTGGACGGAAGTGACCTCAATTACGGTTTTAACCTGGCTTAGGACTACCCCTCTCATAAAGAGAGAGTCGTATATAGTCTATCCAAAGTTTTTCGGAGCATTACAGTCGAGTGCAGAAGTACGAACAGCTAGAAATTATCCTTTCAATCATCCACTTGTCCAAGACCGAATAGAAATTGGAGACATGCGCAGATGTTATCACTTGCTGCTCTTACAATAAACATTTCAAGGGGGCATTTACATGACACTAGGATCATTCTAGCACTAGGATTATATAGCGCGCGAATCATCCTACCTGCTATACATTTACTGCACAATTCTGTTTACATGGAAATTTGTGTCTTCACTTCGGGTACTAGGATCATCCTACTGAACACTGAAAATGCAGTAAATGTAGAGCAAGTAGCTAGGATGACCCTAGTGTCATGTAAACACCCCCTTACTGCATTCTGTTTAGTAGGGTGATCCAACATGAGTGAAAAACGTTTGCGCATGCGTGCATATTACAATGTTTTTTTTAAGAAATATTGAGTTTTAAATGAAATGCTCGTGCTCTCGGTGTACACATAAAATTTCTCTCGTATATTTTTGTGCAGAGACAAAGATATTGCATTAATGAAGACATTATGTGAATACTGACCCTAAGTTTCAAGAAGTGAAGTTTTTACATTTTGTGAAAACCATTGTTGAAGGCAAGCGTAAAAGTTAAATTTGCATAAGTTTACAGACGATTTGTTCGTCAATCTTCTAGTGATAATCGTCAGCTGTTTGAAACCCAGCAATTTGGACTGCCTTTTTAACCTGTTGAAGTGATACTATGCATGCAGTGTTAATCTAAAACTGTTGTACGTTTGCAGTAATACTACAGCAAAACATTGGATCTTTCTCGGCTGTGTAGATTCTTAACTAATGATCGAGTAAAACTGATCTTTCATCCAAAAGGTGGACAAATCCATTGCTACAGGTCGGATTAATGGTAGAATTTATAGATCATAAAATCCAGCTTCTCATTCTGAATGTATTTTAAGTATTTAAGGTATTTAACTAAAAAGTAATTAGACCATGAATTAACCCTTAAATTGGGGAAGCCGAGTGAAGGTGACTGGAAGAGTAACATAGAATTGAAACTCTTTGATTGAAGTGATTTGGAATAAACGACCGGAAAATGGCAAATTCGCATTCTTCATGTTTTTGCGAATTATTCGAAAACAGCTAGCGCTTGGTAAAAATTTTTGAATTTAGCCTTAATTTCTTTGTTTTAGTATGCAGTTTATTGCTCATATAGTCCCTTGTCTAGAGCTGCTTGAATTCAAAAGATATTTTAGAAAAACTGATTTCAGCCATCTTGGCTCACCGTTGCCACGGCAACACAAATGGAAGTGAAATAGACAAAAATCAAAACTTTGATTAAAGTGCAATAACTGGTGCATAAACCGTTTTCGTTGGTCAAGAGTAAGTTGCTCAATTCGTGGAGTGAAAACGGTAGCATGGTCAATAAAAAACTATATTGAGTCACCTTAATTCACGTTTCACGTCAAAATAAATCAGCCATGCATTCACATTTCACGCAAAAGGTATAGGGAACCCCGGCTGAATTTGCCCATTTTCATCTTCGTTCACACTCTGTTCAATTTGCTTCTAAGCTTATCTAGATTAATAAGCAGGCTTTTTAGTTTGATCAGCAAATTTAGAAAATTCAGTTTTGGCTGTTGTTGCTCATAAGATTTCGGATGCATGCAACTTGGCCGAGTTTTAACGTTTCGAACAACCTTTGTATTATTGTTGTCTACTATTTATGTCTTCACAGTAATGATAGCCTTTATTATTACTAGAAGGGGAAAATTATAAATATTAAAAAAATTAATATATATATAAAAAACGATTTTTCGGATCAAATAAATAGTAGACAACAATATTACAAAGATTGCAGCTTTATTTTTAAACATTTTCTCTTCATGGATCAACTAGTGAACTAGGGATGATACTCAAGTTGTGCTTGGGTCCCCTGTCGGCTGTTACGACCAGGGCCCGGTTGTACGAAGGTTCCGGGATAAGAGTTATCGATCCACTGTATAGATTTTGCAAAGATTTTATCCGCTGGATAAGGATTTATCCGCTGGATAGCGCTATTCACTCTTCGTACAACCGGCCCCAGCATAGCAACCACGTTGCCTGGTAACGAGATATGTCCCAGCACCCTAAGGTATTTTCAGATAAACAGACAAAAATACTGAGATACTCATGCACGCTATCATATCATATTATTCCAAACAAATAAGACTACTTTTTCTTGACGAAGTCTCTATCCATGGATAGGATTTGGGATGTAAACACAAGCTTACATAGCTTAAGTCAACTAGTGTACCATGGCCGGGTTGATTGATTGATTAATTAAGGCCCGGTCCAGACGGCGTATTTCTCATGTACTTAATTGCTGCCGTACGTAATTCAGAATTAAGTACGACAAAAATACGACAGGGCCTGTCGTGTTACACGGCAAAGGAACGGCAACGGATTTATACGGCGTACTTTTGTATTGTTGAATCAAATGAATACTCCCGTAATCCAGCTTTACATTATGTACGGCAGCAATTAAGTACATGAAAAATACGCCGTCTGGACCGGGCCTAATTTGTTTTGATTTGATTTGATTTGATATATCATATTATATCATTTCATTTCATATCATTTCATTTCATTTCATTTCATTTCATTTCATTTCATTTCATTTCATTTCATTTCATTTCATTTCATTTCATTTCATTTCATTTCATTTCATTTCATTTCATTTCATTTCATTTCATTTCATTTCATTTCATTTCATTTCATTCTTTTTTGCGTGTGTGTGCATACCTTGAATGAAGCAGGCAGGTCGACCAATCACAAGGTCGTAAATGTTATTGAAATTCACAAGACAACAAACCGGTAGTTTACTTGGACCTCTTGCCTACGTGGGTTTAGAACATTTTCTTTCTAAGAGATCTTTTTGAGAACCTTTTTGTCTACTTCTTCAAACAATGTCTGACAAGACTATAGTTCTTGCCTATAGCGGTGGCTTGGACACTTCTTGTATACTGGTATGGCTAAAGGAACAAGGCTACGAAGTCATCGCCTACATGGTGAGTACAGAGCTGTGCAATCCATGACCAATATTTCATCATATTTTATCGCCATATACTCAGTGTCATGACTCCAGACACAGGTGTGAAATAGGTTGGAATTTAAAGGTAATTCAGTACACTTCCTTGTCCAACAATGTACAACTGATGAAGCTTATTGCTGAAGTGCGAAAAAGCTAGTCACGAACATCGCTCAGATGTCGTAACGAATCAGACATTGCAGGAGACATTGTGATGAATATTGTTATCGCGATCAAACCGGTAATGCATCAAATAAACGCATTTTTGACATTTGGATTGAAATGCAGTGATTTCGATCTCTGTTCGTTTATTATCAATTATGTGTGATAATCTATTCGGACCCCTAGCTTTTATTATGCCTATTAAAATCTACTGAAATTACTTTATCTTCGCACAATTTAAGCTTATACTTATATCATCTGTAACGTAATAAAATCATGTTTTCCTTTTCCTTTTTTGTCAACACACAAAAGATATCCTTGAGATACTAAAAGGTCTCTCATAATGAGCCATACTTAATTATGATTCCTAAAGTCGACACGTCAGTGATAGAATCACTAAGTAAACTGACAGATTTGAATACAGCTGGCTATTGTGTAGTCAAATCTGAATAACTCAGGGGCGAATAAATAGAACCTAATAATGGAAAAATAGTTAATAAACATCAGTGCAATTAAAATAATTTCTATTCGTGAACTACATGGAAAAGAAATTCGCCGGCTATTTATTTTCAACGTGTAACTTAAATCCACCTGAGTGATCACCCGTGACCATGGTAGAAATCAAAACAAAATTTTAAAAAATTAATATTTACAGGTGTAAATGTTCTTTGTTCTGTAAACATTTGAAAGTACTTTGCAAATAGTACATTGAGTGGCTTTTAGCAGATTTATATCTAAGTTATATACCATAAGAACTGGCAACAGTAAACACGCAGCGAAAAAAACAAAACACAAAAACAAAACAAAAACAAACAAATCACGGATTATGGTGCTTACCGAAAGACGCGTGTGCCATTTGTCGGAAGTGACAAGTTTCCCGCCTTCTTTTACCATTAGCAAACAAATTTCCAATTTCTAGTAAGCACCATTTTTCTCTCATTTTTGGAATGGGCTTCCTGTGGATCCGATGATCTCGACGTTTTCCGCTAAGTACTTCGTGGCTGAATGTCATCCGATATAGTCGTCTTCCTAAACCTAACCCTAAGAGCGACTATGTGGACATTCAGTCATGAAGTATAAACCCGTTTTCCGACGCTGCCTTGCTCGAGTCATCAACAGAAAGCTGGAGAAAGCTGTAACAAAGAAAGAGTTTTCATGCAATTAAGGGGTTTGTATCATTGTCATATTTAGTTCTTTCTTCACAAACCAATCTGAAGAAAGATAAATGTTCATGTTCAATTCAGTACGGAAATGACTGACTCTCTAAAGCTGTACATTCAACTTTGACCAAGAAATCACAGGTAACCCAAGCTCTGTGTCAGTCTTTATTTATAGACGGAAGCCAATTTAGCTTTCGCTAATCTTCCATTGGGCCGTCTTTCATCTCACACTCACTACCTCTACACTTGAATATTTTTCATACAATGCTCAACTCACATGTTGATTTTTGCTGAGGGAGGAAAAACCGGAGAACCCGGAGAAAAAACCCTCGTGGCATGGGAGAGAACAACACATCAAACAAACTCAACTCACATATGACCCAGTTCCCAAGCCGGGACTCGAACCCGGACCACAGCGGTGAGAGGCGAGTGGCTTAACCACTACGCCACCCTACGCCACCCAGTGAACTATAAGAGAATGTATGGGGTTTTTCAATAAAAATATTCGAATAAAATTTAACTTTCTTACATGTTGTCTTTGTGTGTCCTTTGGGGATGTCTATATCGAGTTTTGGTAATTTTCGCCCCCCTTGCAATCCCATTGTCCCTATTGCAAATTAAGGGGGGCGAAAATTACCAAAACTCGATATAGACATCCCCAAAGGACACACAAAGACAACATGTAAGAAAGTTAAATTTTATTCGAATATTTCTATTGAAAATGTTGTATTGAAAAACCCCATACATTCTCTTATAGCTAGTTCACTGACACGGAGCTTGGGTTACCTGTGAAGAAATCAGAGATCGTAATAAACTGGTCATCAATCAGTATTATACACCTAATTTTAAAAAAATGACGTTGTAACAAGTTCACAGTATACACTCCAAGGGCCTGTTCACATGAAAGTGAGTTGTCCCTGGTAGCAGGGATAACTCTTTTGTTTTCTTTTCTCTCAGGGGAAACAAAACAATAGTAGGGGTATAGAATGGTAAAATCCGAGCCTCCCGAGCCTGTGAGCCCCTTGTTTTAAAATCCGAGCCAGCTTTCAACATGCAAAATCCGAAATCCAAGCTTCCGACCCCAGCATTTGAAAATTCCGAGATTCCGAGCCTAATATCTTGAAACTCCGAGCCTCCAAGCCTCTACAAAAATCAAATCCGAGCTTTGCGAGCCTCTTTATTTTTTAGACACCATTCTATACCCCTAATAGTTATCACTGCTACCAACCAAAGCAGCTACAACCACCTTTGTGTGAATGGGCCCCAAGACTGCAAAGGATTTTGGCAGTTGTTATTTTAATTATTAATCTATTTTAAGCATTCCAGCAAGCGTTATGAGCAATTTCAGACAATTTATTGTTTCATGCAACCAAAGCAGTTTAATATAACCAGAAAAGTCTGCCAAAATCCTTTGCAGCAGTCTTGAGTCTTGAAGTGTAAACTGTTGACTTAATGCAACAACATTTTTTGAAATAGGCATATATACTGCATGCATTGAGGAATACTTTTTAAAATGATAGCCTGTGAACAGGCTCTTGGGGAAGGGAAGGGGAAGGGAAGGGGAGGGGAAAACTTAAACTTCCCTGCCCCTCCCCTTCTCCTTCCCCTCCCCCTCCCCCCAGAGCCTGTTCACAGGCTATAAAATGACCATTGACTAAATCCTGCAGTTGCCAGTTGGATGTTCTAAAAAGGAAGTGAAAACACATCAAATTGAGTTCTCAACATGGCATACACTTTGTAAATCAGTACTAGTACTGTAAGGTGCATGATTGCAGATTAGCTTTGTGCAAATTAAATGAAATAACTTTGGGGTAGCTCATCACCCTTCCTTGCAGCAGTCCAGAATCACTGCAAAGGGTATAATGTCATCGAGTTGAATGCGCTTTCATTAGGAAGATACACAGTGTATCTACAGTCTGTATAGCCTATACAGAACTTTACATACATGTATGTAGCATGTGCAGCCACCATCAGACCCATGTTTGATCGTGGACCACAGCTTAGGTCCAAACTAGTTGATTTTTACCGAGGGGAAAAAAATCAGAGTACCTGGAGAAAAAACCTTAAAGCAAGGAAGAGTCAACAAACAACAAACTCGATCAAGCCACATGTGATGTACGTCAGTGTCCAGGAATCAAACCCAGGACCACTGAGGTGACAGACAAGCCCTCTCACTGCTCAGCCACCCTTGCTTCCCATTAGGCAAATTGTTCAACATTCTCTAAAGAATTTATTACTGTGTATAATAAATTTGTCTACAATTGCGCACCTCACCTGTAGTGGTTGTCATGTCAACAATATTCTAATCCTAATTCTCCTATGCTGTATCCTATACCAGGCAAATATTGGTCAAGATGAGGATTTTGAAGCAGCCAGGCAAAAAGCCATCAATCTTGGAGCTAAAAAGGTAATTAATATATTTATTTACGAAAAGAATAATTTATATGGTACTCAAAATTAAATGTGTCAAACTTGTTATTTGCATAACACACAATGTATTACACATGCAGGCTATTTTTATTGTTTTTATTCTTTTGTTGGTTGGTTGGTGATATGTGGCTCAATTTTATCCTTGGTTCGATTTTTATTTTCCTTTGTTTTATATATACTCATTATCATAATTACAATACACAAAAACAAAGGACGATATAAATTGAACCTAAATATATATTCATTAGTGATGCCTAATGCATCCAGGATATTGTTGTCATTCTCAAGTAAAGTTAGGAAAGCAAGTGACATTGATCCCTAGTCCCCATAATTAACCTCTCCAAATGTTCAGTGACTGGCTCAGATGGTGTAAACTGCAGGTTTGCAGGTGTGCAGGTGCAAATTTTGCAGGTTATGAGAATAATTTCTTTTTATTTTAAAATAAGATTTAATCAATAATTTAATTCTTTATTCGTATCTCCTTGATTTTTCAACTTATATCCTTCAAACTTCACAGTTTTACTGATTTTGATATGCCCTTTCCAGCTTAATGGTCATTATTTTTAAGATTGAGAACTTTTGGAATTACATGAAAAAGCCGTTAATATGAAATGACCATAGCAATTCACAAAATACAACATTTACACGTATAAAATTGCAGAATACGTCTTGGTATACGTAACAGTCATATTCGCATTCTGAGCATGAAAATTCAGTTAAGAATAGTTATGTTACCAGCCCGTACCCCAAAATGTCTCCAGGTGTCTGATTTTTTGAAAATGCGCCTTGTCTAAATCTATTCTCCGGACTTGCCATCCGAAGTAAGCTGCCGATTTTTGACCGTTGAGTTATACTAGCTTCAGTCTGATTTCGCATCCCAAGTCCCGCTATCTCGAAGGTCAAAATCTGTGATATTTCTCTGATCTCAATAAAAACGATTTTCAAATAAAAGTTTGTTCAGAGACTTCTTTCTAGTCAGTAATGAAAGAAGTAAAAAAATGCCTTCAGGTGGCTGGATTCAAACCCGCAGCCCAATTAAAGCAACCCTGAGGCACCCAATGCGATATGAAAACAAAAAGAAGAAGAAGTAAGCCTTATAATACTCATAACCTGCAACCTGCACACCTGCAACCTGCAATTTACACCTTCCGTGACTGGCTTCCACTTCCAACACTCACTATTGCTTTTTTGTTACAATTCTGATCTGGGCATGTCAGCACTGGTAATTATGATCATATGAGCAGAAAATTTGTTGACATTATAAGGCTGCCATATACCCAATATAATTGGTCTGCATGACAAGATTTAGGGGTGCCTCGTAAACAATTAGGTTGCTTTGTAACTTTAGTATTATTATATTATCAGCTGTATCAATAATGGTTACAACAGAAAAGGCTATTAAATATAAAAATACTAAACTTGTACTGTACCTTTGTGTATTAAAAAAACATCCCTTTTATATAAGTTGACCCTTTTTCTGTAAAACCCCCATCCCCCCACTGCCATCATTTGCAAACAATAAATATTTTCCAAATAGATTTGTTTAGTAAATCAGGGAACCTTTTAAATAATTTATTGTCAGGTTTTTATTGAAGATCTCCAAGAGGAATTTGTCAAGGATTTCATCTTCCCAGCAGTTCAAGCCAATGCTATTTACGAGGATAGATACTTGATGGGAACTGGTAAGCCTGAGGTTTACAGGGGTTTCAGTATGATTTGAACTAGGTGGCAGTGCCCATATAGCCAGCTGTGACCAGTAATTAAGGGCCATACAGCTCCATTAGTAATCACTGCTGAGAGGTGATCAGAAGTATATTGTAGGCGCAGATTATTTGAAACACCGATATATAATAGTTATAGAGCGGTTTTCGTATGAGTGTGAAACTTACCGTGCTGTACTATGACCGTGTCAGTGCCGTAATGTCTATAAAAACATTTCAAATTCCTGACGTAACCGTATCGTACATTAACTGTGCTGTTTTCCCAGTCATACGAAATCTGCTCTAATTAGCACACCTTCCCACAAGTGCTTTTGATAACTGTTTGTAATAAATCTTAGATTTATTTTATGAATAAAAGCATTTTTTGCATGATGGTGAAAAACAGCACTGTCATGGTATAACACTAATTATGGCAGGATTTTGAAATGTTTTATAGGACCCATATTGATAGCAGTTTTTTATAACTGAAATGGTTATCCTGTCAAAATATGTTATTATTATTATTATTATTGTTATAATTTACAACATAGTAATAACAGTCAGATCAAAGCTTGATAGTATTTTGCACTCTATTATAAAAACTGCTCTACAGTTTCTGGAGGGTTTAATTCTTACAAGAATTACAGAGTAATTAAGTGATGATGAAATAAGTTGCTTAACTTGTATTTCTAAACTGATCTGCATATGTTTTTCAGCAATTGCTCGTCCATGCATTGCCAAGAGACAAATTGAAATTGCCCTTCAAGAGAAAGCAGGCTATGTATCCCATGGTGCAACAGGAAAGGTGCATAATATTTCACCAGTCACGCCTTGACCATTAGGTGACCACATTTCAGAAAAAAAGTGGTGATTTAATGGCCGGGAGACATGGATGTAAAATAAGCTGTGCACAACATTTAATATATCATTCTTTTAATGTTTTCTAAAAACAAAATAAATGAAGAAACAACTAATACTAAGTTTGGCCTTGATGATAAATTTCAGGGTAATGACCAAGTCAGATTTGAAATGACCTACTATGCACTGTACCCTGGTGTTCAGGTAAAATATATATGATCGTTGATTCATTTTATAGATATATTAGATGCAGTAGTGTGGGTGCATGTTTCAACAAAGGATTCCCAGCAGAAGGATCCAAATGATCAAAAAAAAAAAAAACAGTGAAAAAGTGCTATCCATTTGTTCCAATTTCCTGATGGAGTCTGAGATTTTTTGAAGTTCAACGGACTACAGGATGGATTTACAAGATTAAAGAGGAACTTAGTTGCACTTCTAGCAATGTCATTTATATCGTCCAGTATATGTCACAGTCCTCACCTATAATATATGCTGATTGACTAATTCAATGCAATTTAAGGTCAGATTCCATAAATCTGCAATGAATACAAACAAAACTCATGCAAAGTTGCAGTACATTTCAATAGTGCTGATCGATCACCCTTTAGTTGTCTGACTTTAAATTCATTTGTATTGATACAGAAGCTTAGGATTAACTAATGAAGTCATTGAGAAGCTTTTAACTAGAGAGGCAACTTTGATTCTACAAACTATAGACCGATTTCTCACCACACACAAGACTATTACCGGCAGTCCTATTTTCCCAGAACTGTTACACTATGGAACTCTCTGCCAATGGACATTAAAAAGGCTAATAATATATCTACATTTAAAAAGCAAATTCAATTATTCTACTTTAATAAATTAACTCTGTACCGTCCTCCATAGATTCATAGCTACAGCTACATAGACACTTTATCTAATCATTTAGTGTTTGTAAGGATTTAAGTTTATGTTTTATTTTTTGGGGGTAAAAATTGTCAATTGGGACTTTGTACTCTCGTCCTGTTATTTCTACCTGTCAGCAGAACATTCGTTGATGTAATTTATAGCATCTATGTATATTTATAGCATTTATGTTTTTTTTTTTCCTTGTTATTGTATGTAAATGTTTGCTTGACGAATTCAATTAAACTAAACTAAATTAAACTAAACTACAATTGGATGGCTCAGTTAATTAAGCAATCCATGTTAATTACACTCCTTATTTTCCCTATATATATAGGTCGAACCCTATATTCATTCATAAATATTATGAAGTAAATTATTTACTTTTTTATCATTTTGTATTTCATTTTGAATTGTTTTTATCTGATAAAAACTGAAGGGTTGAAACGTAATAAAAGATTTTTATCTATGGATGGCTGGAAGTCGTACATGTATACTGGGTTATAAATGTTTGGTACATATATTGTGTATGCTGATCAGTGGAGAAGGTGTTTGGCATTTCATATAGACTACAAGTGAACATCGACCCCACTTTTTTAGAGTCTGAATTTATCTTTTCATTTAGGCCATTGCTCCATGGCGTCAGATTGAGTTTCTCAATAAATTTAAAGGACGAAAAGATTTATTTGAATATGCTCAGGTAAGGATAGTACTGTAAAATCCTTAAATTAATATCAGAGTTATAATTAATGTACTGTACATGGCTGTATTATTATTTTTTGATTTCCTGTTGGAGCCTTGATTGACAGGTAATCTTCTTTATAGCTGCAGGTATCACATCATTTTGTCAGTACTTTGCCAAGACTTTAATTTTCAAGGTTTTGTCAACATTGTGCCAATTGAGATCTTATCATCTACCAATTATTAATTAAGACACACCTTGGTAATGTTAAATTTGTGATTAAATGGTGCTTAAGGACGCCTAGTGCTCATTATAAGGACAGCATAGGTTTTTTAAGGCTCAATATTTTGCATACAAGCCATTTTAGACACAAAGAACAATATATCAACTAATATCAAAATTTGGTACATGCGTCTCTTAGATATAACGCCCTGTATTTTGGGAGAGGTGACATATTTGATCAGCAGAAGTCATTGTTTTAATAAATATCTCCACGAAGCTTTACTGTAACTGCATGGTCACAAGGTTTTGTAAAACATTTTTACTAAAGCCAGTAAAAGTATAGCAGTTACTGTTTTTCATTAACTTCGTCATCAGTTTATGAAAAAACTATGAAAACAGCAGCTTAGCTGTTTTTCCACTATGTTGTGCTTATAAGTGGATCTTGCTAACTAAAGATAATTCCTTAATCATGGTATAAGATCTTGGCAAGTTCTTGGACATAACATCTTACACCTTACATCTTACTGTTGGCAAGATGGTTGAAATGGGATGTTGTGCAGCTGGAGACTGAATTGATTACTGCTAAGACTTTCTTTCTGAGATTGTATTACTGTCATATGTATGTTTTTCAGATTAATATTAACTGTAGTTTTTTATTACTGAATTAAAAACACAGGCCCATAATATCCCACTGCCAGTTACACCTAAGAATCCATGGAGTATGGATGCTAATCTCATGCATATCAGGTATGCTGCAGTTCATTTGTTAATGAGAGGGCTTTAGTCATTACTGCCTTCACTGAAATATCCAGTGTTAACTTCATAAATGAAGTTCATTGAGTATTTGATAACTGGATTGACATGTGTGCTCTAGTCCAATCATTTGTTTGTTTATTTGTTCTTTTATTAGTTCATTCATTCATTTGTTCATTTGTTCATTCATTCATTTTGTATGTTTATGTCATTAGATGTCAATCTATTTTCTCTTGCTGTTTTTCAGTTATGAGTCTGGTATCTTAGAAAATCCAAGGGTAAGCGAAAAAAGTGTTTTTTCTTTACTCATATCTATTACTAGAGAGAACAACAGAACCTCCTATTCAACAACCCAGAATTTCTAAAGAAACTCTTTCGATAGCAGTCATGCATTTTTTTAAAGTGTGTATTTTTTGGAGAGGCAGTTGATTAAAGTTGATGTCTAATGCACAGTGGAAACTAATAACATGCATGCATGCTTGAAGTCTAGGTGGTCACATACACTTGGAATGGGGCTAAGAATAATGTAAATTAATGTCTTATCTGTGTGTTATCTACAGACAGAGGCTCCAAGTGATATTTATCAGATGACAAAAGACCCAGTCACAGCACCAGATAAGGTATGCATTTTGATTTTTAAAAACAAATACATGGTTTGACATTTTCCACCAGTATAAATTTATAGGGCATTGTTTAATTAACCTTTCTTCTAGCCCACTTCCTTTAAGTTATACCAAATACGTCTTTCAGAAAAATATAGACCAGCAGAAGAAAATGAAACATACTACAACATTAGTTACATGTATACTGCTCATGAAAGAAGAGCAAACATTAAGACATGGATACATCATTTAGCTTTACTGCAACAAAAAACAGTTTAGTATCACATGGCTTAGTTGGTTAGTGCATGGTCTTCTAAGTAAGTCAGGTGCATGGTTGGAATGCTAATTATCAAATTTGCAAATTCCTGTTTTATATCTTCTCTCTAAACTGTGTAGGTGATACTGACAGCTTTAAATACCTGTGACGTGCAGCTGCCGATGATTGGGGGGTAATTTGAGTGAAGAGACATGGACATTAGATATTCTTCTTTGCCCTTTAGACCTTTTCTACTTTGTCATGGATATTGTACATACAAATGTAACTGTTGATATGGTGCTGATTTAATTCCTAACCTGAATTCCTTTTCTCTCTCTAAAGCCTGCCATCATTGAGATTGAGTTCAAAAAAGGTAAGTCTTTAATTTGTGTTCCACTATTTTCTATTAATTGGTTTCAAAACCAGTCCAGTTGTTAGTAAGAAAGGTACTTAATATCTAATAAGTGTCACTACGTGATGAAATAGAAAACTATGAATATTGACTGACATCAGGAATTGTCAGGAATTGTCCATGACTCTAAATTTAAAGATTAATGACATCTTTAATGTTACCACCTATTGATGGCAATCTGTTTTTCTCTTCAAGGTGTTCCAGTTAAAGTTACCAATATGGGTGATGGAGCAACCAAGCACACACCACTTGAGATTTACAAATACCTGAATCACATTGGGTCAGAAGATTTATCAGATAATTTAGAATTTTAAAAGTTAATTTCTTCCTTACCTTCCATGGAGCGATGTATTGACTGATCTTTGTATTCATGTAGTGGTGAACATGGTGTAGGAAGAATTGACTTGGTTGAAAACAGATTTGTTGGCATGAAATCAAGAGGTACATTTGTGTTATGTGAATTACAACCAGAAAGTAGAGTAGCCTTCTCCACAGGCAACTCCTTGGGTTTCCTTTGGTAATGGTTATGTTGACCGTGAGGAGACTGAGAGTGAAAAAGGAACCCCCAACAACAGAGAAAACCCACAGTGATGCCTCGATCAGTGGAGGAGGCTAGGGACTGAGATGTATCAATAGGCATCACCCTTCATGTGTCAATCACAAAAATCAATGTTAGGGCTCTATAAATGCCAGAAATGGAAAGAGCATGTCAAACTTATAGTGATCACTGAAAACTTCAGATAGTTATCTTAAAAATTGAAAAATTGGAGAATATCCAAGAAGCACTTTTTTTACAAAGAATGTATGGGTATTTTTAACTTGGGTCAGGTTTTGCCTCTCATCCGAAAAACACCATAATTCTTTGTAAAAAAGACGATGCTAGGTTTGCTACTGACACCATACCAACCATTTACTGACACTTTACCAACCACTTACTGACACAATACCGACAACTTACTGACACCTTACCAACCATTTACTGGTCAACACCATACCAACCACTTACTGACACCTTACCAACCATTTACTGACACCTTATCAACCATTTAACTAACACCTTACCAGCCACTGACACCTTACCAACCACTTCCTGACACCATACCAACCACTTACTGACACCTTACCAACCACTTACTAACACCTTACCAACCACTTACTGACACCTTACCAATCACTTACTGACACCTTACCAACCACTTACTGACACCTTACCAACCACTTACTAACACCTTACCAACCACTTACTGACACCTTACCAACCACTTCCTGACACCTTACCAACCACTTACTGACACCTTACCAACCACTTACTGACACCTTACCAATCACTTACTGACACCTTACCAACCACTTACTGACACCTTACCAACCACTTTACTGACACCTTACCAATCACTTCCTGATAACCTACTGATAACATTTTGTATTGTTTCCAGGCATTTACGAGTGTCCAGCAGGTACCATACTAAGGGCTGCTCATCTTGACATTGAGACATTTACTCTTGACAGGGTGTGTACATACACTGCCATATTGTATTGTATTGTTGTCATCCTGTATGCATATCACTATTAAATTTCATGTTATTGTGTATAGGAGGTTCGTAAAGTCAAGGCCAGTCTGAGTTCTCGTTTCAATGAGTTGGTCTACAATGGCTTTTTGGTACAGCCCTGAGGGTGACTACATCAGATTCTGTATTGATAAGAGTCAAGAGAATGTAGAAGGCATTGTTAAACTAGCTATCAGTAAAGGGCATGTAAGTCTATATGAAGGGATCTGTTTAGTCTTCCCCATTGCTTCCTACCTTTCATTTATTCATTCTTTCTTTCTTTAGTTGTGCCATCATGCAATAACATTCTCTTGGTTTCTAGGTGTATGTGAAGGGTCGCGAATCAAAAGCCTCACTGTACAATGAAGAACTTGTCAGGTAGGTTCCATTGATTTTCCTCCTTTGTGCATATTGTTCGCGCATTTGATTGTTTGTTGTTTGTTTGTTTGATCATTTGTTCTTTTCATTGTCCTTTCATGTTCGTTCATTTGTTTGTCCCTTCCCTCGATCGTTCATTTGTTTGTTGTGTGTGTTTGTTTCTTCATTTGTTTTGTTTTTATCTTTTCTAAAAGGGTGGGGTGTCTAGTTTATTGCCACTGTGCTCTCCTTTCCCTTGCACACCTGGCTGAAGTCCAAAATACTAATAATGTTTGTTTGATTGCTAGTATGGATGTGATTGGTGACTATAACCCTGCTGATGCTGCTGGTTTTATTAGAATTAACTCACTGAGGTAAATATTACAATCATACACTTACTGATTATCGATCAGCTCGGTTGGCTTGGATGGGGGTTGAGCGCCGGTCCTCAGTGCACTATTAAAGAAGGTTGGAGTTCGATTCTTCGGCCGGAGCAACACACAGCATGACACAGGGTCTTTAGATAATTGAGGAGGTGCCTTTGTAATTACATCTGCAAATTGTTAGACTTCGCGTCTTCTCGGATAAGGGCATAAACCGTAGGCCCCATCTCACCAAAAAAATCAATACACATACCCTTGCATTGAACCTACAAACACTATTTCGGTGAGAGTAGGCCATGAAGTTACTGGTGTGGTCTGTCCTACTATACTTCAGGACCCACAGTAATTGGCGAATTTAAAGCTGTTGTGGTAACCCTTCATACGAAGGAAAAACTAACTAAACTATTTATAATGATATGATTTACCTTCTTTTCCCTAACCATTGTCTTACTCTGTACCATCTGTGTACTCAAAGAGAACAACCGGGGAGACTGAGAAAGGTGTCACGTGATGTGACGTCATTTAGCACCACTTATGGACTACCAGCCTCTTGCGCGTGTTAAAAGATTTGCGCAGCGTGAATTTGTTCAAATCAAGTCAGTCTGCAAGTAAAGGTAGTCTCAATCTCCTGGTTATGCTCTCATGAATGTTTCTCTTTTTATTTGTAGATTGCGAGAACACGCGCGTCTGAGGAAAGCTATTGGAAAATAAACCGCTGTTGGTGTTTTCTGGCCGCCAAGTCACCGTCATGTTTTAGTTGCTCAGTTTACGGTGTCTTATTGTTATTTTGGTATTATGCACCTTTTTCCCTCGATTGTAAAGAACTTATTGATAAGGAAATCAGGATGAAGTGTGTGCTTTAGTTCGGCTTAATTGACGGCACTCATTGAATTGGGAACGTTTTTAGTTCGGTGAAGTGTGTGCTTTAGTTCGGCTTAATTGACGGTATTCATGGAATTGGGAACGTTTTTAGTTCGGTGAAAACCTTTTTCCACGTTGTAAAGGACTGATTTATAAGGGAATTAGATGATAGCGTGTGCCAACAAATGAACTGTAAATGGGTAATAAAAATGGCTTTGTGAAATACTCAGGAAATATAGTTTTCAGCGTAGATTTCAATCTCGTACCCAGAGCCTGCGTTCCTCTTGGTCAGCGACCGAGAGGAACGCAGGCTCTGGGTACGAGATTGCGTAGATTTTATCACAGGTAGCCCAAGCTCACTATTAGTGGCTATTTATAAGAGAATGTATGGCACTCAATATCACTCAAAATTTCTGTCTTAATTTTAATAAAATTCCACGAGACTTCTAGAGTGTGCTGTTCATGCTTTCTTCTAACCTCTGAATGAGTTTCAGTGAAATTCGTCGATTTTTACTGCTCGCCCTAAGCCACTCAAAAATGGAGAGAAGGTAGGAAGCGATGGCCGACTCGAAGCCATCATACTGCTCAACTCCAGTCCAAATATCTTCCCGAAAAATCGCTCTAGTTCAAAAATTCCTTCGCACAGGGTTGAAACGATAAATAAGCCACGTCCTCATGCCAGCCAAATCGAAGCAAACGCCTTTCCAAACGAGCCACGGGACTTGAACTTCAAAAACTGTTCGCTTACGAGGAAAAGAAAATGCGTGACTGAAAAAAGTTGTCACAACCAAACCGTTAAAAATTAGAGAGAGCCTGGGATCGAGCTACAATTTCTACTTTGACGGACATATTTTAACAGTTCTAAAACCTTCGCTGCGGTGTTTTGAGATATTTTACAACCGTATTTGACTTCAAGAATCTTGTAATGTAGCTATATCTTCTTGGATTAGGAATAATATTTATCAAATTTGCCTAGCAAAGTAGTAGTTGTAGCTCGATCCCAGGCTCTCTCTATTTTTTAACGGTTTGGTTGTGACAACTTTTGTCGGTCACGCATTTTCTTCTCCTCGTAAGCGAGCATTTTTTGGAAGTTCAAGTCCCGTGGCTCGTTTGGAAAGGCGTTTGCTTCGATTTGGCTGGCATGAGGACGTGGCTTATTTATCGTTTCAACCCTGTGCGAAGGAATTTTTGAACTAGAGCGATTTTTCGGGAAGATATTTGGACTGGAGTTGAGCAGTATGATGGCTTCGAGTCGGCCATCGCTTCCTACCTTCTCTCCATTTTTGAGTGGCTTAGGGCGAGCAGTAAAAATCGACGAATTTCACTGAAACTCATTCAGAGGTTAGAAGAAAGCATGAACAGCACACTCTAGAAGTCTCGTGGAATTTTATTAAAATTAAGACAGAAATTTTGAGTGATATTGAGTGCCATACATTCTCTTATAAATAGCCACTAATAGTGAGCTTGGGCTACCTGTGATTTTATCAATACCTTGCTTCTTTCACTTGTTGCCGAACTATATTTCTCGTCGTGAATTTCCCCCATGTAAACTACATGTCGTTAAAATGGGACGGCAAACTCCATGAACTCATATTGGTTTGAATTAGACATGAAACTTGGACAATATATTCTAGTGGGACCTGTTCTACCATTTTGGGTGGCAAGGGTGGTGTGGTGGTTCTCTTCTCTCGCCGTTGTGGTCCGGGTTCGAGTTCCGGCTTGGGCGATGGAACGTGAGTTTACTAGTTAGTCTGTCTTTGTCACGAGGGTTTTTCTCCGGTTGCTCCGGTTTTCCTTTCTCCTTAAACCAACACTGTTTCGATCAGACCATGGTCACCACGGTCAGACCACAGGCAACCCAAGCTCAGTACTGGAGCCGTATGACTTGATTTTTGAGTTATGAAAAACTTTCAAAATTTCTTCAAGCGAGAAAAAAACTTCGTGGCTACAAAATGACATAATATCACTTCTCTTGTTGAGGTACGTTTATTCATGTAATTTTTTTTCTCGCTTGAAGAAATTTTGAAAGTTTTTCTGAACTCAAAAATTCAGTCAAACGGCTCTAGCTAGTCTGAGCTTGGGTTGCCTGTGGTGGCAGCATTAGTGCCCCGCCACGCTGAACCGCATCCTTGTAATTCAGAAAAGACTAGCTCCCCTAGATCATTATCATACAAACTAAAAATGTCATTATCAAAAGACTCGTGTGAAGAAAACTTGTAAAATGTTTACTATCCAGAAACGCGTCTTCTGTGTTGTGTAGTGTACGGTTACCCATATATGGCTCGGCGTTGAGCACCTCTTTAAATTATTTGGGGATATACAAATGAATCACTAGTAAACAGAAAAACGAGGACATTAACGCAAAACACTAAACCATGCAACTAGTGCGTAGTGAATATTTCAGCCCTTGCCGGTACCGACACGGTTTCAGGCTCCAGGGGCCATGCTCCAGGGGTACGCTAGCACCTGAAACAAAGCTCCTTCGTGGAGCAGAATATTATATTCACCCCGCGAAATTTTCGATGACATTTAACCTGTTAACTGGTTAGATATTCGAGAATATGATATCGCCTCGTTTTACCATGACCATTATCCAGTAGGAGTTACCCTGGGTACTGATCGCAGGTTACAGTTCTGGTATAGACAAGGCGCATTTTCGAAAAATCGGATACCTGGAAGCATTTTGGGGTAGAGGCTGGTAACATAACTATTCTAAACCAATTTTTCATGCTGAATGCGAATATGACTGTTACCAAGACGTATTCTGCAATCCTATACGTGTAAATGATGTATTTTGTGAATTGCTACAGTCATTTCATACTAACGGCTTTTTCATGTAATTCCAAAAGTTCCCAAACTTAAAAACAATTACCATAGCTGGAAAGAGCACATCAAAATCAGTAAAACTGTGAAGTTTGAAGGATATCAGTTGAAAGATCAAGGAGATACGAATTTTCAAAAAACGAAATTTTGTATGAAAACACTTACAGTTATGCAAGAGATACAAACAAATTTCGATTTTTGAAAATTCGTATCTCCTTGATTTTTCAACTGATATCCTTCAGACTTCACAGTTTTACTGATTTTGATATGCTCTTTCCAGCCATGGTCATTGTTTTTAAGTTTGGGAACTTTTGGAATTACATGAAAAAGCCGTTAGTATGAAATGACTGTAGCAATTCACAAAATACGTAATTTACAGTATACGATTGCAGAATACGTCTTGGTAACAGTCATATTCGGATTCAGCATGAAAAATATAATTAGTTTCGAATAGTTATGTTACCAGCCTCTACCCCAAAATGCCTTCTGCACTTTTTGCGATTGATTTTTTCAGTTTTGCGCCTTGTCTATGGTGGCAATCGATAACCCTCACGTAAGTAAAGGTAGATGTGTGGCTGCGTTTGCTAAACTGGTTGCACTTGTGAACTTTTGTCATGCAGATTACACACGGTGTTCTAGCAACAATCAAACAATTAAAGTTGTACTATCGTGATCATTGAGAGTTTCTAAACCATTCTTCTATTAAACCACTTTGGCTTAGGCTAACATTATTCTAAAAGCTGCTAACAGATAGTGTGGTTTGAGCCACCCTTCCCATTAACCCTTTGCCCACTGGTAAGAAGTAAGTCTTTTTGATGAATTTAGAAATCGCGCTTCTTACCTCAAAACTGATGTCACCTCATCAAATCTTACATTTCTTTTTCTAGAATCGCGCTCCGCCATTTCGTGGATTCGCGATCGCACCTGGGCCCTTCTCTAGAGACACGATAACTTTACGGGTCCGTTAATTTACAGGAAAATACTGGAACGCACCGAACAGGCTTCCCGTATTAAAACATGCTTTTAAGTAAAATCACGGAAATTAAAAGTAGGCACGCTTCGAGAAACATCCGAAAACTTTATTGTGTAAAACTCACTTTATCTTGCAAAATTGTTGTCTTATTATAACCATCCTCGGGAACCCTGGCGCTCTCTTCTCGCTCCTAGAATTTTTTTCCCCCGAGGATGTATTATAATTAGTTGCCTTTATATCATACTCTTCATAAGACAACACTTTTCAACAACAACAACAGCAACAGCAACAACAACAAAATTTGGATATTTTATTTATTTAAAAAAATGAATAATTAAAACGAAACGAAACGAAACGAAACGAAACAAAACAACAACAACAACAAAAAAAAAAACCAGTAACAAAAAGCCAGACAAAAAGCCAAATTGTAGCCTGCGTGCAGCCGGAAATTCCGGATGTGACGCAGGCTACCAAATTGAGGACCAAACCAGAATTTGGGTTACCTGTGTTCCTTGCCCAACCTCCCCAAATCCATTACGTCATCACGTCCAAATCACCAGAAACGAGCAGCATTCAAAATGGCGACTGTAGACGTTGTGAAATTCATCATGTACAAAACTCGTTTTGTCGTTTTGTGGTTTATCTTGATGTTCATTCATATATCGGGACGAAAGCACGAACTAAAGCTTCAAGTAAGTCGAGAAGATGTTCATTTTTGTTGATAATAAAGGACAACATTTTGATGGTCAAGTTACTTGCACTTTTTCTTCAGAACGAAGCGAGAAAGTCCTTTGAATTGAGTAAGTTTGGTTTTCTAAAAGATGGCTTTCTACGTGTTGAAGTCAGTAAAATGGTTTATAACGATGAAGTAAAGTCTTTGCATCGCACTGAACTTTCAAATAATGTAAGTATTGGCTATCTTGCTGCTACTGTTATTGTCAAAGTTTGTTATTTAAAGGCGCTGGTTCAGTGAATCGATTTATGAATGGTATCGAATTAAACTTAAGTTAACACATTTTTATCCTCAAAAATTTATTACAGGTTATCACAAACACCCAATTTCCTATCTGTTATTCGTACATGTATATTTGAACTCCGTTTTTGCATGTCTCGTTCAATGTGAACGTAATGTTTTGCTCCCAAAATTTGTCATAGTCCAGAACTGGACCCACTTTATCTTCGCGCGCGCGGCCAAAATTTAAAATTGGAGCGAGCGATGTAACGCTAACGGACGCGATAAAGTGGGTCCAGGGAAATTTGCCTGCGCATGCGTCAGTTCACATTCCGTTTTCGGGATGTGAGTATTGAGCAATGATTGACACACCCTCTTGGTTTACTTTTTGCGCCAAATAAAAATGGCAGCTGTATTTTCTGCTATTCGTGGTGTGAAGAAATGTTCTGAAAATTTCGTAATGATTACTCAGATTCTTTTATCGAAGCAGCTTGTCAATCGTAGGAGAAGTGTCACCTAAACTTTGTTCTGAAGCCAGAGCAAATGCAAGTTTTGCATACTTTCCTAAAAGATTCAACTTTGCTTGTTATAGTTAGTAGTCTTCGTTTGGGAGGAATACAACAATAAATTACTTTTGACTTCCGTAACAAGTCTTGACAGTGGTATATCACAAAAACCTACTGAAAATCAATTCAAAATTGAGTAGCAAATATAAAACAACTTTTCAGATAATATCCGTGATAAAATGACCGAAAAGAATGACATACTTTGATAAAAAATAGCCGCTAAGTTGAATTACAGCTACACACGACTATTGCGAAAAGTAAACTGAACTGGAATCTGTTGGTCTGAACTACTAGTAGATAAAATAACTACACAATAATCACGAAAAAAGTATAAACAATCATGTCTGATGAGTATCAGTAATCGGTAATTTCGTTTTCGTTTTCGAGTTCAAAGTCACAGCAAAAGTGAATTTTCAGCAAAGCAAACAAATTGTCCTTTAATATGAAGACAAAAACGGTATTGTTTAAACAAAGATGAAACCAATAACTTTTTAAATAAAATAAACAGGGAATACACAAGTGTGGACTACCTTTTTAATACCTTTCAATAACTTTTCAGCATCATTCCTTTAGGTTGAAGCAATATTTTGACAAACTTTCACTCTTTCACATGTCGGTCAGCTTGATCGTTTTTCGCCAGCTTTTGGACTTGATTCTATAATTAAATCACCTCTTTTAAGCGTGAGAAAGCTTCCCGTGTCTGGCCGCCATTTCCTTTTTGGCTTTCTTCTTGCAAAGAAAGAAAGAAGTTGCCATGGAAACTGTAATTCCTACAACTTTGCAGGTAAAGAGAATCTCGCGTTCAATCAATCAAAAACGATAACTTTTCTCTTTTTTCTTCTCAAAAAATAGTTAGAATCGCGATACAAAACTAAACCCGATTTTGAGACGGCATTATAACATTAATAACATCTGTAAGTACACACCATTTTTCGTAGTTCGGCCGCTATAAATGATGAGTGTGGGCTCATGGTGACTTGTGATTGGATGTAGAGACGCATGCGCAGGCAAATTTCCCTGGACCCACTTTTCTCAATTTTCTTTCGAATGCGCGCGCGCTTCTTTTATTTCTTTGTTCACTGTTTATTGTATATAATTGTTATTGAGAAAAGTGGGTCCAGTTCTGGACTAAATTTGTCACTGCTTAAATTGAGTTGCTCAAAAATGTGACATTACAAATTTACCATTGTAAACCATGTTTAATACGGGTTTTAACACCATATCGTACTAAATTGAAAATTAAAGTGGTTTAATGATATTCCAGAATAATTTTGTGACAGACTAGTTTCCAATGTTTCATTCATCTTTTTTGCATACAAGTAATATTATGCATGCCATACTTTTAGGCAACATTAACAGGAAATATTTAATAAAAGCTTAATTATCAATCATACTTGTATTTTACATGGTATGAAAGTTTGTTTACAAAATGATAAAAACAATGAGTGACGTAGCATGGAAACTAATGTCAGTATACTCAAACCATATCTATGGTTTTGACAATGACAATGATTTATTTAGTACAAAGTAGGGACATATATGTATTTATATTGTTTATAAAAACCTACTTTTGGTACAGTCTGGCTGCAATAACTATACAGCTAATCTAGACACCCAGAAAAATGTTATAGTGAGACATATATTTCAATTGGTTATTGAGTAAATAGATTTATCCCACACCAGAAAAAAACACAGCCAATCAGAAAGCAGGAAAGCTGTTGTATATTCGGCGGTATTCAACTGATCCTTCCCATGATACATTGCGCCAATTTGCTTTATTTTTTCTGGCATGGGATAAAATAGTTATACAATAGTTTCTTGTGGCATACTGTGGATATCCCACTCGTCACTTGTATTTCTTGTATACACACTTGCCTAAAGGCTCATGCATATACTAGAAAATACAAGTGACTCATGGGATATTCCACGGTATGCCACTCAAAACCATTGTATAACTACTGTGTAAATATAGATGATGATACTGAAAAATATATTATATGAAATATGAGATACAGTGAGACACACTGATAATAAATCAATAAGTAAAGAGGTAGATAATCTAATGACATAACAAACTTATCGTAATAAACTTAGATGACTATTAGCATGAATCAATAATTGACTCATGAAAATGTCTTAAGTTATTTTTTGATGGATGTCCAGACATTGATCTTTTAGCATAGGAAATATAATTGACATTATTTTATACCCCTGAAAAAATATCATAAATGAATATAGTAACTTGTGTAGGATTGAAAAAATATTATCAAAAAAGTAATTTAGGCCATTTTCATAGGGAGTCCTTCATTATTCAATGCAAACCTCTATCCAGTGGGAATGTGGAAGGTTAATGACACAGACAACATCCATTGGAGGTTGAGAATTTGAAAATTCTTATTTGTTGTGCAATTGCCGTAATTGTTATGATAGTAATGGGATTATTGCAATGTGAAACTCATAATCTTCCTACACATAAGAAGCTGACATAAGAACCAGAAGAACCTGTCTATTGTGTTTTCTAATTCTAGTTTGGTTTTTCACTTGAGAAAACTGCTAGTGATGGGATATCACCATATATGGTAAGAGCCTTGATCTCGTCTGATCTCACCTCATTTCAACATTTATCCTGGTTTTCACTAATGACATACATGTACATGTATGCAGTCTGGGTGTTATATTTGTCTTACATGACTGTATACTCTGTAGACAGGAGAAACACAAGCACTGCTGATTAGCAATAAATTATTGAGTTTGCTTATAAACGTTTCCAACTCTCTGTACATGTACATGTGCTATTGTTTGTTGCTAGTGAAAGCCAAGCTTTAATAGAGTGAATTTTGTCCATACTTTACAAGAGAAATGTTTGTACTTAAATAGTATTACAGTGTTATTTTTTGTGATTTATAGGAGCAGCATGCAGAACAGTGCATTTTGAGGGATCAAACCAGCTTTCAGAACCATATTTCTGTAGCTGTCTTCATTTTTGACTTAAATAACAACAGGTTAGAAAATCGATATATATGGGACTCAAAAGTATTAATTTAGAATTTATATTATATAACTCAAAAGTATTAATTTAGAATTTATATTATATAGTTTTTACCTTGTATGATTTAGAGTTTGGTTGTGCATAGGCTTTATTTTTGACCAAACAAGGTGATTTACCAACAGTATTTTTGTTGGAATGTCCAGAATATGTCCAGACTTATCATCAAGGAGATGATGGTACCATAATATCATGACTGTTTTGATTGAAAACACAGATACTCTAACATTGAATTAATGCAATTTACACTGACACTTTCTATTATCAAACATAGAAGCTGGGACTGAAGCAGCTCCTGGATACACCATTATTAATTGAATTTTGTTTTGTCTTATGAATTGGCTACATAATCATGTTGGGAATGTCAAAATTATATGTCACAGCCACTATTTGAAACTTGCCCTCCTTTAGAGTGCTTACAATATATCTGTGAAAAACTTTGTAAGGAATTGCACTAATTTGCACAAATTAAACAATAGAAAACAAAGAATTTCATGCTATTTAGTACATTTAGTTCACTAACTTTTTCACAGATGTATTGTAAGCACTCTAATAAATAACCAACAGATTTCCTGATTTCATTTCATTCTGGTCAGCCTTTGTTTACAAGTGCAATGAGCTATATCAAAATATGTGCGAATTCTTATATTTACAGGAATTTTCTATATTGTACAAACTGCAACCTTCAAGACAATCTGTTGTAATTTGTTTATTTGTCAATCAAAACAAATATAAGAATTTAATGATGAAGGAGCCTAAAAACATCACATATGTACATGTCTGATCTTTAGACAACTACATATATAATATTGTTATATATCATTTTGTTATTAGTAGTCCTTGATATTTCTATTTTAAAATCTTTGATTGATGGAAGGGAATATGGATCCAAATTGCAACAGACTTTTCGAATTGGCTTAGTTTGTATAATTTTGAAAACTACTGTCAGTAATAAGAGAATATGTGCATGTACTAATTTATTGTGTTTATGTTTTTATTAGTATTGTTGTGCACAGATATGGCTCTGATTTCGATAAGCTTGAGATTGGTGTTGAGCCTCCTCCCACTCCAGCTTCTGTGAAGAACACAAATCACCCCACATCAAGTTTAAATGTTAGCACCCCAACAAAATCACCTAAAACACCACTAACCACACCAACACTAGAAACTTTGACAACAAAGCTTAGTACCATGAAAATAACAACCAGTACAGTTGCTAGCACTAGTAACTCTGCAAGAAAAAGACGTGATGCTTCAGCCAACTCTAACAGTGGTCAAAGCATAAAAACAACTTATTTACCACTTTATTTCAAGAGAAGAAATTCAACTATTGAGTATTATGGAAATGTGAGTACATGTATTTAAAATGCTAGAAATAATATTAGTACTTAATTGCTTTTAGATACATGCACTGTACATGTATAAGAATCCCTGGTCAGGGATTTGTATTTCTCTCAATAATCTGTTACCATGGTGTTGCTACATTGTCTACTTGTACTGTAATATTGTACACGTATGCTTAGTTGGATGTTGGTAGAGTACATCAGTAGGTTATTATGTCATTAGTAGGTCAACTGATGACCAGTACAGGTTGTTGCTAAGCTGTTGGTAAGGTTTCAGTAAGTGTAATATGTAGTTTTATTGGTATCGGTAGATTGTTGTTGGGAAGTCAGTAAGTTGTCTAGTAGGTTATTGGTAATTGTAGGTTGTCAATAAGTTATTTGTACGGTGTCAGTTGGGCATTGATAGAATGGCAGTAGGTTGTTGGTATAGGGTGTCATGTTAGTAGGGTGTCAGAAGGTTGTTGGTGTTGTCAGTAGGTTGGGTGCCAGTAGGTTGTTGGTAAGGTGTCAGTATAGGCTATTCATATATATAGGGTACCTACAATAGCTGTACTAGGTTGTTAGTACATTGTAGGTTGTTCACACCAGTACATGTACAATATATGTATAGTATAAAGAACGAGAGAGAGTGTTTTATCGGATATAAAGATCCGAGCCGTAGGCGAGGATCTTTATACCGATAAAACACGATCTCGAGTTCTTTATACGGCTTAAAAACTCCAACACATATTAGAGTTATTCTCTAAAAGAAATTCAAAAATATCTTCATTTATCTTGGAGAAAATCGAGGTTAAAGTTGATGTAAATTAGGCCGAATCTTTATCAGATATAAAGACACTCGTCACGGTGGCGATTTTCATTGTGTTTGCCTTATGAATTATTAATGAGTTTTTTAAATATATATATATTTTGTTTTCGAGTCAAAAGGGTATACAATGTTTATCAATTCCTATTTATTTCAGTTTACTGTAACTGTCAAGGATAAAAGTGAAGAAGGACTGTACAATTTGTACTTTCATAACTGTGCCAATTACTTTACCAATACACAAGTAACAGTAGACATACAGGTACCATAAATATTAATTATTAACCCAAGCAATCATGTTGAAGAACTGATAATTCACCACTAGTCCTTGAGCCGAAGGCAAACAAATATTTTTCCATGTATGTGCAGTGGGTTCATTAAGGTGGGTTTATTATTTAAATTGACTGACTTTAAACAACACTTTGATGGGGTTTCCATTGCTTTCTTAAGAAGCTCAAACCAATTTGATTGGTTTACAAATATCGCTCTGCAGTCTTAAAATCTTAATGTCCCCCCAGACACCATTCTCAAGTACACCATTCTCAAGTATTTGGAAATATTTTTACCTTTTTTCTTACAAGTATAAACTGTACAGTTAGTAACTATATTTAAGTATGTGTACATTGTATTTTACAAGGGATTTTCATGAATCATGTTGTTTTTCCATAACCTCTTGTTCCTGAATCTCCCTATGCCATCTATTCATACCATATGTATTTAATCCAATGACGTTGTGTATGTTTTAGGTTAAGATTATAGAGAAAAATGCAAACAATTACTTATCTGCTGGAGAGGTAAATAATGCTATTTTGTACTTCACTCTTTTTAGGAATTCATACAATGTACAATGAGCTGCATGTAACATTTCAAAAAACATAGAACTCAATTTGGGCTGACAAATTATAGCTGCATGGAACTTGGCCTAAAGAAGATCTATTGCAGAAAAGCAATAAATAATAATATGTAATTTTTGTAACAAGAATTTGCATAGCACATAGTAAGAGTTGCCCACATTTGAGCAGACTGTCTAAACATTAGTGTTAGAGAAAATGTTATGTTGCAGAGAAGTTATGCAGCTGTCCATGTAGGTGATGTAATTTGCCTGAGCATCATCTACATGTATTGCATGCTATTCCTAAAGGGATGCCCTTCCCCATGGGGTGGGGAGGGGGTGACTGCATACTTCTTACAATGATATCAGAACTTTAGATCCCTACTAACATTTTTGTGTGATGATTCAGGAACCATTGCCCTATCTATTTGGAGTTATGGCTGTTGTCTTCTTCATTACAGCCATATTGTGGCTTTATGTATTGAGGCAAAATAGGTAACCAGACATTCGCAAACTATGAAGTGAACTTTTCACACTTAAACTGCTAAAACATGACGTTTTCATTTGTTTTTGTCAGGGAAAACACTTATAAAGTCCATTATATGATGTTTGTCTTGATTATACTCAAGTCACTGGATTTAGCCTTTGAAGCAGTGAGTATATAACTGTTAACCTCCTAGAATACCTGCCTTAAGATTCCTAGCTTTAGCTTGGGTTTCACAAAGCATAAAAGGTGCTGTTACATACATTTATGTGCAATTTTTTCTACAACTCATTTTGTAATAAGAGGGTTAACATTGGTTAAGTTTTGCCTTATTTGCATAGTATTGAATTTCAAGCTATAGACCTGTAGACAGACTCTAGAAATGAGAAGAAGGCATTATGCTTAGCAATACCTGAAATTCTGAGAGCAATCGCTCAATAGTTTTTGAGAAATTAGCTTTTCATTTTGCAAATTTTACTAACAGTAATGTTTGTTTGTTTGGCCCAACCATACACTTCCTGTAATTTTTTTTAAAATTAAAATGCTAATATTTCCAAAACTATATATGAGCAATAGGCCATATGCACGAACAGGTCACGTGACCCCATCTTCCCTAAATCAAGCAGCACCATCAAAATGAACTCCAAAAAATGAAAGGGCACCTTTTTATTAGTAAAAGTGCAAAGTTTCAGTTTATAAGATGAATAAGAGAAAAAATGACAGTAAATTTAAGATTAGATATTTTCTTAAGATTCGTTCGGAAAACTGCATTGGATGGCACGAGCTTGCCATCCAACGTGTTTTTCCAAACGAATCTTAAGAAAATATCCCATCTTAAATTTACTGCCATTTCTCCTGCATTACATCTTATGAACTGAAACTTTTACTAATATCGAGGTGCTCTTTCTATTTCTGGCTTTCATTTTGACGGTGCCGCTTGATTTAGGGGAGATAGGGTCACGTGACCTGTTAGTGCATATGGCCTATTGCACTCAAATTTTCATATACAGTGTATTACTAAGAGTGATTAGCTGTTAGCTGTTTCTGGTGTCTGATTGCATATAGCTTGAATTTTTTTATTATGCATAGATTATGACGTCATATTGTGCCCACCTATAGGATTGTGAAACACAGGGGCGGATCCAGGATTATCTTCAGGAGGGGGTGCAAAAGGATATTTTGGAAAAATATTGAGAAAAGAGGACTTAAAGTCGTCTCAGAAGGGGGTGCACACCCCCCTGCACCCCTCCCCTAAATCCGCCCCTGAAACAAGTTGCATGAACCATTGCAGTGTGTAACATTACCCTGTATTGCACAAAACCATTGTAATATATTTGTGAGATACTTGTGATTTGTGAAAAGATTGCCTGTAATGCCCCTGCAATAGTTGAAATGGAATTAGGTACTTGACTCTCACTTATGGTGGGCTCAGCAAAAAATCTGAGCTCCAGATGGGATTGGAACCCTGCAATGGTTCATGAGTGCAACTTGTTCTGCAGTGCCAATGCAAGACAAGTTGAAGAAAAAATTGCATCATGTATGATAGGCAACTTAACTTAGAAACACTTGCAAGTATTGGTACTGTAATTTATACTCAATATGAAGAAGTGACAACAGGTCACCATAATTTATGACATTTCAAATCTTTAGAACATTAGTACATGATTATAATGCAAAACATGCAGAAAAGTTATGTGCACAAATGTTTGAGTTCATTACCTTAATGCTATATGTATAAACATATAAAACTAGAGAAGTCAAAACAAGACAGTATGCAAAGTCTCTTGGGATCAATTCCAGTCTAGCCTCTCACTTGACTTCAGGCAAATCACCTGTACATGCTCTTGACACAATATATGTTACTGTAATTGTAGATTAATCTCTACTACATTGGTAGTGATGGAAGACCTAAAGGATCATGGGCTGTTGTTTATTATATAACTCACTTGTAAGTACATGTATGTACTCATACAAGTTTTGCCTGTATTATTATATAACTCACTTGTAAGTATGTACTCATACAAATTTGACTGTATTATTATATAACTCACTTGTAAGTCATTATAGCCTGACAATGCAGTAGATAACCAAAACTCACAGTATAAAAAAAAGTTTGTATAACACTGCAACCTTACAGTAATTCCAACAAATAAGTGCTCTCAATAGCATTCCATCTAGTAGGAATTCTACATGTAATACTAGCATTTCAATTACTTATAATATATTTGAAGAGTTGGCCATGAAAACAGCCTAAGTGACATGAATTGTCAGTGATGATTGTTCAAACTTGATCTAGGGAACCAATTTCAATTGAAAGATTCAGTAAATAAATCACTTAATAAGCCATTTTCATGAGCACCCCCTCATTTGCTGAGTATTGATTCAATCTTCAGGTTAAAAGGTGCATTATTGTTCACTACCATTGTACTCATTGGCACTGGATACTTCTTTATAAAGCACGTCTTGTCTGACAGAGACAAAAAGATCTTTATTATTGTTATACCATTGCAGGTAATGAAATTAGTAGCTTTTAAGGGTGTTGAATGGTCACCTTAAATGTCAGTCTTATAAAATTTTTATCATTTTATGGGACTCATAGAAGTCTTGTGTTTTAACAAAAAGCCAGCTCAGAGTGTTGAATTTTGAAAACAAAGAGAAAAAGCCTCTTGGGCTTGCCAAAAAAAAAAAGAAGCTCTATGCTCTCTCTCAGGGTCTCTTAAGATCTCATCAGTTATGATTGTTGTTAGATAATGACATGAAATGACAGATGGCAAAGAGGATTAATGTATGAGGTCTGCTTCTTTCATGTCTGTCATTTTAAGTTTAGCACTTCAATGTGGGCATGAATATTTTTATTCATGGCATATGTAACTGAAGTGAAAAGCAGGTCACATGATCCTCTCTGTCATCTGCTGTTTTCTGTGTTCATATTATTAATAAGCTATTGTCTATGGTAATTGCAGATTCTTGCCAACACAGCCCAGATAGTTATGGAATCCACAGAGGAAGCAAAAGTGCAATACACTACATGGATATCCTTTACATTATTACATTGTTAGCACTCTTGTAGAGTGTTAAATGCATGTATTTGTAGTTGGTCATTATTGACTACTTCAGAGTTGTTTTTATACCATTTGTTCTGACCAGTAGCTAGCCACTCTACATACTCTGCAAAACTGAGACTTGATGTTTATTAAATAAATGTTGTTACAGTTTAGTGAGTATAATAAAGTTTGTATCATATTGTTTTCCTTGACCTCTCCATACAAAGAACTCTTTACGTTAGTGGATCTCATGTGTTGTGGTGCTATTCTTTTTCCTGTGGTTTGGTCAATAAGACATTTACAAGAAGCTTCTAAAACAGATGGTAAAGGTAAGTCTACTAAGTAATACTGTTCCTGGGAACTGTACTTACTTTAAAACCTTGATCTGATCAACATTTTTTATGCCTGTAAAAATGTACAATGTACACATGGCACAGTCAAAGCAATTATGTAATTATGTACTGTCTCAGCAAGTGCAGCGTTTGTGGTAATAAACTTACACTCGTATGAAAACTGTTTTTATCTTCATGCTGTGGGTTTAACCAGGTATTTTTGCTAAAGAGGTTCCCTCTGAACAGATGTAGTTGTTGTGGTTACAGGATTTCATCACCAACTAAAACTTTCTGACTTATATTTTAAGTAGATTATCAATTAATCACTATTTTTGCATTATGGCTAGTGATAAACACTATATGTATGCTGATTCTGTTATTGCTTGGAGTTACTCAATGTATTGCTATGTTTAACCTGTTCTGTTGCTAAGGACAACCTACTTTGTTTCTAAGAATTCCTTTTACTGCTGCTAAAATAACCTTATTCCTATTTTCTTTGCAGCTGCAATCAATTTGGTGAAGCTTAAATTGTTCAGACACTTCTATGTCATGGTAAGATTGATATTTAAGTAATACATTTTAAAGGAGTCCAAGCAGAAAGAGCATTGATCAAACTTTAATATCTCCTGTCAGGCTTTTGTATTCCCAAGGAAAACGTGCACTTAGATCAGAGACCACTAGTGGTACTCTTGAATTTTCAGTATTACATGGAAATTATTTGAATTATTAATACTTGCTTTATCATTGTAGGTTGTCTGCTATATTTATTTTACAAGGATAATTGTGTATTTGATAAAGGTAGTCTTATCGTCCACTGCACCAGACAAAGTTCTATTTTTATGTGCATGACATTCACACACCCACATGGCCCTGCCAAAACTCATACAACTTCTGGTCTTTTTGCTGACTACTGAACAATTATTCCACCGAAATCGATCCTACATGAAGCTTCATGAGCCGACGAGGTCGCTGCATTCGACCACGTTCAGCTATGTAGACCATGTAATACGAGATTGAGTGGAATAATTTATTGTTTTATTATGTCCACATCCACTGGATTCTGAGAAAAATATAATTTTAATTATTTTCAAGTTTAAAAAATATCAATGGAAAAAATAATTGTTAAAGATTACTTCCGGTTTTTGAGGATGTGACAAATCGCACGAAACAGTAATCAATCGTAAAATAGTTTCAAGCAGCTATATTTAACTCAGTTTTGGACATCTCGGCGATATATTTGTGAAATTTATTTTGAGCTCTGGAACCAGTCTACAATAAAAAAAGTCACAAAAGGTCACAAAAAGTGTTTATGATTAACCGGCATGAGGACTGTAAATAAACCGGCAAATAGCGAGAGAGACAGTAGATTTTGGGTAAAAATCTGTATTAATAATCATTGAAAAATAAAAAATGTACTTCTTACCATCAAATACTTTCATTCCAAACTTAATTTGTTGCTTTTTTTTGTATTTTTTGAAGTTTTGTGTTTTAGTAAAGATTTTATTTTGTCCTCAGTTAGTTCGTCAAAATGCTCCGCCATTTTGATTTTCTCTACTCACGGGATATATACTGATAGCCTAGTAGTAGAGGAACCAATCAGAGCGCGCGATTGCTCATATCCAGTGGATGTGGATATAATAAAATGGAATATTTGCCTATTTGCCATGTGCAAATATTTCACCTGTCTGAAACAATAAGAATTGATCTGAGTGTGTTCCAGTAAATAGCCTTTTTCCTTATGTCTATGTCAGCATTTCAATGTTAGCCTTGCTTTGAAGCAATTGACTACTTTGACAATTATTCCACTAACCACTAGCAGTTTTGACAGCACTACAGACATGTACATGTATATCAAGCAGATGTGACGTAAAACTGTATAGTTATGGTATCAAAATTGTCATCTATTTATTTTTCTTCCAGATTACTGTACCATTCCAGTATATGTGGTTTGATGAGGTAAATTCTGAACCATTTCCCAATTAGGTCAAGATATCCAACTTTTCCTTTGATGCAGACACTTAACAGTGAAATTTAGTCCCTGTCAGTCCCTGCATCTGATACATGCAGCAATCAACAGTAGGAGGAATGTAATAGTGTAGTGTACAGTGCAGTGCTAACTAGAACTAAACTTTGAAATTCCCTTTTTTGCTTTCAGTTATTTAATAATGCAGCCACCTACATATTCTTTGTGTTGACTGGGTAAGTGTGCTTTTCTCCCTGTACAATATAGGTAAGGTGTCAAGAAGTGGTTGGTAAGGTGTCAGGAAGTGGTTGGTAAGGTGTCAGGAGGTGGTTGGTAAGGTGTCAGGAAGTGATTGGTAAGGTGTCAGTAAGCAATTGGTAAGGTGTCAGGAAGTGATTGGTAAGGTGTCAGTAAGTGGTTGGTAAGGTGTCAGTAAGTGATTGGTAAGGTGTTAGTAAGTGGTTGGTAAGGTGTCAGTAAGTGGTTGGTAATAAAGTGGTTGGTTAACATGATGTGCATGCTAAATAAGCCACTTCACGTTTTTGTACGTCATTTTGAATTGGGGCAAATGCTCCACAATTTATAGAAATCTAGATCACACTCGGCTCGAATGTCAGATTTTCAAAATTAACTTCAATGATTTGCAGACATGCATGCCATATGTCAGACTGAAAATAAGACCGATACAAGTATTTTAACTACGTTTTTCTTTTTTTCCTGAATTGAATGATATAAATATTTATGTGTTGAACGTTTTATTTTGAAAACAAAAATCCTCTTTTTCTCATCTTCCAAAATCCTCTTTTTCTCATTTTCCAATATTTAGCATGCAAACAGTCATAAATAACAAAGCTAATATCATTTCAAAAAAATTAAGAAAAAAAACATAAAATGAATGAGCTTAGTTATGGTGAGCCAAAGTGATCCAGATTTCTACAAATTTTGGTTTGTTTGCCCCAATTCAAGATGGAGGATGAAATCATGAAGTGCCTTATTCGAGTTTGCTATATTTTTCAGTTATAACTTCCGACCATTCCCTGATAACCCATATTTACATGTTGCACAAGAAGATTCAGATGAGGAAATTGAAATGGACGAAGTGTAAGTACTCATACATATATTATACTGTCAGTTGTTACTACCAGCTGCATAACATTATACTGTTTAGTTGGTGACAATGAGTGGTTAAAATACTTCAATGGGGTGACAAAGGTAACTAGTGATGTGCTTACTTCTCACTGTTCCAGCTGGTTCAAGACCAAGCTTGGGCAATGGAAGATATGTGAGCTAAATTAGTTGGTGTCTTGCTTAGGGTTTTTCCTCCATGTAACTCAAGTCCCCCCCCCCCCCATCTTTGGTCCAACTAACACTTCTTCAGTCCTTTTGTGAGACATAGATTGTGTGATGGCTGTCTAGTGTGCCATTTACACGCTTTATCCTCTCCATTCATTGGTAAAGGGGCAATGACGATGATAAGCCACCAAACTTTATTTAATTTACAGAACACCCTTCCAACTGCATCCCCACCCATTTCCAAAAGCTGTCTTCCTCTTGTCCTTCCCTAAAACCAGGGTTGCAAAATGGAGTTTATGCAGCAGCAGAATGAACTTTTAGTAGATGCCACCTACTTCAAAAGCTATATTTCAGCTTTTGATTTTTAATCAAGCAATTAATGTTGCTGCCATTGTTGTTGTTGTTGTTGTTGTTGTTGTTGTTGTTGTTGTTGCTGTTGCTGTTTTCACTTTTCCTAGCAACTTTCTGCTCCTGTAAACCTCAAAGTAAGAAACAATATCGCTGGTCATTTGACAACCCTGGTAAAGTAGTTCTGTCACTGTTTCACATTATGTTTTTACACTTCTGCAGAGTAACAACAAATGGTTTAATGGATGGAGTAACACGTGTACAACCTGTTAAAAAGTTGAGAGATTCATCAGGATCATCAAATTTTAATGCATAATATTACTATTGAATACAATTTGTCTGAACTAGAAAATAATTGTTATAGTTATATAATGTTTATATTAAGTGATAGCTACATAACATAACTAGCGACCTGTCTCTGAAAATGGTAACTGTCAGACCCAGTAACAATCATGTTGAAAGTTTACATTTGTTCCAGTCTATTTTATTTATGTTTTAGTTTACATGGGCAAGTTTACTTGTACTCCCATTTAGATTGGGGAGAACCTACATAGCACTCAGTTGATGTACTATATTCCTAAAAATAATGAATAACACATACAATGGTCGATAAAATGACAATAGAATACAATAGTAAGACTATATTACATCAACTGAGATACTACAAATGTAGACATTTTAAATAGTCTCCTAAGTAGCTGCCAGAGTTTGTGTTTTGGGAAAATATAGCATTGCGTGACAACACAAACTGCGGCTGCATAGGAAACATATAAAAAGGCTCCATAAAACCAAGCCTATCAAGAAACTTGCCCCTGGAGACTAAGATACCACCTTCATGTAATGTGACGTGTTGACCAACTTTTGGTCATTTTTAGAACTGCTTGTGTGCTTGCCACAAACCACTTATGCAAGCCAGAAATTTTAAAATGTTTGCCATGCATTTGCTGCTACCAGCTTTGTTCAAGCAATCCTGGGGCGTTTCCAGGACTATCTTCAGGAGGGGATGCATCATCTTCATGAGGGGATGCACCATCATATAAATTAGAAACTTGATCCTTAGAGGATATTAAAAAAAGGACTCAAAGTCATCTCATGAGGGGGTGCGCACCACCTGCACCCCTCCCTTAAATCCGCCCCTGCAATCTGAGGGAACCAGAGTTGTAAAAATAGCTGAGTCATGGAGGCAATTGCAAGCGGCACAGCTACAAACCAGTTGTGATTAAGAGGAGGGCCAAAAGCAGGGCTGTGGATCATGTAGAGTGTAGGATGTGTGTGTGTGTGTGTGTGTGTGGGGTGGGGGGGGGGGGGGGGGGTGTGGGAGGGTGGATTGAGGGATCCTGTAGACAGAGAATACTGCTGAACATACAATTCCAAGAATTTCTAAGTACAATATGTAGCAATTGACATTATTTCATTTAAACTGCTGAGCGCATGCAGGTTTGCTATTTATATTACTAAGATGAAGTGAATACCGTGTAGTAAATCTGTATGCCACATTTTGCAGTACCCTATAAATTCAATGTATTGTCACTTAAAACATGTAAAAAATGAGAAGGAAAATACATTATATTGTATATAACACTGAAAATAATTATAAGTAATTAGATACTTAAAGGTGATGTCATAGCTGACAAAATATTTCGAGTTGAAATTTCATACCATTACCAGGACCATTTGAACAAAACTGACATATCAGTGTACTCGTGAAAAAGTTTTTGTTTTGAGGTGTAATCTAATTGGCCTTTGATCTTTTGTTGGATCTATATGATTGTTTTCATGTTATGTGATTGGCCGGTTTTGTTCAGGCCCTGGTTTGTGTGTCTAGACTGTAACAATGGACACAAAACTTTTGTTTTCGGTGATTGGCCCTTGTTTCATAAGGAACGTATATCTTTAAAAAACTAGCAAAGTCATCAGTGTAATGAAAACTGTAGAACAGAATTTTCACAAATAAAGTTCACTTTAAATTAAGAAAGTATCGCCATGTTTGTTGTTGCGTGAGTTAGCATACGCTCACATTTTTCAGCCCTGCTCCATACGATACGTAAACTTCATCACAATCTGAAACTGCCGCCATTCTTTCTTTTGGTCTACTTTCATTTTGGAATTGAGCCTCGAGGATTGTATTCGGTATTTTTCTACTCATTGTGACATTTTTTAGTACTTTTCTCAGTTGTTCATCAAATCCTCCCCCCCCCCCCCCTTGTGCATCGCCATCTCATGTGGTAGAAACATGTCGCATGGCAACAAAAACCATCTCTTATTAGGGGCATATAAAAGGTCACGGGGATTCCTCTTACCTCATTTTCGGAAATTTTGGCCACATTTTTACAGTCCGTACACGATTTCGGAGCTAGAATACCCATATAATCATATTTGCAACTCGCCAAACAATCAAATTACGATTAAAACTGCTAGATAAACCTCAGATCTATCTTTTGAGACGGTCCAGGTGTTTTCCTGGAAATATTTTAATTCTTCAGACCATATGGATTACGTACATTTTAAGAAAAATCGCGGAAAATCATTCTCTTCCCTCGTTTTCTCTTGTCGAGCTCTATTATATATGATATGACTTTCAGATAGTGTTCTCTCCCGGCCTGGAAAGAGCACATCAAAATCAGTAAAACTGCATGTGAAGTTTGAAGGATATAAGTTGGAAAAAGATCAAGGACGGCGTAGATACGAATGTCTCAGCTTCACAGAATCCCCACAAAATTTAAATTTTAGCTTTTTCCTATTTTTCCATTATCTAGTTATTCTTTCCTCGGTCCGGGTCCAATTTAAGGGTTACAGATGCGAGCCCCTGTGTAGGTCGGGATATTTTTCGTTTTTTTCCCCTTTTCCCTTCCTTTTTCCTCTTTTTTTTTTTTCTTTTTAGTTTCTTAATACTTATAGATTTTAGCATTTCCTGTAATATTTGGATATTTTTAATTTTTTTGCAATCTGTTCTAATATAAATATTAGATTGAATAATTATTAATTCATTCGAATTTTGTTCTATTTATTTCTTGAATTTGTTACCGATCGAGTTTTGGCTGGTTTTCATGGTAAACGTGTTTCGTGAGAGATTTTAAGTCTTTTTTTGTTTCTAACTTTAATTGCAATCTATCCTCGTATTCCTGCCAATATAGCGCCCGTCAATTTAAACTCTTCTGGGTAAATTGAAGGGAAAATTTTGTCTTCTTCTTATCGAGCGCGCCACACCTTTTTCTATGAGCGAAAAAACGAACGAACGAACGAATGAAAGGATGAATCAACGAACGAATGAGCAGGGAAAGAAAATGCTTCCTCTTTCTTCTGCCCCCTTTTTACATTCCTTTCGGTTCTCTACATCTGCAAGGGAGTATCAACTTTTAAACTGGGGCAAGGGAAATGCCTTTCAGAAAACCTTTACACTGATAAAATTGATTTTTGATGTAAATGTATGAGAGACGGGTGCACCTTAGAGGGTTGGTGCAATCTTTGATGAAACAGAGAGAGAGAGAGAGAGAGAGAGAGAGAGAGAGAGAGAGAGAGAGAGAGAGAGAGAGAGAGATGGGGGGATGGAGGGAGAGAGGGAGGTGTAACACTAGTTAACACTAGTTAAAACACTAGTTATGAGTGCCCAGTCAATTTCAAGTTTAATTCAAGTTTAACACAAAAACATACAGCTGAACATCAAATGTTAAACCTTAAAAAATAACATTTCTTGAAGAACTCTTTTAGATATTTTGTCTAAAACTATAAAACTCTAGAACTGTGTCCTTCTACTGGCCTTAAATATTGTCTCACTTTTGCAAATCATCAACCCTTCACCATATGACATTTTGTACCAATTAATTGTTATGATCATTTATGCCGCCTCCAGACCCCGTTTGTACTCCCATTTTTGTAATCTTTTGGGAATGGACCACAAGGGAATCATAGACCAGACTACAATTGCCGCGAGGGAGACGAATCGGGGTTGGATTCTGGGAATATCAGGAGCAATAGTGGATTAGAATCGTGATTCATTCAATAAAGCCCTATGCAAACGAACGTCTAAACTCTTCTAAAATCCATCCACAATCTCTAAACTAATATGTATAGAAGTACTAAGTAAGGTTGCTGGGCACGTGCCAAGATGCAACGTTTTAAATGTAACAACATTTTAAACATTTTTTTATAATAGGATTTGGCAAGGATATATAATACGTACTTATATCTCACGGATACGTAACGATAGTACGTACATGGCGTGGATACGTATGTCTTGTACAGTATACCGAATTTCGTCCCAGTTTATAACTTCAAATAGCTGCCATCAATGTACGTAAATGTTTTTCGTCATAAAATCCGACGTGAAACTGCTGCGTGAAACTGCGCGACGAAAAACCCTAAAAAGCTTTATCTAACTTCTCGCGTCCACCAGTAAAGTGGATACACACTCTACGCAAAACTAATTAAAGGAGTTTCCATATTAAATAAGTGTGAAACGGACAGCGACATGCTATTAATAATGGTCAGAGCAGTAATGTCTATAACAAAAACTGTGCCGTATTCACAGTACGGGCTGAATTTAGCACGATCGAGACGATTTTGTCAACAAGGACGTCACGCGTACGTTTTTGTTCGTGCGTGCGCCGTTACCGTTGAAGCTCCCGTTCTCGCTAGGTCAGTTGATGCTTTTTCACGTTATAGATTATATTTTTACGGTAACGGCGCGCGCACGAGCAAAAATGTATGCGTGACGTCCGTCCATGTTGTCGTTGTGTTTGGTTGCGCTGTTTCATTCGCGCTGTCATCGTCGAGGTCCCTGTTCTCTCTAGAACGCTACGTTAAGACTTTCTAACGTTTTTTAAACGGCGCGTAAAATAAAAGGAAGTGCGCGCGACGTCGTTTCTTGGCTGCTTAAGGTTCCTAGTCATACTCTTAAAACTGCTTTAGATCAGTTTTCTAATGAGTCGGGGAAACTCTCCGCGCCGTATCGTGAGCGTGTCGGTGCCGTGTTGTCTATATAACGTACCAAACCCCTGCCCTAACCGTGCCGCGCTGTGTCCGTGTCCTTTTCACAGTCATACTTCTAAAACAGCTCAACATCCTACAGCGTCTAAAACATCATGATCATGCAGGACCTTTAGTAAGCATGGGCATGGAAGCGTCCTCTATAACTACACTTGATAAGTCAGTGGGAGAATACCAGGGATTTGGCTTTGCATCCGTGGGCACCTCCTGTCTTCTGTATCGAACAAGACTTGGGTTGCGCATCAGCATTACCGCAAGAAACCAGCGATTAAGGGCTTTAGACGATGCACGCGGTCTTGTATTACTGGAAGGATAGCCTATAAACACAAATGTCATTGTTATTGGTGGACAAGTAAAGTACAGTCGGGTAGGCACCATCTCTACACACTACACTAGCCCTGATTCAGAAGAATGTAGGTGAGAGCGCCGGCCTGTCATCTCTTTGGTCCCCGGTTCGATTCTCGGACTGGGCATTACACGTGGTTTGAGATTGTCGTTCGTTCTCTCCCTTGCTTCGAGGGTTTTTCTCCGGGTACTCCGGTTTTTCCTCCCTCAGTAAAAACGAACTAGTTTCGATCTAAGCAGTCCGTGATCAGACATGGGTCGCATGGCGGCTGCCATGTGTTTGTGTGTATGTAACTGTATAACTGTTTTCTTAATGAAAGCGCCCTTGTATACCTTCGACTCGATCACGTTGAGCTATACCTTTCGCAATTCGAATTCAAATAAAGTAACAAGACAAGACGAGACGAGACGAGATAAATTTTAAATAATCAAGTGCTCGCCATAAGTCGTTTGTTATACCTGAATACTTTTTACGTCTCTCGTCGATTAGCAGCTGGCAGAAGCAGAGCATAACAGGATGTCTGAATGCTACCAGGACGTTAAGGAAGCCAATGTAAGCCATGTAACCTATCACCATAAAGTAACCATACTTCCTTTATTCCATTAATATGTGCATGGTATATAATTATATCCTTCGCAACCTTTTTGGGACTCGTCACGCAACGCTCTCTCGCTTGTTGCGTGCCGAGCTTCAGAAAGGATGCGAGGGAGACTGGGATAAAATTGACACACATTTTTCATTGACATTCTAATGTGACTTCAGTTCATCATGATTCAGCTACATTTGAAAGCGTGAATATCATGATATTTCATCAACACAAACACAGTTTTTGACCATCAAAACGTTTCTGAAATTAAGACATCTAGCTGGTTATATCAGCCGACCGTGCTTACCTTTGTCCCACTTTCTGTAGCCCTGCATCATGGATGTTCTGTCAAGCCGACACAGGAAGACCAGCCCCAACACAGCACCCTTAATAACACGAAATAGACCAGACCACAATCCAACCAGGATGTTGAGGAAGAAGAAGAAATACGTCATAATGCCATAAAAACGCCTGTTTGGAAATTCAAATTATGAGTGAATATACATTAACAGTTTTGTCATGACCAATATGGTACCTATTGTATAAAGCCAGTTTACAAGTGACCATTTCGCAGCTGCTTGACCGCACTCTCGACTGCGCCCAATATATTCATTGAAATTTTTGGTAACAGTCCATAAAAAGGCAAGAAATGTAAACGAATGAGCTTGTGAGGTGTAAATCAATAACAGATTTACACCATTTACAAGTCAAAAAGGGAGCGTCTGTATTAATGCTCTGTAATAGTCCAGTGTAGGTGACGATGGTCTTACCTGTAAGGTCAGGGTGGGTGTGGTCTTACCTGTTGTCTATCTGGACTGTAAGGTCAGGGTGGGTGTCTTCTTACCTATTGTCTATGTGGACTGTAAGGTCAGGGTGGGTGTGGTCTTACCTGTTGTCTATCTGGACTGTAAGGTCAGGGTGGGTGTGGTCTTACCTGTTGTCTATCTGGACTGTAAGGTCAGGGTAGGTTTTGTCATAGAAAACAAACATGCACATCATTGTCATTACGAACCAGATCAACAGAGGAACAAAGATAATCGGCCTACAGAGTGAAAATATAAAGGTTAAATCAACAATTGATCTAAGATAAATAGACGTGCTAGCGAAAGAGCAAATAAAAAAGACGGGAAGGGAGGAAAGAAACGAATGAAAAAGTAAAAAAATGAATGAGTGAGATAATAAACGAAGTTATCATGACTACGTATAAAGATATATATAACTGTTTAAGTGTTAATGTCCTCTAGCACTTGCGCTCTACTTGGGGGACACTGTAATCTCACACACACTACCACAACATTCTAACATTCTATGCATACAACTCTCAGCTCACTAGTTTGTTTTTGATGGAAGGAGGAAAACCGGATGACCCGTTGAAAAACCCTCGAAGGAAGGGAGAGAACGAACTAACAAACTCAAGCCGCATGTGATGCCTCGTCCGGGAATCAAAACCGGGACCACAGAGGTGATAGACCGGCGCTTATAAATGAACCACTCTGCCACGCTTGCTTCCCTAAAGGAGGTAATAACTGTTAAAGGTTGATGGAGTAGATGGATATATTAGAATACAGGAATCATACATGAATTGGTGATTGAGAGAAAGAATTATTGTACAGTTAGTGAATGATGTATTTTTAGCTTACAAAAGAATTAAAACGATCTCTCTGATCAGCTTCAGAACGGTTTCTCTGCCAAATTGCATGTCGACATATTTGAATGAGAGAATGACCAACAGCACAAACATCAAGGCCAGCGTAACAAACATCAAACCTGAGTAAATAAAAACAAATATATAAATGGAGGTACGTGGCTCGTTACAGTGAAACTTCTCCAACCAAGGCCACACAAATAATTTTCAAAGAAAGAAAGAAAGAAATATGAATAAAAGCTACAGCTACATTGTAGCTACGCGGAAAAATTAATAAATAAAAGTAAGACGGAAATTAAAAACACTAAATTGGCTTTGCGAAAAAAGTTTTGGTTGACTGCATGATTTTGCTGTGAGTTGTGGTTTTGACTTTGTCGAAACGATTCTGCCTTTATCGGCTGGAAGGTTTTTGATAAAAGACTGAGCAAGAAAAGCACGTAGAAAGCAATGGCTATGAAAAACTAAAACGTAAAAGTTTTGAACCGTATAGCTATTTTTTGTTTATCGAGACCAGCAAATTACTAATTTCCCTTTGATTTTGAGTTTTTCTGATCTGTCAATCATCCTTGGGGGCGGAGCTTAATTCAAATTAACCAATGAGTAAACGAGTTGTCATAGCTCCGCCCTTAGGGATGATGGACAATCAGGGCAACAAAAATACTAACAGAATTACGAGTTGCGATGCAACGAAAATGGCTGTAAAATTCTTCATTTCTTTGCCTTTCATGAATGTCCTCATTCATTTATCCTTTGATAACGAATATTTTTTAACTTCGTAAATAGCTAGTAATCAACGCAGAAAAAGCAATAAAGAACAATGTTCAACTTTCAATTTTTCGTCTGTACGGGAAGTTACGACCCGCAAATTGACCAATGAGAGCGTGCGTTATATGTTTGGATTCTTTATATACTCTTTACATTGTAATTGGATAATTTGCAAGACGATTTGTTTGGTGGTTTTTGATGGAGCCGTTTGCGTACTGCAAACTTGAACGAACCAAAGCCAATTTACAAAACACATTCTGGACTAAGTCAAGCTTGACAGTTTGAAGTGGTTTCGTTTGGAGGGCTGTTCTGTACCATGTCATATAAATACAAAGTTTGACATTTCTTACTTACCAATTGCTGTGAATGCAATTTGATAGCCACAAAAACGAAGACTCTTACCCTATAAAGGATATTTCCATTCGTCAAAATCTCAACAAGTAACTGGAATGGTTCCTTAGCTATAATCGCCCAAGGGTCAAGGTTTTAGAGCGCAGCACCACCTTCCAGCCTAAAAATGTAAACTTCATCCACCACCCCCCCCCCCCCCACCCCCGCCCCCCGATTGATGCTGCTACAAAGTACAAGTCTCTCAGTTCACGGACATGTTTAGTTTCCCATCCAACGCTTCCCTCTCTACCCTGCCCGTGCGTGGTATAACTTGAGAATGAGCTGTAAAGGAAACCATTTTATCGAGTACTGACCACAAGCATTTTTGGCTTGAGATGTTCATCTGGAAGAAGACTTTTCTTGGATATGTAGGTTTTCAGCACATCCTTCCTGAACATTAAAAGAAGAACTCCCAATAAACCATCGTTATAGCGGAGCTCCCGCGCGGGCCGAAGGCCCGCGCGAGCGGAGCACCATACCTAAGAAAAAATGGTAACCCATCGAGTTGATTTTTCATGGACACACAGGGAGCCCAACGGCTGTACGTCCGTCCGTACATACATACATACCTACATACATACATACGTCCGTACCAAGGTACCTTGGTCCGTACATACGTCCGTGTACATCGCGATGCTGATTGGCTGATTGCTTTTTGGCGCCAACTTGACGCGCGCTGACACTTTGAAAACTGAAAATTTACAAGTTTCCTTGCAGTTTTAACTTGCAAAGCTTAAAAGTAGTATTCTCGAAACCTCGTAAAAATTTAGCGATTTTGATGAACATTAATCTGTGCCAATCTTGACAGGTTAAAGCGAAAAAAACCGTACGTTTGAATTTTTTTCGGGCCTGGTGTCGTTTTAAAAACTGCTCGAAAGACGAAAGACACAGAGGATATTTTCAAAGTTGGACGACTTTTTAGTTGGATTCGTAGTTTAAAAAAATTCCTCATAATGAATAAGTCATTGAGGATCGTGTATTCTTCGTTTCGTGAAGATGCCTTCAATAAAGCTGCTTAAAAATCTAGCCAAAGTTGGAAATAAATCAAGAATCGTCTGCATTGAGCGTGAAACAAGGACCAGTATGCTTCGAAAAGACAACAAGGAAAGCACTTCAAGGTAAAGACCCTGGCCAGAAAATGATATCAAAAAGTCTCTTGTACCTATATTTGATCTTTTATCTTTGATTTGGGATTGATGACTTAAAAAAAACCTTTTATGCACGTTGAACTGTGGCCAAGTTTAAAGAAACACTCGATCAAGCCTTATCAATTTTTTTACTAATTTTATTATTATTAGAACTAGTGCAAAAAGTTCACCGTAAAACAAAATGTCGTTGTACATTATTTTCATGTAATTACATGAAAATAATGTACAACGACATTTTGTTTTACGGTGAACTTTTTGCACTAGTTCTAATAATAATAAAATTAGTAAAAAAATTGATTTTGAACTTATTTCAACCCCACTAATGTGTAAATACAGCTCAAGTTTTGGTCTGGAATTTAATGAAACAATTGACAGGAAAAAAAGAAGGAATTTTGCCATGCAAACTAGAATTGTTTTTATACTTTATTCATCTGGATGAAGTTGCTCAGTGAGCCCTGTGAAGCCTTAAATACAGACTGAAAATGCTTAATTCCTTGTTTTCTTGTTATTTCAATTAGCTGTTTTTATAATCACTTTAAATTGTATTATCAGTGTAATCTGGAAGAGAAAAGTGGGAGACAAGTATTCGCCTAGCTAGTGTGTCATTCTTTTCTACATTAAATAACAAAACAAAATAACAACAACAACCACAAAAAACAAGATGTCACAAATATAGTGAAGACAGACAAATCAATATATGTTGTTCTGTAATATTCAGGATGTCGAAAAGGTTTAATTACTTGTATCAATTTAAAAAAATGTTTTGGAGATTTTGCTTTCTATTTCTGAAAATTATGAACCCTTACAAAGTCAGTTATGAAATCTGACAGTGAATCTGAATATTAAAATTTACTGTAACAAAGGTCACTGAGCATACAAGCCCATACAATATACAAACCAAAACCAAAACTTATTTTAAAAATGCTTTTTAAATAATCTTCATTTCAACTTTTTCAATTACCACAGGAAGCCCAATTCATTTGAATCAAGAACATAAAAAAATTAAAATTGAAATTGGAGCTTTGCTTTTAGGTAGTAGTTGTTTTGAGTTGTTTTACAATTTCATCTAAAGTCATGATTAGTGTAACCGGAAGAGAGAATTCTTGTTTCGTGTAAAGACAACTATTTATCAGTGTCATTCTACTCTACATAATAAAAAAAAAAACCAAGATGCCACAATACTGTCAAGACAGAAAAATCTAAATATAATTTTCTGCAATGTCTAATTGTTTAATTGAAGGATGTTGAATTAGGTTCAGTATTTATGTGAATGAAATCAGTTTGAGGGATTTTTGCATCCTATTTCTGAGAATTATGAAGCACTACTACTAAGTCAATTATAAAATCTGACACAAATATCTGAATAAATATCACTATGGTCACTGAGTTGAAAGCCTTATAATTCTCAGGAGACTGAAGGGCAAGAAATAAAGCTTGATCTATAGTCTTTATTTCAACTTTTACAACAAAATGCAATATTTGTTTGCCTATTACCACAGCAAGCCCAATTCATTTGAATCAAAAACGTCAAAACAAAACAAAGTATTTAAAATTATTATTATATTTAAATGGGAGCTCCGCTATTAGGTAGTACCTAATTTTTATATTACACCTGTTTCAAAAATGGTTGTCGTACGAGAGGTCTCAAGCCTACGCGACTAGACCGAAAAGGAGTATGGGTTGTTGCAAAACTTCAATTTCGTTTGGGTTTTGGTCTTGATGTTAGCATAGCAAATAAAGGTCTTTAATGTATTAGGTCATTAAAAGCTGAAGTTGAGTTATGGTGTGGACATTTGCGTGGTTTTATAACTTTAGTAATATTTACCCATGCTTCCTTTCGGGTGAGTCGCGTAGGCTTTCGCCGACAACATTTATTGAAATAGTCTGTGGTTGAGGTACGTTTATTTTCTGTTTCTCGCTTAAACTAATTTTAACATTATTAATCATCCACTGATCTCCAACAAACACCTGATTCAGGAGGTAGGGGAGATACATTTTTCAGGTCAACCAATCTAAGCCGTATAAATACACCTATTTCAAAAAAGGTTGTCTATGAAAGCTGGCTCAAGCCAAGAGACTAGACCGAAAAGGAGCATGGGTACTAGCAAAACTACACATTCTTTTTGGCTTTGATATTTACTTTTGCATCAGTAAGTGAAGTTCTTGAGTGTATATAAGGTCAGAGCAAGCTGAATTTGAGTAATCGTATGGGATTTTTGTGGTTTTATAACAAGTAATTTCTTCCCGTAATCCCTTTCGGGTGAGTCGCGTAGGCTTGATACCGACAACGTGTATTGAAATAGGTATATATCTCCCCTACCCCTGAATTAGGTTTTTCCTCTCCCCTCCCTTCCCCTCACACTTCCCTATCCCCTCCCCCTGCCGTTTCCCCTCCCCTCTTCCCCCGGTGACAGCTATGTAGGTTATATTCCACACTTAGTCTAATGGTTACCTATGACTCCTCAAGAAAAACAGAAGTTGTAGCACTGCAATAAAACATGCCAGGATGACAGCAACGATGGCATAGTCTAAGTGAAGTTAAAAACGGAATCAAAATATGATCTTGAAAGAGTAATGATTGCATAAGTCTTGGGTGGATTTAACAAATTTACGATGGCTTTCCGTGTATAGACTCTTATTTACCAACATTTTATGTCACACATGGTCAAAATGTTATGTACTCACGAGGCGTAGCCGAGTGGATTGCCAGTGATAACTTATTTTGACCATGTGTTGACGAAAATGTTGGTAAAAAAGAGTTCATACAAAGCCATTGTAAATTTGTTTTTTTAACCACAAACTGATCTTGTCCATCTTGTCGAGTGCGAGCCCGCACAATATGTCCTCTAGTATAGTATTATTAATATGTTTTAAATATTTTTATATGTATATATTGTATATATATCTTATAGTTTTTATAAATATTGTTTTCTTTTGTTAGGAGACCTTTTCATAGGGCTAAGCAAAGCAAGCAAGCAAGCAAGCAAGCAAGCAAGCAAGCAAGCAAGCAAGCAAGCAAGCAACAGATTTTTACCGAAACTTATTATATACACATGCACGATCAAATCGTCCGGCCTTTGCCTCGCAACTGTTTCAAGCTGTTTCTTCACAGATGTTATCAACATCAACATCAGGGTTGTGAGCTGGAACAAGAGATGAGCAAGAATGTTATCACTTAGGGTCTGTTTAACAAGGGGAAGGGTAACCCTGACACACAAGAAAACGCTTTTCTTTCGCCTAAGGAAACTGAAAACAAATGCGTTATGCCAGTTTACACCAAGGTAAAGTATATTTTCTTTCTTGCAAAAAGTAGAAAATAACTTATTTTACTTTGGGAAACAAAGAAAAGTTGTTACGTGCAGAATAGCAATTTGAGAAACATTGATTTTGTTGCCAGTGGTTATCGCACCTTGGTAGGTCTTAGTTGAGGCCGTGTGTGGATCGACTAGCGTTTTCTTATCTAATGCTAGAATCGGGTAATAGGAATATTTACACGAACACAGGGAACATACCTGATAGATGAAGATCGACGAAACAAAAATTGCTGATAGAAATTGCGTCGAGAACTTGAAATCTGCATACAAAATTAAAAAGGAAAAAGGAATATTATATTTCATTTTAATTTCAATACAAAAAAAAAATACATACATGATTGAGACTCCCTCAACAGGTCTTTTCAGCTCAATTTACAAATCCTAACTAAATCATATAAATCAAACATAAATGGATTAAGAATCCCAACTGGCAAGGAGGCAAACCAGTTGGCTATATTACAAACATGGCCGAGAAACTGAATTTGAACTAATCGAAATCGGATTCAATCGGATTCAATCATCCATTAAGCGCAAGCAGTGATTTCACAACTATCATAAATGTTTGCTTGTAATTTAGTTACTTGATTAATCACAAACCACTTCTCTCTGCGTCAAAGAGACCCAATAAACTGACCTTATTTTTACCTTGGAGTTCGTGACAGTCAACTCGGAATCGAAGTTACTGATCAGATATTAATAATCGAAATTAGAACAGACCACCTCTTCACACGCCCACAGTCCACAAATGTAGACGGACAAGAAAGAGGGCGAAGACACGAAGGGGAGTAGGGGAAGAGGAAGCAGCATACTGCATACCAATCTACCTGGTCGACTTTCATAAATTTTGCGTTTCAGCGTCACATATAATGGCTCGTACTCTTGCTGGACTCTGAAAGAGATCACAGCATTACATGTGGTAATACGTATTGGCCCAGACCAAGATAAAATGCTTTCCTTCCTCATTAAAAACGAACTAGTGAGCTGAGAGTTGTATGCACAGAATATCAGAATGTAGGGTAGTGTGTGTGAGAGAGAGCAGTGCCTGGAAACTATAGCCGTATAGCTAAGTGCTCTTCTACTATAAGCAAAGTATTTTTTATATTCATTTAAAAGAACGCCTTTCAACCCTTACTTGCAGACGTGACTATTAGCTCACATACATGGACCATAAGCTACCATAATCGATATTGATTGTTAGTTGCGACTCAAGGTCCCGTTTTTTATGACAGGTTTTGTTCGGCCTGTGTGTGAAAGGCCAAACAGAAAAAAGCTCATTTTTTCGTTTATTAATTTGCTTGTTGATTTTATAATTTTGCACTTACCTTTTCTGGTGAAGTTTGTTTGCTAGCAACATTACAACATGACTATTGTCTATCTCCTCCGCAACACGTTCATCAGTGTTTGTTTCTGGATTCTGCAATATGATGATACTACAGATGAATGAAGACCGGTTCAATAGACCATTTCACGGATACCGTAGCTCAACCTCAGCCTCGTCACTGTGTAATTATTCTTTAGAATATTATGTACATTCCACGGTAATGTAAGGAATTTACACATCAACGGACAATGAAAGCACATCAAAATTCCACGGGCTGTACTATATTTCAAAAGAATATATTGCACTGTGACGAGGCTGAGGTTGAGCTACGGTATCCGTGAAATGGTCTATTCAAGTAGCTTGGCGATAAAGTAGTTTTGGTATAAACGTGAAAACGGCACTGTCACTGCAGGGCACCGTACGGTGAACGCAAGAATTTCGGATGATTTTTTAGACATCACGGCACTGACGCGAACACGGGCACGGCACGGCGCGGTCCGTTTCACACTCATACAATGAAGCTAAAAAAATGATACAATCGGAAAACATTTATCTGTAGTAAATGAACTTACGAACAGATCTTGAAATTGTGCCCCGTTGGTGCAATATTTCCTCAACTCTCTGAGCAATAGTACTGCATAACAGCCAAAAAGAACAACAGTGCATATTACTGCCGGCAAATAGACCAGGAAACCTGCATATATGACATAGTTCAAGCCCTAGAATAAACAAATATCAGAGTGACATGGTTGACCAAATGGTTAAAGCGGTGTGGTTCAGGTTCGAGTCCAAGCTTGGGCGTTCGAATATACTGTCAACTGGTGTTACGAGAGACTAGTCGGGATCGCCTGCTCTGCCAACTCGTTTATAAGACTTTGGACGGTAGCTAATTACAAGCTAAGCAAGAGTTCGTACTACAAGTTGAGGTAGAGCCAGGCCAACCAGAAAGACTTTCCTTAGTCGGAGTGGTTCTCCGGTTTTTCCTCTCTCATTAAAAATCGACATGTGAGTTGAGCGTTGTGTATAAAATATTTAATGTAGAGGTAGTGAGTTTGAGTTTGAAGAACCACTATGTGGGTATGCTGCTGTGAAAATATTGTTTATTCAATCAATCATTCATTCATTGATAATATTTTCACAGCATCATATCCACATATGCATAGTGGTTCTTCTTCTGCCGACGCTCGCACTCACTACCTCTACATTAAATATTTTACATACAACGCTCAACTCACTGGAACTGGAGAACCCGGACAATGAACCATCGTGGCATGGAACGTCAAAACATCAAACAACTCAGTTCACATATGATCCAGCGTCCGAGCTGGGAGTCGAACCGGGACCACAGCGCGGTTCACCACTAGGCCAACCATGCATTTATCCGTTTATTCATGTATTTCATTAATTCTGTAAGTGATGCATAACCTGGAAATACTTACATGTCGTTCTAAATTTTGTCTTGTTTCTTCATCAACTGAGCAACCAAGGTACTGCGATAATTCGACAATCAACCTAAACTTACAACAAAAGTTGTTTATTATTAACTGTATTTGATGGCAACACTCAGAGAGAGATCAGTATACATCCATTGAATAATAGATACACGTGCAAGGTTGATGGGCACACGAAAAGCACAATAAAGGAGCGGCAGAAAAAATATATTGATCATGTCAGTTCACGTTAATTCAATTTTCCTGCAGTCAACAGCCATGGTATACTTTTGGGAAAATGATGCGTCTTCAATCATCTGCTCGATATTCTGCCGAGCATGATCAAGCTATGGTATACAAGAAATAACATCACAAACAGACGCCACTTTCAGTAGTACTAGTGCTACACAAATGATTCAGTGAAGCGCCTGTGTCAGTGAGCAGGCTCGCAAAGAATCAGCGGTAAAAGTATGAAGGAACATGTAAACTGGCTCAAACTGGTATTAACACGTTTCAAACCAGTTTTTAAATTCATTTATCCAAAGTTCTGAACGCGGCATAAATTTAATTACATATCCGTCGGAAGGTGTGACGAAGGTATCCGATTTTCAATTGTCTTTCATGCAGAAATCATCACATCTGAATAATTTTCTAAAAAGGCCTAAAAATGTCATTGTGCAGTCCACTGACGTTTTTGACGCATTAGGCCAAAAAATGGCGCGTTATATTGTAGCTATGTTGAGGATATAATTTATGTTATATGGGAAAAAGATAAACTAGTATTCTGCACCCACCGTATAAAGGTATAGAGCAAGCCAATAGTGTACCCAATTACTTTGTACTCGGTATGGAGGCAAGCCAGATATGGAAGGTTGATTATACCATACACTGCAGTCATCAATATTCCCCTAAAAGCTGGAAAATATTTCTTATGGAAGCTAGGTGCTTGTGAATAACGTGAAATTGACAAATATGGCAACTCGAAACAGTGGGATTTGTTATGCATGAATAGCAGCTCTGATGTCAGCACTGCAAGCTAAACCATTTGCGCTTTTTGAATTTTTGAAAGAAAATTGAACTTTTTTCCTTGAATACTAACACCTAACAATTCAGCAAATATATCAATAGGTATATATCTATAGGTGATCTAAAGGTGTATCTATAGGTGTATCTATAGGTATATCTCAGGGCCGTAACCAGGGGGGAGCACAGGGTGCACGTGCACCTCCCCATAAAAGCAAAAGGTCCGCTCATACGTACATCACCATTTGCTTATTGCATGAAAAATCTTTTTTGTTTAAGCAAGAGAACAAAACTATTACTTTTGCCGAATTTAATTAAATGGTCAGGATGACCTTTTTTATTCAGCGTGTTGGATTACCTGTGGAGCGCCAAAAGTCTTGCCCTATGTTTGATATAAGGCAATGCCATATAAGGAACATTTTCAATTGAACATACAGGGATCCCGGACTGGAAAATTTGTTAAAATGCATGCAATTTCTTTGTACCACACAGAGTTGGACTGAATAAAATCGTGTAACAGATGTATGTATAGGGAAGTCTACTATGAGCTCATGTAGAAAAAATGTGGACATTTCTCGTGATGGAACCACTTGTAAAAGTGTCAATAGTCGCTGGTACTGCTCTATACTAATCATCAGGAACAAACTAAGATATGGAGCAGCAGATGAAAACCCACGCGTTTCGTAACTTTTGGCGCCAAAAGTCTTGCCCTACGCATGACCATCCGTTTTACTCTCACTAGACCTACAGACCTTCCAAGTAAGTCACAAGTTGTCCAGCTCCATTGACCATTAAAAACTACGCCTTTTTCATGCCTATTATCCTGTTTGACCCACCCACCATCCCCTGTGGCATTTGTTGTCAGTCGTTTGGTCACGCGTAGGGCAAGACTTTTGGTGCTAAAATTTACGAAATGCGTGGTTTTCATCTGCTGCTCCATATCTTGCACCTGATGAATAGTATAGAGCAGTACCAGCGACAATTTCATTTCAATTCATCTTTTTGAATGAGTAAAGTTTCACTACCGTGCTCTAACTTGTGTTTCTACTTGTTTGCTTGTTTTACACAATAAATATAGTATGCCGCAATTATGATCACTTGATATGAATGAGTTAAGATAGTCAATAATAAGATCAGTGCTTGCAAAAACATGACAGTTGCTTATAAAAACGGCTACTAAAAACCGACCAGTAGGTCCGTTTTTATTTGATGTGCACCCTCCCGGTAAATTTCCTGGTTACGGCCCTGTATCTATAGGTGTATCTGTAGGTGTATCTGCAGGTGTTTCCGTACCTTTGTCCCATGGTGTTTTGGGTAAGTTTTTAGAAGCAGCAGTAAGGTTTAGATTTCCAGAGCTAATTGTGTCCAAAAACATTGCAAAACATGAAGCAGCCGTTGCCCCAAAAGCAAGTACAGTGGCAAGTCTGTTTCTGTCTTTACCCAGAAAATCCACTGGACTGTAAATCACAATACAAATTAGCACTCTTAGTACAAAAAAACATTAGATGCACTCTTGTTAATTTTTAAACACAGAATTTGTCCAGGACCAAAATGCACCTCAGAACTCATGATCAATCTTGCATCATTGGTGGGGGCATTCCCAGGCATTTTGTTTGGGGATGCTCTACCCACAATCTTGACCCCTTACCCTTTAATATATAATACCAAATCTCAGCAAAAAGGTACCCCTTAAATATATATTTGATGAAAAAAGGTACCCCCTTTCATATACCTTTTAGCCTTTTTTACCTTTGCTGTTGACAGTTAATACCTATTCTGAGGCTGCTATATGTACATGAGCCATTTGGCTTGAATGGTAGTTTTCATGCACAATTTTATATTAGGACCCCTTTCGATACCCAAAGTCGCAAATTCCCTACTTTTTGGTATACCCAAAATTGCAAATTCCCTACCCTTTTCTATACCTCTGGCCTCAAAAAGATGGAGTAGGGAGTGGCCCCCCTCCCCCCGGGAGTTAATGGTCCCTCTGAAAAACTTAGATGAGTAACACTCCTGCAAGGGTAACTTTGAATGTAAGCATATTTCTGTATTCAGTATTTACAAGACAATCATTTCAAACACTGCACAATCAAACCTCTAATGCTCTTGTAGACTAGCAGTGCTTAAGCAGTCACTTAGTACCATCTTCCTGGAGATCATGATAACTCCATACATATACATCAATCAGGGTCTGTATATTTGTATTAAGTGGTCAACCTGTATCAAGCACATGCGTGCTCAGCAGGTAACTCTAAGTGGGTGACTGCTTCGGGGGGACTCCATTGTAAAAGGACCGGGTATGCTCGTCGTATCTGTTAGGGGTAAAAATCAGCAATTTGGTGTTAAAATTGAAGTTCACAGTTTTAGCATTTCCTGGTATCTTTTTGGGCATCACAAGAGCCCATTGCTTATTATCTTGTTCTCATATGGAAGAAATTTGCCCAAAAAATGCGTTTCGAACTGTTCAATTTTATGTTCATGATCATAATGTTCATTTGCTTGTTATCGCTGGTATCTCTTAGGGGTTAAAAATTGTCCAGCCACGCCCTCCTTAAAAGACTTCCGGTATCTTTTAGGGGTACTTTTTTTTAATTTCCGACGAGCATACCCGATCCTTTTACAATGGAGTCCCCCCCTCAGGACTGCTTAACACAGGTTTGACTTGTGTAAAATAAATTAACTGCTGAACTGAGAATAAATGGCTATTACTCACACATAGAGGGCTGGTCTTCCATTGCATAAAAAAGGTTCCAGTCGCACCCTTCTCTTCATGAAACTAATCATCAAGATGACAGCAATCTATAATATGCAAGTCAGTAAAATAAATATAATATGATTTTATAATTAGAGTACAAACAAAAGTGTGCATCATAATATAATTAAAAGTGATGATAAATTATCAGGGTTTTAAAAATTTTGAATTTGCAGTCAGGATTCATAGTTCAATTGAAACATTAATTTAAATATGCCTCTAACTTTATACAACAACTTTACTAGTAAAGTTGTTATAAGTCAGAGGCAAAAAGTATATTATTATGTTTCAAATGAAATAATTAAGTGTTACACAGTGCTTCAAAAAGGTTTTCTGATGTGACCTAGAGCTCCCAAGTTTGATTCCCAGTGACTTCTTTCCATTCTGTATATAGCTTTTAGGTAGCTTAATTTAAAATAAAATGGAGCACTGCAGATCTAGATGGAGAGTCTTCAAGGGGGTGTAAAGAGCACACTGTCTGGCTGCTCACTCCTGGGAGAGTAGCTTGTGCTAAAGGAACTACTGACGCTAAACATAGCCTTTACCTTTAAAATAGTGGAACAACCCCACTAATCTCTCCAAGTTCCACCCCCACCTCTCATTCTCAATTTCCCATCCCCCAAGCATCCCATAAAAAAACTCCAAAATCAGGGACCACGCTATGGACCATAAGGGAGAGTCTTCTCTTGGGGCTACATCACCACAACCTTTTTGTCTAATATAGATATTAAGATTTTTTCAGAAAGAAATTCTTAATCATCTAGGATGGACTGCGACTTTTGTATGAACAAATGTTTTAGCCCCTGTTCACTTTAAGGTCTGAGCAGCTGCAAATATTAAAGAAGACTAGTGAAAGTCCTACTGTTTTAATATCAGTGTGGAACTCAAGTTCCCTTGATCTAGTATCAGGGATTATTTACACTAGCTTTATATTTAAAAAATGTATTGTAAACACTTACCGCTGGCGCCAGTGTTCCAAGGTGGTAGTAATATGGATCCACTAAACACCTTCAGGCATATAACATCAAAGAAACGATAGAAAAAGAAAAAGGTCAAAAGGAGATGACTGGTAATGGGAATATTACTTACACTGCTTTTCAATTACACGCGCGAAATGACCAAAAAGTCTTCCCTGCGAATTACGTTTCGGTGGATGTCAATCAAAGCGTTTCCATGGCAATCCCAAGTGATTTTACTGCGATTCCCCACGAACGAAACTTGAGTTTTCGTGGACATCAATCAAAAGTGTTTCTATAATAATTTCCTTTTGATTTGCCGCATCGGTTTCTCGCAATATCGATAAAAAACGGAAAACGATCAATCTATTTAAAGACATAAGAAGAATGTATATATATATACGGCCTGAATTCTAAAAAATGTCTAGTTTCTAGCTCAGTATGAGATTCATTGTTTGCGCTGTTTGATCAGTCCATTCTCAACGGTCGACTGATTTCGTTCACTGAGAAGGTCATAAACACCTTTTATATATTTCGGATTTTCAAGCCATTGAAGTTTTAATTCATTGTTAAAAAATTATTACTCGTGCCCTCGCCGTAGGCGGGCGCGAGTCTAGGTTTACCCTTTCTATCTATGGGTCTATGTGTCTCGTCGCAAATGTGTATGCAAATTAGGCAGGCATGGAAACGAGGCCACCACGTTTCGCAACGTGACTTGACTTCAGGTGCTTGACTTGCATCATATCGAAGCGGACACGAAGCGAAGTTTGCTGTGCTTTGATTTCAACTTCTTTGGTTCACAGTTATGGTGGATTTCTTTCCTGCTGAGACGCTCAAAATACACACAAACGCACACGCCGTTCGTGGTAGACCCAACCAAAAGATGTCGAGCGTCAGTTTCGAAACCGGTCGTTCCACGAACTCAAAAGCCAAAGGAACTCAAAAGCTCAAAAGAACTCAAATGAAACTCAAATGAACTCAAATGAAACCGAAATGAACGTAATACACGAATACTCAGAACCAACAAAAACTAACTCTTCAGTAAGCAGGGACTTGATTTACAATTACTCTGAAGACGAGAGACACAGAAATAACAACTTATTTTGACTCAAGCGACAACTTGTCTGGCGATTGTCTGGCTTTTCGATTTGAGAATTTCAAGAATGTATTTCAATGTTCTCTGTAATTAAATGGTATGGCTAAAATTTTTTGGCGTACACTAAATTAATACTATTAGAAAGTCAATGATTACAAAGCAACAGCTACTTTAAAATATCAAAGAAAATAGACAGAGGTCACTGAACAGGTCACCCAAACCAGGACAAACAGGCCGGTGTGCTTTCGTGACGCTACAACTAACATGTGAATCGCTGTTTAATACCCTAGCAGCTATAAAATTACTTAATAAATATCAGACATAAAGGCAGCTAATATCTAAATGCCTTTTTAATTGGAAATTTAGGATCGAGACCGATACCTCCATGAGTTCAAATCAGCTTGCCGGCGAAGCAGACAAATATTCCGCCGTTCAGTACCGAACTCAAAACGTGACCAAACTGGCTTTAAAACATATTTATTCTCATGTCAGACTGAATTCCACTTGGGCACGAGTAAACGCACTATGTGCGTCTAGTTTCTTTTCATTTGGGTAATATTTCCAGAGGCTCTGAACATTTTCAGAACAAGTCAATCAAGTTAGATGAACCAGCCAATTTTTGGTCATTTCGCGCGTATAATTGAGAAGCAGTGGGGACGTAAGTAATACATAAGGAGATAAGGAGATGGTTAGAGAATACAGTAATACATTACATTTGTCAGACATTCCAGTTTTTATCATGTTAAATTATTAAATAGTTCCATCGTCACAAATTATGTTCAGAATCCATATGACCACTCAAGCCTGACAGAGCACCGAAACCGATATAGAACTGCAAGAAAAAATTCGACCATTGCTACTGCTTGCTGCAGCCGCCAATAGTTTACATTATTGGGTGGGTTAATAGTTGTCGTTTTGTAGTACAGTTGTTTAGACGGTTAAAAACGATGAAAACCCAAAAGTGAACAGCCTATAAGTATCAATATTAATAATATCGATTGACTGATGGAATTGATTAAGATTCATAACACGGGGAATATATCGTTCGATAATTTCTATACTGGTTTAATGAGGATGGTTCAGTAAAAGAACCGGGATATCCTGGTCTGGGACAGGGGTAGAACCGGGATGAACTCACTTTCCGAATCCGGACTTGTAGTCATGGTACGAAGTTTGGCGCGTTGAATTGGCATTTAAGTCTTATATGTAAACGCACCGTTCGGGATATTCCGATATCATGTACAGCCCTTCATTTTCAATTTTTGTGGTTACAGGCTTGCTTGCAAAGCCGTAACCACTATGTCATCGAGTGTGTAAGCGTGTGCGTAATTCGGATTTCCCGAAGTTAGCCCGAAGTTAGACCGAAGTCAATAGGCGGAAAATACACGAACTTGACGCGAGGCTTTCTTGACTTTTTTAAACTAAATCGATTATCACTTTTAAAATATGATCGATTTAATTATCAAATATCTTCCTTTTATAGCGAATTATTTTATTGTATCATAAATATCTCAATTTGAGTAAAAGATTTTCCAAGTTTTTCGGTAAACATGGCGTCCTTTGGCGTCTACGAGGGCATTCGGAATGCAACAGGAAATCCAAGCTTGGACAAAACCGCTGACATTTTACTGCAGTCTTGCTTTTCAAGAACAAGAACGATAACAAGAACAATCTCACTGCAGTTTAGCTGGTAAGAACTGGTATATTAGTTTTTGTGCTTGATCAATTATCTTTCCTGGCCAACAGTGGATCGACTGTAGATTCGTAGCTCCTCTGTGGTTGTCGAACAAACGCCTTGTTTTAACGATCGTTTTTCCTGTCAAACCAGCCAAACCTCTCAGAAAGATTTCTTAAAAACAAACTTCTGGCAGGCATTTGGTGAAAGCTGTGCCTGGTTATAAGAGGAAAACAAAGAGCAATCATTGTTTACTTAGGGAGCACATAAGAGAGACATTCAATGATCATTCATCATCAGTGATGAATGATGTTATTTTCACTTTGCTGTCAGTAATTTTTTGCTAACTCTGAGACTGCCTGGCACCATAAAAATATTCTAAAAATTATTTATCTTATCGTTCTTGACATGAGAAAGACAATTTATAAAGAGATGAATAACTCAAGTTATATTTGAATATGCTGTTCATTTTTTATCTTGATTCATTTTACTAAACTCTAATTCATTCTTTTCTTTTGTTCTGTATCCACTACAAATTACTGAACAGATAGTGCTCTTTCTTTCACATGTTAGGGTGGTTTTCATTAACCCATGAAACAAACTGTATTAGTTAAAGTTTAATAATCAAATACCAACAAAAGAAAACAATGAAATTAGGGTGTATTATTGAGTGATACACTAAAGTGTGTTTCACAGGTTAATGAAAACCTTAATTTTTTTTCACATGTATATAATATTTGATCAGTTTCACTTTCCTGTAACCACATGTCCTCTCTGAGGACTTTTATTTAATACTTACGAAGACATTTCGCTTTTTTCCCCTTTTACGGATGTTCGAGGGTCCGTTGATCACGGCCAAAAAGTCGCTGTTTCGCGGTCGGCGTTGGTCGCAGTCGGCGTGCAACTAGTTCTGAGAACTCATGAGGTGTCACGTACTGCGCCTAGCCTCCTACGCAGACGTTTTTAGTCTCGATCCAGTAAATTTCCCTCGCTGGATCGAGACTAAAAACGTCTGCGTAGGAGGCTACACTGCGCCCAGAATGGTCTGATTGGCGTGACACATTGGGTTTTTTTTTTGTCACTTTTATCGCGAGTACAATGGCTGTCGGTAAAATGTCGGCTGCGGGCTGCGGGCTGCGGGCTGTTTGCGGACTCCTATTTTTAGACCTTTTTAGCATATTGAATATCATTATTCAATTATTTTGTCAATATCGTCAATCATCGTCAATAAAAGAAATATCTAAAATGGTTACCACATGTTATTTGAATGAAAAACGTTTGCTACGCGGATTTGCTGTGTTTTACCATTGTGGCTGTATGGAAGCCGGCCAAGGTATACAAATATCTGTTGAGACACCATTGACTAGTACATAGCCCTGTCACGTGACTCTCTTGCACACCATGGCTCGGTCGGGACTGGGAACTATGTATCCCCGTGTCAATATGGCGGACGTTTTGCTCAATGCGGGAAGGACGACTAGTTCGCTCGTTTCAAACAGTTATCGTTGATAATATTAATCCAAGGTGTGTATACTGAAACTAGATGGGAGTGTGACGATCGAGCGGACAAAAAAAAAAAATTCTATATATGTGTGTGTGAAATTGTAAATTGTAAGAGGAGGAGGTCGGCCTTCAGTTAATGAATTTTAAAATACTAGTAGTTCTAATGATAGTTAAATCAATGTATTATTTTGTTAAATATAATGTACTTGATATGATTTTTTTTTAATTTCTGCTAGTTATAGTGACCGACTCGAAAGCTATGCTACTTCGGTCACTATGCACTTACAATGAACTTTCAAAATATTGCAAATATAATTTGTAACTCACTATATATACAGTCGATCCCGAAAAGATTGTTTAGTTGAAAAGACATAAAGACAACAACAAAGTCATTTTCATAAAACTCTTTTTTAAATTCTCGGCAAGTTTCAATTTAAAACTTCAGATAAAATCGCTTATTAATGCTATCTACAGCAGTGCATTGGGATTTTGCAACTTGATATTGAAGATTCTTGTAAAAACTTAAAAACATGTAATATGCAAATGACTTTGTTGTTCTCTAAACATCTTTTCAACTGAACAACCTTTTCGGGATTGACTGTATATGTACACTGTATTCATTCTATAAATAGCAAAATAGTGCAAAATAAAGCTAAATGTCTAAATGTCTAAAAATGAATTGTTTATTTCCAGCTATGTTATCCATTAACATAGCCTTTTCCCAGGACAGATCACTTCGAAATGTGTCGTTGAAAATCCTTTTTGCCTGAGTCACATGCAGTCCTTGACTGCGTATTGTTTTTTTCCTCTCGTCGTCCACGAGAATGCGGCATTCTTGCGCAATCGGCCACGTGATGCACTCCTGATTGGTTAAGAGCGTAAGAAACAATGCCCTTCATTCATCACCTACTCTTCGTAGTGAACGCCAGTGAGGAACTTTAGGAATGCAAGATGGCCGACTACAAAGAAAATAGCTTTCAGAGACAGGCTCTTCTAGGAATAATACATCGTAAAATGGAGCTTTTAACTCGAGATATACCTAGACACTTATAAGAGCTTCAGAATGGGCTGTTATTTTGAGCTTCATCTCCAATACTTTGACCAAATATCCAATTCTAATTGGAGTACTTGAAAGGAGGCCCTCGCGATACGAACTATTTCCTATGAGCTGGAAATCTACGAATTTCTCATCCTACATGTTGCTAAACGAACATACATAGAAGCAAGTCAATTATATTCCTCATTTAAGCATTCAAGAGATCTTGAGAGGTTTTTGTACTGAATTTTAATATCGGAATTCTGGGACAGACCATTGCATGGAATTAGGTTCCACTGACCTTGTATTTCGCGTTTGGTCACGTAACGTCTTTTATTCAATATATAAAACTTCCGAAAAATACACGATTTGTTATTGTGTCAAAAACACCGTTGTAGAAGTTTTTACAGCAAACAATTGAGATACATAGTGAAATAAAAAGTTGAATAAAACTGGTATATTCGCAGGGAATATTTTTGCATGTCGGAGATATATAATACCTATGCATGATAATAGAAGGACAAAGGCAAACACTAATAGCTGCTGACAGACAAATTGACTAATCAGATATTCTTTAGTTTAAGTTAACCGATTCAAAAAAGGTCTTATGTTACGGTTAACTATTTCCTGGAATGGTGAAGAATGCGTGAAACGGCTCGGGGAAGAGGGCTCCCGGGGCACGAGTGAACGCACGTGTGCGTCTAGTTTATTAGAGCGGTTTTCGTATGAGTGGGAAACTGACCGTACCAGTTACGGTCAATGCACGGTACGGTTACGACAGGAATTTCAATTCGAATGTTTTTATAGACATTACGGTACTGACACGGTCACGGTACGGTACGGTCAGTTTCCCACTCATACGAAAACCGCGCTATCCAACGGACCTTGCTGGTTTTAGGCCAAAGGGAGCATTTTCCGAAACCTTTTTATTGTCGCGTGACGTCGCGTTACTCAACGTGTCCTGATTCTGTCCTGATTGGCTAATGCGCACAAACTGGTTAAACAAGTTTTCTCACAGTTGTAGTCACGTTCTGTCATCTACGGTCGAATTTTCATCTAAATCTGTTAAAATTTGTTGCCCATAAGGCAAACTACGTCTTTTTGAAAACTGGAACTACAAAGCTCTTGACTAAATGAAGTATGAAGAAGATTTACGACCTTTGATAGCCATTTTCATCAAAACTGAAGTGCCAGTTGAAAGTCTGAAGTCAAGTTGGAAACGAGGTCCAAAAGGAGTTCATTCTCTAGCTTTTGATAATTGCAAGTAACTTCAGGACAGACCATGGCAAGTAATTGGACTGAAATAAGGACTAGTTGAGGAATTTACCGCATTCCAGGTTGAACTTACAGCCATTTGAGTGCTGCTTTGTACGGGACCATCATCATTCATCCATATGAGAGAAAAAGAGCAAGTTTAGTTAGCGGAATAGATTTGTGTTTCATACCTAAAGGGTTTTTCAAAACCCAGTGGTCGAGAAAATAAAGGTATGTTCAGTTTATTGATAAACGAGAGCTATTTTTCAGAGTTTTTGTTTTCATTGATTTGTGTTTTAAAGTTTGTAGCTCAAAAAAACGCATAGCTTCCAAAAACCGGCGATAGGCGAATATGTAGCCAGCAACGAGTTAAGTTCAATCGACTTAACTTTATGAGATTATTTCATTCAAGAAATATTTTAGAGCTTACCAACTTAATAATGATATTCGAGGAAAATCTTCATGCTTTCACGCTCAAACCTGTCAAACCGGTATAGAGGAGTAAAAATATCGCTGGATACTTGATTTTTACTCGCTGCAGTCCTATACTCACGCGACATTTTCACTCGTCTATGATGAGTTGGATAATAATTGTTTTGTTATATACCAACTGTCAAAGAACAAAATAAAAATTAAATTTTAAATTTTAAATCAAAATTCACACAAAACTGACCTTTTTTTCACACATAGTTTTTCGGAGAATTGTTGCAGCTCTTTTGTGGTTGGTTATCATCTTTTTCTCGGAATAAATCTTGTATGTTGGTCTTAAAAGTTTGAAAGCTCAATCAACTTCCGGCTTTGTTATTACCGGTCAATAAAACTCACTGTTGCCCGCTGAGAGTTAGTGCTATTAGGTTTGAAAATGACCATTTTCCCCGTAAAAATGTGAAAATTTTGATTTTCAATTTTGTTTATTTTCTACATACATTGCTTTGTATCGGGAAACCCAGAGACACGAGCTTGGGTTTCCTGTGTTTCACTGGAGGCAATGCATACTGGGATGTCTTGGAAACACGTGAACCAAATGACAGTGACGGTCAGTGAGAAGAGTGACCTGTGGATGGGGTTTTTCGACGAATATGGCGGTTTACAATTGGATTTGTGGAAAACGCATGTTGGTAAGTGGTTATTAATTGCACTAGAAATGTTTCTCGTTTGACAATTATGTGATTTTATGTCGATAAATCACTCGAAGTACCGATAAATATCGGGCCGAAATATGGCGCCAAAGTCTGTGTACCTTTGTAGTTTTCATAGTGAGACCTTTTCCCGATCTTTTTAATCAACATAGTATATAGTTGCTTTCTTTTCTAACAAGTTTTTCGATTTCTTTTCTCGGAATAAAGACTTTATGGTGTTCGATGGAATATTACTTCGCTGCTGATAATTGTACTAGATATCGCCAAATCAGCGTCAATGCTCCGAATCGAGTGGACTTTCTGCCTAGATTCCCAAAAAACTGACTCCAAGTCAAGACAAAAATACTTAATTCTACTCGTCGGTGTTGCATAGTACATTTTTACCGCCGTTTTCGATGAAACGCGACTACCTAGACATCAACATTGTAGATATTTGCACTTTGCATTAGACGTACATCGATATTCTTTACCTCTCAATGGTGGCGGGCGACCCCTGGGGAATTTGACTTTTTCCGTTTCCTAGAGTTCAAATTCCCCACCCCTGGACTACTGTTAGAGTTCAAATTCCCGTCCCTGGGGACAAAAAACTACAATATCAACAAGAAAATTTTACTTGATCATTCTGACAACAGTCCAAACCACATTAATTCACATTGTATTTGTATATGTAATAGGACTCCACGCTGTCCAATTTGAAAATAATTGGACGAAAAAAATTCTGAGGACTGCCAAAATTGGACGAGGCCGTAGGCCGAGGAATTTTTTGAGTTCAATTATTTTCAAATTGGACAGGCGTGGAGTCCTATTAATTATTAATTATATAAGCTTAACTGGCCAACATTTTCGGTACGATTCATCTAGCTAGCTTCTTTGCAAACCAAGCAAGACAACTTGCAACGAAGTACATTATTCATGATGAGTTTTTGAATGCAGAAAAACATCTTATTGAAAATAAAAATATACACTGTAAGGTCCATGAAATACATTTTATTGGATGATTAACTTTTCTGCACATTTTCATTTACCAATTTCATTCAGAAAGTGTTTTCATGCAAGCAGCCACAGGGATTCCCAGACCTTAACAGTTTGGGCTTCCTGTGGTCTTCAACGGTAGATAATGATTGATAAATGGCTGTTGTGCGATAAAGCATCAAAGAACCAAAAATTTCGTGCCAAAAACGTGTCTTAAAACCTGAAATAAAGCTGTTAAACAAAAGAAATACCTTTAGTTATCCATTCACGTTTCCTTATCTTCAAATATGCTTTTGAAGCAGTTTATCAAAACAAAATTCTTCTGAGTTATATATTTACACAAGGGAAGATACTTCGCTTTTAATTAAAATTTAGAAGAGCAGCAGTTGGCTGATCACTTAGGGGGTGGGGGAGAGGCACATTAATTTGCACTGATTTTACATATTCCACTGCTGGAGAACTTAGCCGGCATGTCTCTACTAGAATGGATTGTCAAAAATCTTTATTCGAAGGAGGGTAGTGTCCTTAAAGAATCTGAAGTAATAGAGCAATTGGAACCAACTTTCATGATTTTATTGGCAACTTCACACCTTGACTAGCAAAAACGTGCACCACCCCCTCCCCCTTCTTAGCAAAAAAGTACAATTTTGCCTGTCATCTACCCCCTGTGTGATCAGCTAACTGCTGCTTCAATTCCAGCTTAAGGTGGATCGACCCAATTTTCAAGTAGAGCTACCAGTCGTCTTTGAGTGAAAACTATTTGTTCATAAGCAGTCTGATAGTAAAGTAAGTATTGCACCCTTACCAGACAAAGATCAAAGTTTATGATGACGTATGTTATATGGAGATCGGCGCTATTATGGCGACGCCTTAAAAGAATTCCCCTTTTTACATATTCTCGATTTTAATAAGTTCTAGGCTTATTCTTGAAAAATGCTCTTGTGATCTTGTAGTTAACATCATTGCCTTTAGCTCTAGCGAATTAAATCAAATTCTGAGAGAGCGTTTTCGAAATATCATCGATGAGAGATTTTAACTGCAAAAATCGAGCGTAAACTAAACAACTTTTTAAATCTCCTACAATTAAAAAGAAAGTAGCACATCCAAGTTAATTTTTCATCTCAAATTGTTGTAAAGATATCAAATTTGGCTACTGAAAGAGACGAGAGAAATCACATTAATTGATATTGAGAAAAGTGAGCCGAACTCATGTATATGGACATGCTGAATTTACTTCTGTTGCCCAAATTTCGCTCTATTGTTACATAAACTGCAATACTTAAAGATCCCTTCGATAAATATTGTTTAAAAATTAGTATGGTTTAGTTTAGGTAATAGTTGATATGATATAGCGTTTTCAAATTCATTGAATCCTTTTACGGCTGTAAAATATTAGCCTCAAATCAGTATGATATTTTTCAGCCGGATACAGTGGTCGACAACTCATTGATGCATGATGTAGCTCCTTTGTTTTAGTTTGTCATGTTTTCGTGCATTCTAGCACCTGATGCAAATTGCGGAACGTTTCAATACCTTCCGATCACTCTTCCGAGATATGGTAATCGCTAGAAAGAAACTTTTTAACTGTACATTTCTTTGCAGCATGTCAGCACATCGTTCTATTTTTACTTTGTCTCCCCATGATTCTGCTTTTGACGAGTTTCCATCTGCAGTTGTGTGACAAAAAGTTTCTTTCCTTTTTGGCATTCTTATGTATGTTTAGTTTTAGCAATTACCATATTTCGGAAGAGTGCTCGGAAGGTAATGAAGCGTTCCGTAATTTGCATCAAGTGTTGGAATGCATGAAAACATGACAAACTAAAACAAAGGAGCTACATCATGCATCAATGAGTTGTCGACCACTGTATCCGGCTGAAAAATATACTGATTTGAGGCTAATATTTTACAGCCGTAAAAGGATTCAATGAATTTGAAAACGCTATATCATATCAACTATTACCTAAACTAAACCATACTAATTTTTAAACAATATTTATCGAAGGGATCTTTAAGTATTGCAGTTTATGTAACAATAGAGCGAAATTTGGGCAACAGAAGTAAATTCAGCATAAATTCAGTAAATTCAGGCTCACTTTTCTCAATATCAATTAATGTGATTTCTCTCGTCTCTTTCAGTAGCCAAATTTGATATCTTTACAACAATTTGAGATGAAAAATTAACTTGGATGTGCTACTTTCTTTTTAATTGTAGGAGATTTAAAAAGTTGTTTTGTTTACGCTCGATTTTTGCAGTTAAAATCTCTCATCGATGATATTTCGAAAACGCTCTCTCAGAATTTGATTTAATTCGCTAGAGCTAAAGGCAATGATGTTAACTACAAGATCACAAGAGCATTTTTCAAGAATAAGCCTAGAACTCATTAAAATCGAGAATATGTAAAAAGGGGAATTCTTTTAAGGCGTCGCCATAATAGCGCCGATCTCCATATAACATACGTCATCATAAACTTTGATCTTTGTCTGGTAAGGGTGCAATACTTACTTTACTATCAGACTGCTTATGAACAAATAGTTTTCACTCAAAGACGACTGGTAGCTCTACTTGAAAATTGGGTCGATCCACCTTAATTGATGCTTTGAAAACGTCGCTTTGAAAACGATAGATTAATTTTGGTATAATGTGGTATAAAACGGTAGTACAAAGTGATTCAAAGCTGTTCAAAGCGGTTCAAACTATGAATAAAAAAACAAGAAAATAAAGGCTTAAAAACTGTGTAATTAAGACATAAACACAAAGAAAATACAAATAAATGTCTAAGAAATGGCTACTTACACTACTGGGCCAGTGGTGTTAAGAAAATACAAGTTGAAAGTGCTTAATATCATCATCAAATACTACTCGCACATGGTTCTTCTAGCTCACTCTAAAAACGTCAGATGTTCTCTACTGCTCAACTCCGCTGACCGAAAGTACAAACAACAACAACAAAAAACCTAAATAACTTATAGAATTAAACATAAACAGCTGTTCTTCAGCCATTATATGGGGAATTTGCTGAACTAACTCTGTCAAGTCTTCAAACACTGGCCACTCTAATACACCTTTAGACAGGGCATCTGAAAAAGTGCGGAAAAAAAACTTGGGAGAGTGCGGAAATTTTACCAAATAGTGCTGAAAAGTGTGGACATGCTAATTTGCATACTATTATTTGATTGTTAATATATTATTTTGGTTACAGTAATTATAATTAATTGCATAGTCTTTATATAGCTTTAAGGCATATATTTGGAGGTTGATGCATGCAAAGAACTACAGTAAGACCCTGCACATATATATAAGAACCTAGATTTTTCCAAGTCAATAATTGTTGTTTTTCCAAAAATGGTATTGTGCAATATCAACATGCATTAAACTGACATTATCATGAATGTCAGAAATATCAACTAACATCTATTCTGAATCTAACTGAAAGGACAGGTCTCAAAGTTACATTTAAAGTTTTAGTTAATAGACCTTTTATAAATAAGACGTTCGTCCTATGTCCCAAAATGTCTCACTTATGTAGGGGTATTGTTATGCATAAATGCAACAATGGAAAAGAACAATGCGTGTTTACGCTCGTCAGCATTGCTGCTTTTTATATGTTAATGAGTTCGAAAATTTTTTACATGCTAATGGTGGAGATGTAACAAATATGAAATAGGTGCACGTGTCTTTGTCCTCAGAAATAAACAAGTAGGAGATGGAGAGAGGAAGAAGACAAGCGTGTTTCAGGCCATGTCCACACGTATCCGAAAAGTTTTTTATTCGCAATTTTTTTCGTGTCCACACGCAGCGTATTCAAATAAGTGTCGCCCGTCCACACGTAACCGGAAAATATTTCGTATGCACAATATTTCTTTGCGCCCTCACGTATCTGCCGTCTATTTTAGCCTTATTGGGATAGCACGATGTAAGTGTTTTCGAAAATTTTCGGATACAACCATCCACACTGCACGTATACGTATTCGTATCGGATAAAAAAAAATTTCACTCTGGAGAGCGTTTTCAAACATTTTTGAAAATAAGGTGAAATAATTCAACAACTTAAGTGTCAGTTTTTACACATGATTAAAAGCTGTTCTCACTTTTCGTTATATTCTGCTAGATTGCATCTACACAAAAGCCTGGAATGTTCAGTATTTGTCGCTAAAAGTTTCTGTTCTTCATTTCACTAGCAATTCAGCTCTGTGGCTACGTTTTATTGCTAATGGCTACTATGGTATCACCGCCATTCCCTTCATTTTTGGCTCAAATACCACTGATTGTGTTAACATTAACTCCATTAATAGGCAACGCTAAATCTCGTTTGCTTGTTTTTCCTTTTCATCTGTTTGGTATGATGTGCTCCATGTTAGTGATGATAATCAGCATTTTAGACCAGTATAAACTTAGTGTATTGGATCGCTTGGGCATTTTTGGACCAGAGATGAATGGAGGAACAGATTATTACACAGAATTAAAGCAATCTCCGATTAAGTTTTGGTATATCACCGGAGAAACCATAGAAACATTTGAAGATATTGTTAGACGAATGAGACTACCGATACTGAATTTTCAACGAAGAAATGCCAGGTGACTACGAAGCCAACGATTAACTATTGGAAACTGGTTGCTTCTAACCTTAATATGGCTTAGACGATATCCGCGCTTGCAAACACTTGCAGCTATGTTCAAAATTGACATATGTTACCTAAGTAAAACTGTGAATTACATTGTACCACTAATGCTTGAGCATTTTTCGCGAGAAATAAAATGGGCACTGGGACAAGTTTCCTACTTGTGTAGGAGTGATTGACGGCACAGCACATGCAATATGGCACCCATCCCGGAGGCAAAGATTGTTTTACCGACGTGACAAGAAGAAACATTTCATGGCAAGCCACCTGATAGTCACCCCAGATGGCATGATAGCTCATTGCTCGGCAGCATAAGTTTAATTTGTATACAGTTCTTTGTTTTTTTAATTGAAAATATTTTGTCATCTATAAACTGAATATTTATTCAAAAGGAAAAAAGCTATTGCGAATGCGCGCACGGTTTACAGTCATCTCGCCCACGGACCGATTCGCCCACACCAACTCGCCTACGCATTTTACCAACTCGCCCACGCATTCAAATTTACCTTTCTATTGCATTGAATGTTGCTAATAAACAATTCTAAATGCTCTTACATTATTATTAGAAACAAACAAACGAATAATTCTCACGAAGAAGTCTAAAGGCCAAGTTATAACACGCTACGATATGTCGATGCCAGGGCCCGATTCTTCGGATAGACTTCGTTCGGGAAAAGAAGGAAATCGGCCGATTTGCAAACATCTGTGTCTTAACGATTTTTAGAAAGGGAAATCAAATGAATTTGACTATCAAAAACAGTTAGAAATCAAATCGGGCTGAGACAATCGTAGCGTGTCACTCGGCCTAAAGCTTCTTGTTAGTATTCAAAATGGCGGTCTTAGTCTCCCCCCAGTCCCCTCTCGATATCTTCTACAACAGCCCTACCCGACTCAAAATTAATCAACTCCAAAGTTTTTACACAATGTATTTTATTTCATAAATGATAAAAAATATATACATTATTATTATTATCAATATTTTGATTTATGCAGTATTAACGTTTTACAGAACTACTAAACAGTCATTTATTGGCTTCTGGCTGGTCCATTTAGTTTAGAACAATCTTTCAGGAGTTGTCATGCAGTAATGTTCCTCTTGTCATATTGATCCCATAACGTGAAGACTTTTTGCTGTAGACGCCTGTAGCAGGATCTCTGTATTCTGGTAAGAACGCCATCTGATACAAGTCGTATCTGCAGATGAGTGAGCTCAGCTTCCCGGTAGAGTAACTCAATCAGCTCGTAGAGGGGGAGGTGCCTTCCTGATGCTCGGCGGTTAAGTGCGTGGTGCCAACCTTCGATGTCGTTGTTGGTCCTTATTGGTTCGCCAAAAATACTCCAGTCTTTCGGCGAGTGGATAGTAGAGTTAATCCACTGGTTTTGGACATAATAAATAACTTGACGTAGTGGCTCTGTTGTAGCCTGCAGCTGTAGCCTGGCAAACATTCGCGGAATTTCATGGTACAGCAGGAATGGAAGTGCCATAATCTTTCTTACGTACTTATAGGTGGCGTCGTCATGCTGATATCTCACTTGCAATCCGAACTCCTGTACCTGTAAATACAAATAAAGATAAATTAGAAAGAGATTAAAGAGAAATTGATCTGTTGTGTATAATGAACATATATTGAAATCCATACATACCTTTCTCCATAAGGCCTGTGTCCAATGGAAGACACAGCCCTGAAGCTGCACCTCTGGTAGGACCGATTTAAGCGCTGACCACATTGCCACTTCAAAGTCCAATGTAACCTTGCTGACTTTTGGTTGATGAGGCAACAAATTGAGAACTTTCTTCAGGACCTACAAAGGTAAAATATGTTTTAATATAACAAGTAAATTACGTTTCATGATTCTCTAAAATTATTACCTTTTTGTAATCCTTCTTCTTCTTGTTAGCCATGATGACGAATACCAAAGGGACCTGCTTGGCATTGTCTCCAGACGTCACAAATGCATTTATCGTTAACAGCTGGATAAATGGCTTTCGTACAACTTTGAATGTCCCGTTGACATACCATGTCTTAGCGTTGGCAAGGGTTTCTAGCTGCTTGTCTGTCGCAAACATGAGATGACGGCGATCCTTCACGTGGATGTCAGCACGTAAGAAGTTTGTAGGGATGGCGTCGTGGTTGATTTCAAAGTCGAAGTCGATAGGGTCTGCTGGTCGCATACTCTGGCGTAGTCTGTTCGCTGCACGGGCGATGTTAACAGGAGCGGGTAGGGCAGAACATGGGCTGTCTGTCAGTTCACTTAAAAGGACCTAAAAAAGAGTAAGAAGTCTGTTAAAAGATGTCCTAAATCACATTTTATACAGTTTTCACATTTTTCACACATATTCATAATATAGCATTACCTCTTCCACAATAGCTGAGGCCGGTTTAAACTTGTTTTCTAATGCTTTCACCTTGACGGACTTCACAATCTTTGTTGCCAGCATCGTTCTGGATTGAGCAGTGTGGTTGTGCGTTGACTGACCAGGTACGAACGAGCCATTTCTTTCAGTCACTGATGCCTTGCAGGAATTTCCTTTGGGGCGGACAGTACATTGCCAGTAAGTTGCGTAGGACCTCCTTGACTTAACGTTATACGTGAATCCTAGGCTGTCGATGAGCTTGGTCTTCCTTCGTTGTGATGCGATGTCAGTCATTACAACTTACATTGCACAGACAATATGAAGTATTGTTGTGAAACAAAATAATAACAAAATCTTACCATCATCTGATGAGCTGGCACTATCTAGATTGGAGGGGGAATCATGAATCGCATCATGCTCGTCTTCGACAGATACATCTAAAAGGAACAAAGAATAATCAATTAAGGTACATTTTGAATAACAGTTAAAACGAAAGAAAAATAAAAGCAAACAAAATCAAATATTATAATTGAATTATTAAAGTTTTAAAATGAACAACATATAAATCTTACCATCATCAGAAGTAGCGCAGTTTTGATGTTGCCAATGGCTTCGACCATCAAACCAACCAACAAACCAGGCATCATGTTGGTCATCAATAGGTAGTTCACAAACCATACAGTGATCAGACATATTCGCCGAAGTAGATGAACGTTTGTATAAAATTTAAGTTTTCGCTTGTAATCGTAGTTGATAGTTTGAAAGTATAGTGTGAGTGATGATAGTACTCCTGCTTTTATAGTATTTGGGTGGATCAAAGCTTCCTTGAAAAACCATTTGATTGGCTCATTTCAGTTCCCATTCATGAAAGAGCTTTATGATCAAGAACAAAAGGTAATAAATGAAAATAAGGTGACAGAATTTGTCACCTCTTTCCATTGTATGAAAAACAACAGACGTTGATCACTAAGTTTGATGACTCTCATTTGTTATTCATAAACCACGTTATTCATAACATAAGACATTTTATTATATTCGTGTTATTGGTTACACCTTCAGTGAAACCCCTTCAGTAACAGTAAACTTGATCTTTGGTTTTTTATCCCAAAAGAACAACAAAAACAACAATTAAACTTAAACTTAAACTGTTTTCCAGATTAATGGCAACAATGACCCTCTTGTCTCGTCACGTGTTTATATCTTCCTTACTATCGAACATAAACAAAAGGGTTGTCGACGACGGCAGCGTGGGCGAAACGGTTGTAACGATGTCGCCCACGCGTAACCAATAATCAAGATGATAATAATTCGAAAACGAATGGCTATCTAGAGAAAAATAATCGGATTCCAAATAATCTTTGAGTTATTTTACAGTATACAATATTAGATTTAAAGGTTTGGTTCGCTCTGTAGCGAAAGATGGCAATCAACTTGAGAGGAACAGTGATCATGCTGTCGTTCAGTTCCCGACACAGTGATTATAACATGTAGCACAACCTGAACTTTATCAAAGTACTTTTTTTGAAGTCTTCTCAAAAGCATATTATTCGAAAAACACTTAAAGCAACTCATCTTGGAATAAACGATGAATCCATGGAATTTGTTGCAGCGACTGTTCTTGTTTACATGTATTGTCATCGGGTCGCTATGGACGCTTTCACAGTAATTCAACAAAAGACAATCAATTCACTTGATGAGGATCCTGGTTTTAACTTGTAACTTGAATTTCTTACCTTATCTCAGATTTAATGAGTAAATAAAGACTACGATTTGGTATGAGATTTTTGAAAACATTGGCTTAACGTTTGCTCAGCGTACCTTTAACCTACGTAGTATTTTGAGTTAGATTGGCTTTACGTTCGCTTTTACTGTCAGTTTCATATTACATATATCATAAAAGCTTTTTAACTGGCTTGTAGTAAGTGCGGACTTAACACTTGTCACTTGATATCATTAAGTATATCAAATGCGTGGGCGAGTTGGTAAAATGCGTAGGCGAGTTGGTGTGGGCGAGTCAGTCCGTGGGTGAGATGACCGGATACCGCGCGCACAATATCCTTCTAATGGCCATAACATTTTAAATTATTTATAGATTTCCCGGTTACTTGAATGATATCAATTGTTTCAACTTGATGCCAAGTATTGGACCAGGATGTGAACTTCCTTTGCCTAATGGCTGCCATATTCTGGCTGACGGTGGATATCCTCCCCACCCAGTTCTCGTTAGACCAAGAAAGCGAAATCAAGTACGGGGTAACCCAAGAGTGAAGAAAATCAACCGAGAACTTCGAAAATGTCTTGTAAAAGTAGAGCACGAAATTGGATTCTTCAAAACTTATCGTTGCCTTTCGAATGAGGGAGGCCGTTGGAGACATAAGAAAGCCTTTCTGTCAATTGTAATCCACTTATGCGCCTGTTTGAGTAACAGAAGAAAGAGATTTTTAGCTGAATAAATTAACTGAGACTTGACCGGGTTAATGAGAACCACTTTAATGAGAATCACTCTAATGAGAATCACTGGCTACATGCCTTAGTCAGAATCTGAGATATTCTGCCATTTTTTTAGGGCTTTTTTGTGAGCATCGGCTGCCTCTTTTACACTCTTCAACATGTCAGGCATCATGGACAGGGCTTCGTCAAGTTTTGCCTTCTTAGAACTTTTTTTGTCCTTCCTTTTGTTGTTGTTTTTCTTTTTCGACGCAAAGATGTCTAGAGCATATACAAAAAGATACAAGTTATATACATCTATTTTCAGAAACATCAGATTTAAAGTCAATAGTATATATCAAAGATGATTGTAAAATAGTACAAAATTTAGTTTCCACTGTGGATGCTTTGTTGAGCAGCTAATTCAGTTCCTATTTTAGTTTTTGCTGATTACGCACATTTATCAAAAACAGATGTGGATTGAGAGTACTATGTCAGTCTGTTTATTGGCTGATGAACAAGAGGATGGATACCCTTCAAAAATAAAATTAATAGCAAACTGCTGCACTTCTGTCATGCTCGAAAATACACATTGTACACTTGACATGATATTTAACCCTTTTGTACTGGGGATTTTTGAGGTTTTTACGCGATTTTGAGGTCATAATCGATTTGTGTATTTTTTCGCCTGCTTACTGGAGTAACCATAGAAACTTCTGCTGTTTTGTACTATTGAGGGCTCAAGTTAACCGGTTGAAACCAGTTTGAAGCGGTAGCGTTTTTGGTCGAGTGATGATGGCGTTTGAAAGTCCAGAAAACTTGGATTTCTGTGAATTTTCGAGCCTTTTTTCGCCTTTGGTTCCTACTGGCTGGGCATCATTAAGCCTGGAAGTAGCAGAGAGCTTACTTGCCGTAAGAATTCGTCAAGATGTAACACTTCGTAGGCATTTTGACTCGTAGCTTTGACTGGGTGAATTTTGAGTGGCGCCAAGACGAAGTGTGCTTTGAAGCTCGTCCAAGGGGAATTTCTCGGACCTGCCATGGCATTTTTTGGGAGTTGTGACGATTGAGGAACACAGCAAGCGCGAAATTTGGGCAGAATTCCGAGGGGGCTCGAGACTTTACTAAAAATTCTAAAAGATGGAGGGAAGGGCTGTGGCTGTCGCGTCGGAGCTGAATTACCCAGAATGCATTTAGGTCGTAAAAGTCCCAAAACACGTGCTTGCAAAATGGCCACAATGAATCACCCGCAGCTGTGTCCATGAAAGGAAAAGAAGGCCAAAAAGTCCATGAGAACACAAGACTAGGACTGAATTTGGTTGTTAATGCTGTTTCGTGTGCAGGAAAGGATAATTTGTTGAGAAAAATTGAGGTCCAAAATGTGTGATTTTCAAGGATGAAAATTGAGCCCAAAATGGTGATTTTTTCCTTTTCTTGCCTTGAAATGACGAATTTCTGCAGAAATCGCCAGTTGTTTCACAATGTTTGATTTTCAAAACGTGACTCATTTACTAGAGTTTACTTTCGTACCAAAGTTGAGTTTGAGTTGTCCTTTTTTAGGAAGAAGTAATTTTTTAGACGAGTAGAATTTTTACGGCCGGTTTCAGGCGCTGTAGGAGCGAAAGGGTTAATTCTTGAACAAAATAACTTGATATTAACAAATTTGTTTTCATATTCTATGTAGTTTTCTGTTATCTTGTGATATTTTTTCTTTCACGGAGTATATAAATATGTGCCACAACAATTTAAAAAAATATAACTTACCACTATCATTATCATCATCACTTTCATCAAATATAATGCTCTTCTTTTCCTTCGAATCTGCATTTTGTAGCCATTTACTTGACGTTTCAGCACGCTGTTTAGATTTTGGCTTAAACATGTACATCTTGTCCTCGTCGCTTTCTGCGTCGTCGCCGCTTGAACTTTGATATACATCCTCTGGATTGATACCGCTTGTTGACGCTTTAGACTGGTAAGTCGTGCTTGGTGTCACCTCGGCGTTTTTAGCCTGTCACTGAATTGTATCAGAAAAATAATTATTGAGTCTTGATACAAAAGTAAGGTATTACACAACTTTTTACTCTACATACATAGCAGCAATCCTCCTTGAAATCCGTTTTTGCGCCATGGATCTTTTTGGACCATCTTTAGTCCCAATGTTGGTGTAATACGCTTTTTGGAC